>MU399593.1:0-330068 GCA_022578875.1 Hypoxylon crocopeplum | reverse complement strand
CCTAACCCTAACCCTAACCCTAACCCTAACCCTAACCCTAACCCTAACCCTAACCCTAACCCTAACCCTAACCCTAACCCTAACCCTAACCCTAAAACTAAAACTAACCCTAAAACTAAAACTAAAAATTAATAATAAAAGGAAAGTTATATTATTATCGAAAAAATAACGAATATTTATCGATCGTTAAATATATAAAGGTTTTTTTTTATTTTAAATAAATTCGAACGAAAATAATATTATATTTAAATTTAAAAAAAGATTATAATAAGATTTAATTACCGAACTATTATCTCCGAAATTATATAATATCTTATAATTAAATTTTATTATTTTCGTATTTTTAAATTTATAAAATTTAAACTTTTTTTTTAATAATTACGTATTTTATTAAATTACATTTTTTTAAATATAACCTCGAATTTATCGATTATTACGAATTTTTTTTTTTTAATATCGATATATCTTAAAGTAATTATAACGTAATTATAATTATACCGAAATTATTAATATTAAAATATCGTTTTAATATAATATATTAGAATTTTATAAAATTAAAACGTATTATTCGTAACGTATTAATAAATAGAATTTATATTATAATATATAACGTTAATATCGATATTATTATTAATATAATAATAACGATAATATTCGATAAATTCGATTTATTAATAATTTTATTAGTAATATATTACGAAAGAAAAAAGTTTAATAATTAATATTATATTTTTTCGAAAATTTTATAAATGTTAAAAAATATAAAATATTAAGTAAATTTACGGAAAAAATAACTTAACGAATATAATAATAAAATTAAAATTAAATAAAATATTACGAGTTTTTATTAATAATAATAATTTTATAATAAAGTTATAAAATTAAATAAAAAAAGATTAAAAATAAATAAATATTTAAAAATAATAACGAAAAATTATAAAATAACGAATATATTATTATATTATATAATAAAAAAAAATTATTTATTATTTTTATTAATATATAAGTTATTAATATTTAAGTTATTAATATTTAAGTTATTATTATTTAAGTTATTAATATTTAAGTTATTATTATTTTTAATATTATTATTAGGATTTTTATTCGTATTTTTACGGTATTATTTTCGATATTATTTAAATATTATTATATTTTACGATAAAAAAATTAAAGAAATATTATATTATTTTAAGATTTTATTTCGAAATAAATAAATAAAAAAAAGAAACTTATAAAACGTTTTTATTATTTCGAATATATTAGGAAAAATCGCGTTTATTACGTATAAAAAACGTTAATAATTATATTAAATTTATTATTCGAAACGTTATAAAATACGTTAATAATAATAACGAAATTTATAAAAAATTTATTTTATTTTTTATTTTTTATTATTATTTTATTATAATAGTTTTAATTTATTAATAAAACTTTAATTACGATTTAAATTCGAATTTTCGGAAAATTCGAACTTTTTTTCGAAAGATTTATTATTTTCTTTTTTAATTTTTAATTTTTAATTTTTAATTTTTAATTTTTAATTTTTATATAATTTATTTTAATTTATTTTCGAATTTTTAAATAATTCGAATTAATTTTATAATAACTTTATTACTTTATAATTAAATTAAAATTAATACGTATATAATCGAAAACCTTAAAATATATAAACGTTAAAATCGAAAATTAATTATGGAAAATTTTTTAATCGAAAAAATCGCTAAAATCGAAAAAAATCGATATAATTACGAAACTTTTTCATTAAAAACTCGGAAATAAAAGATTAAAATCCTTTTTTAACGAATAAATACGAAACCTTTTTTAATTAATCGTAAAATTTCTTTATCGAAAATTCGAAAATTCGAAAATAAAAAAAGTTTATTAATAAAATATTATAATATTATAATATTAAAAAGAAATTATTACAAACGAATTAATTATATAAAAAATAATATTATGTAAAAAAAACAATAAATATATATATTATAAAAAATATTAACGAATTAATTACGATTTTTAATTATAATTTATTTTTACGTATAATTCGTATATATAATCGTATATATAAAATTTATACGTAAAAAAAAGTTTATTCATATTAAAATAAAAATTAACCGATTTATATTTATATATAATCGGTTTTTTTATTTTAAAAAAATTATAATTAATTTTTTTTATAATTAAATTAATATCGTTAATAAATATCATAAAAACCATGGAATTTTTTATTATTTCGAAATATATAATTTTAATATAAATTAAATTTTATTTATCGATAATTATTATTTATATAAATTCCGAATTATTATATATAACGATTTTAATTATAATAATATTAATATATATATACGTATATCGAATCGTCGATTTAAACGTCGATAATTTAATTTATCGATATTTATTAAATTTAAAAATCAATTAAATTAGGTTTAAATTTTCTAATTAAAAAACGTATATTATTCGTGTTATTATTATTATTAAATAATAAAAGGTTATTTTAGAAAACTTATTTAGGTTTTATATATAAACTAATGGTTAAAGTTATAATAACTTTATTATAAGGTTATTTTAAGGAATTACGAGAATATATATTATTAGGAAATATATATATTATTTAATAATTAAGAGTTTTATCCGTTTAAAAATTAAAGAGTTATATATAAATAACGATATATGATTTTTAATTAGTTAAAAACCATAAATTATAAAACGGTTATATTAATAAAACTTTCTATAACTCGAATTTAACTAATAATAAAAAAGATAATATATCGAAAGTAATAAAAAAGAAGGTTTTTTATAACGGCTTATTTAACTAAAAATAATAAAATAGAAAGTTCTAAATAAAAGTTATTAACTTAAAACTTTAGAAATATATTAATTTTATAAAAACGTTAAAATAATTAAATAAGTTATTTTAGTTAAATATTAGCGATTATTTAAAGAAAGTTTAACGAATAACGTGAAATTTATCGAATAATAGTTTCTAAATTACGATAAATAAAAACTAAAAGGAATAAATCGAAATAAATGGAAAATTTATAAGTTTAATAAAAATAACGAAAAAAGGTAAAGTTATTTATAAGGAAAACTAAAGCTTTTATTTTTATAATTATAAGATTTATTAGATTTATTAATAAATAGTTAAAAAACTAAGGAATTAAATTATTAATTTTATATCTTTAAATTACCGAAATATATGTTTTAGTTTAATAAATACCTTATATAAATAATATAAGAAATTATTTACCATTAATAAAATATATAATAATTAATTGAAATTATAAGTTTAAAAACGATATAAGAAAATAATATAACAATTAATAAAAATATCTAAAAATTTCGAGGTATAAATAATTAAATGGGAATTAATTATTATAAATATAAAGGTAAAAGGCCTTATAAATATCATTAATAACTAATTATTAATGAAAGATTTTAAAGTTATATTTAGCGGCGTTCTAAGTAATTAGGTAATTAATTATAAATTATTAAACATTAATAAAATTAGAAACGATATATTTAATTACTTAGATATAATAGTTACTTTATACGAACATATATCTTTATAATTAATTTTTATATAGTTTCGTTTTATAAAGGAAATATTCGTTATTTAATTTAGTAATATAAAATCTAATTATAATAAAGATTTAGATATTAAATCGAAACGAAAAAAGGATATTATTTTTAGATCCTTTAATCGATTAAAACGAAATAAAAGTAATAAAAACCACGGTAAATTATACGATCGAAATAGTTTAAATAAACGAATTAAGTTAATTAAAAAAAAGCGAGCCGATATATCTATCGATTATTTACGAGAAACTAATATTTTATACTTAACTTATTACGGTTATTACGAGATTATTAATTGTTAGTATATTATTAAAAATAAGGTTTTAGAAAATTGAACCTTAAATTTCATAATAAAGAGAATAATCGAATATAAAATAATTGAAAATAATATATTCGTTAAGTTAGTTAAAAAAATTAAGAAGAGATTATTTACGTAAAATAGGGATTAATTAGTTCGAATAATTAGGAAAATAAAAGGAACGTTTTTAATTTTATAAATTACATTCGAAATTAATATTTATCTTTTAAAAAACTTAATAATTTTAAACTTAAAGATTATTATTTATATTTTTAATCGATTTAGCCGATTTTTGTTATATCGAATAATATACATTAAAAATATAATTTTCGTAGGAAATTTAACTATATTTATATAAAGATATAGAGAAATGGATATACGTTTAAAAAATCTAAAAAGAGTAAAATTATAAAGATATAAATAATTACCTAAAAAGAAAAGATAATTTTATTTTATATATTATTATTAATAGGTAAAATTAATATGTTATAAAGGATTTTCCTAAGAACTTTACTAATTATTTATTTTATATAAAAAGCGTTAAGTTTAATAATTAAACGAAATAACTTTTAAATATAACAAATAATAAACTATAACATTTACGATTTAGCTACTTAAGATTAGAAACCTTTAATTATGTAATTAGTTATTTTTAAAAAGTAAAGATTAAAGAATTTAACCTAACTAAAAAAACCGATCGAATTACTATAATAAAATATAACGTATATAACTATAAAAAAGCTAAGAAACTTAATTATCGTAAATATTATAAACGACTAAATAAGTTAAGTAAACGTTTAGTTATTAATTTCTATAATTTAAAAACAAATTCATAAAAATATTAATATATAATATTAATCATTAATAAATATACGAAATAAGCTTAAGATTTTTATTTCAAAAATCATACTTTAGATTTAATTATCGAAATCCTAGATTAGATATTCGGAATTATTCGGAAATAATATTAATTTAATATTAAAGTTATTAAATATAATAACGAACTAATAATAAGAAAATACGTTATATAAAATTATATTTAATAAATATACTATATTAAATTCGAGCCTTTAATATTAAATATATAAGATTAAAATAAAAACGTTAAATGCTCGGAAAATATAATTAAATAGAAAGTTTAAACGATAAAAATAAAATTAAAGCTTTTAAATTTCTTATAAATAAAGGTTTTTAAAGTTATTATTTACTTTTATAATTATATTTTTAAATATAACCTTAATTAGTAATTTTTATACGAACGTTTCTATATTTATTTAGTATTTAGAAATAATATAATTATTAATAAAAGACCATATTAAGTTTATTTAAAGATATATAAATATAAAGCGTTTATATTTATTATAAAAATAAAACGAAAATAAAACTAACGTTAACGTTTTAATTTAAAAGTATAGATAAGTTATTTAATAGGTTATAATTCCACGAATATTTATAATATCTAAGTTCTTATATTAAAACGAATTATTAAAATATAAAACGTTATATTTAACGGAAATATTTTATCTTTAAAAAATAACTTATTATATATAATAAAGGAAAATATTCGAGACTTAATTAACTAAATCGTTATTTTATAAAACGCAAAAAAAGAAACTAACTTAAAACTATTATTAAATTTAAAGGTTAATTAAATTAAGTCTAAATCTTCTAATTAAGAAACGTATAATCTCTATATTATTATTATATATAAAATCCTAATTTACGAACCTATTTAGTAAAGGTTTATTTATTCTTAATTATCGGCTAATCCTCGGATTTAATATACCTCCTTAAGTTTATAACCATTTATATTAAAAACCTAAATCTAAATATTATTAATATAAAACTAAAGTATCTATATTTAATATATTCTTTTAAGTTTTAATTAAGTCCTTTTAATTTTTTTTTTCTTAATTAGGTATTAAATATTTATAATACCTAATTAGTTTAATAAGTTTAGCTATTTCTAAGTTAATAATATCTTAATTAATCCGTTTACCTTTATTTTTATTAATAACGTATATTTAATTATAATCGAACTATTCTCGATTTTCTAACGAAACCAATAATTATAAATATCTATATATTTTAGCTTAGTTTTAAATTAAATAATTTCTACGGTTATTAATTTAATGGTTTACGTATTATCGTATTTTATTTTAATTTTCTTATAATCGAACTCGATTTCTAATTCTTTAATTAATCGTTTAATATATATTATTTCTTTTATAACTTATATTAATACTAATAATTTAACTTCTATAATAAACGTAATAATGGTATTTTATTTATTTGTTTTTTAACCGATTAATTTACCGAATAAAATCATAATATAAACTTATAAATTCTTACGGTTTATTATATTATTAGTAAAAAAAATATTATTAGTTACTATTAAATCGTTTTTATTTCTTATTTATAAAATATATTATTTTATCTTATATAAATATTATATAATTCGATTCGTTACTTTCTAATAAATATCGCTTAAATTCGTAAAGAATCGAATTAATCGCAAAGTTACGAACGATATATCGAATTTAATAAATATAACCGCGAATAATATCGAACCGATTTTACGTTAATATCGATAGATTTTTTATTTTATAACGTGATTTTTTCGTAAAAGCAATTCTTATAAAGTTATAAATATATCTAATAGTTTATTAAATAAAATAATTAGCCTAATTATTTTCTTAATATATAAGATTTAGAATAATTAAATCCTTTTTTAAAATCGGTTATAAATAATTTTAATCCCTAGAAACCATTAGATTTTATCTTTTCTAATTATTTAATATCTTTTTTTTAATTACGAGATTACTTTAGTTATTATTATTTTATTATTTTTTCGATACGTTATAATTATATTATCTATATAGAAAAATACCAATATTCCTTTTTTAATATAATAATATTACTTATATAATATACTTTTAAAGCTTAATTTTAATAAAGTTTTTAAGAATCTTTTTTACTAAAATAATAACGAGATTTTTAACCTATAAAAAGCCTTATACAATTATAATATTATATCTTTTTTCCAATATTTTAATAACATATATATAAAGATCTTATCTATTATAACGATATATATAAAAGCATTTATTATATTATATTATATTATTTCGAAATTAAAACAAATAATTATTACTAATAATATTCTAAATAATTTACTAATAAAAATAACGACATATATTTCGTTTAATTATAACTTTCTTTATTAGTTTCTTTATATAATAAATTTAATTTTACATTTCAAAAAGTATCTATATTTATTAAATTTATAAACGTATATTTATATATAATCTAAAATTTAATACCTTTTTACGATTAGGTTTATTCTTTTAATCTCCGATTAAAACTTTATTTAAGCATAGCTTTTAAGGTAATCTTTCTTTACTTATTCGAAAAAATATCCTATTAAATAATTTACAAACTTTTCACGTTAACGAAACGCCTTTTTAATAAATTTCCAATATAACCTTTATCTTTTTCGCAATATTCTTTCTATGTTAATTCGATCTAAGATCTTTAATTTTATCCTTTATATAAAAAAGGCTTTAAAACCTACTAAAAATATAACTTTTCACGGTTTAAGTTCATAAAATCCTAAGTTTTAAAATAAATTTAATACGAGGTTTATATTCCCGTTTTAAATTATATAATATAATAAAATAAATAATAGATTTAATAATAATATAAATAATAATTTAAACTTAACTATAATATATAAATATTTTATTCCGATATTAACGTTTAATTTTTTTTCATTTATTACGTTTATCATTTTTAAAATAAATAATATATCATTGATTTCTTTTATCCCTTTAAATTTTTTATTTAGGATATAATCTTCGGAATTTAATAAGATATATTTCTCGATTAAAGCCGTTATTTCTTTTATATTAATAATCCTTAAATCGTTTCGGAAAATATTTAAGTTTCCATTAAATATTTTATTTTTATTAAAGATAATATCTCTTATATTAATCATTTTATTTAGGTAAGATATTTATATACGATATATATTCGAAGATTAATAACCGATTAAATATTCGATTTAAGTTTTTAAACTTAATTTATTTAATTTATTTAAACGAAGTTTTCGATCTTTTATTATAACGTATACCTTATATCTATATATTCGTAAATACGTTTAATTTAGTTTCTTATTTCTTAATATAAAAAATCTTTGTTTCTATTTAATTACTTTAAAGAATATATCGAATAAAGTTTTCTAATTATTCTTAGCTTTTAATATGCGATTATATAAATAAGTAATAACCTTAAATATCTTTGGTTATAAATACGTCGGTAATTTTATTTCGGTTCGTATTATACGCGTTTTCGTTTTTATTATATCCTTTAAACGTTCGGTTTTGTCATTTTAAACTTATATATTTAGTATTAAAGGTTTAATTTTAATTCCACGTATTTCTAAACTTTTTCTAATAGTTAGTTTATTAATGGTTATTTCGTTATTAATTTCTATTATTTTCACAATAATTTCGTATTAACGTTCTAGTTATTTTAGATAATTATTTATTACATTAAAAACCGTTTTTATTTTACGATCCCTAAATATATAATCCCAGGTTATTCCTAACGTTTAATACGTAAAAATAAAATATAAGTTTTTTCCGATAAATGTTTTTTTATAATTATAGAAATTAAAGGCAATTCGTTCCTTTAATATTTAATAGTTTAATCTAAAAACACGTCGAATTTATTACTTTGTTTTAAATATACCATAAACTTTATATTCGATTCTTATTAATCCTCGAATAACTACCCTTTAAAATAAGTTTACAAAATATTCTAAGGCTTAAAATCTTAGATATTTTAATTTATAATATTATATTTAAACATTTCTAATTAAAGGAATTCGTTTAATTTATATATTATATTTATATTTTCTTATAACGGTATTAAATATATTCTTTTCTTTTTATATATTAGCTTAATAAATTATTATATATTACTTATATATATCTTTAATTCCATTTACGAAAATATTATTTTTCCTTTATATATAAATTAGGTTTATTTTATTATCCCATTAAAACCTTTTACGTTTTAGCTTTTATAACGAAACCAAAATAATTAATAATGAAAGATAATAAGCCGTATTTAATAACGATATTAATATATTCCCAATTAATATATTTATTATTTTATACGTTTAAATTAATAAAGTCCGATTTTTTAACTAGAAATAATTATTAAATGACGTTCGTTTCTAATTAATTAAACGATATACCTAATTTATTATAATAATAATTAATCCATTATTTAAAATAATTAAATAAACTAAAAAATATTCGTTTATTATTAAAATAAAGAATATAACTAGCATTTTTCTTATAAACTAACTATATAATTATTTTTATAACTTTTCGAATTTCTTTTTAAATTAAAAAATCCTAGATTTCGATTTATTCCTTTTAAATAATTATATTTATATCTAAAGTTTCGAGTTTTTTAAAGCTTTTTTAATTCAAAAAATTAATTAATTTCTTAATTCGAAACCGTTATATACTTTTTTTAAGAAAACGTAATAACATTTCGTAAATTAATAACGTTAGTTATATATCGAATAACTATTAGTTAACGCGGTATCTTAACTTTTTCTTTGTAATTTTCTTTTGTTCGCGTTCCTATTTTTCGATCGGTTAGGAAAAAGATCGATCGATTTTTTTTTATTAAAGCTTTTTCTATTATAAATAAATTCGAAGATTCCTTTAAATACCTTTTTTATTTTATATATTATCTTAATTATATAATTATAAAAGTCATTTATAAGGTTTCTATATTATAAAATATTATTAATAAATTATAATTCCTTAATTATTTCGTAAATAATAATTTAACTTTTATAAAATCCTTTTATTATATTTAAAAAATCCCTCGCTTATAAGTTTAAATATTATATTTCGAACATTCCATAAAACTTAACCTTAAATATAACTATTTCTTAGGTTTATAATCATTAATTTACGTTCTTAAGATTTTTAAAAGGCATTATTATTTTCTTATATTTTTTTCTAATATCATTTCTTTCATTTAATTTAGTTTTATTATATCGAGCGTTTAATTTTTAATATTATTCTTATATTAATTTTTTAACGATATAATATATAATTTTATAATGGTTTATTATAATCCGGTATATATAATTATTAAGTTCTTTTATCGTTATGATTTATTTCGTATATAACTTTTCGCGTCGATCGTAATAACTTACGTTTATTTCGTAATTAACTTTCCCGTTTTTCGTTAAATCTAAAATAAGCTAATTTCCGTTTCTTTTTTTAATCTAAAATAAGTTTAGTTTTTTTAATTCTATTATAATAAATTCTATAAATTCGTTCGATCTTATAAAAACGATAACGATATTAGTTTTCTTATTATATTTCTTTAAGGTTATATCGGGAAACTTTAGTTTTTTAAATAATAAAATCTTATCGATTAAATAATTAAAAAGCCCTAATAATTCGGCTTTTAACTTAAGTTCGTTTTCCTAATTATATCAATTCTTTAAATTAATTAAAGTTTTAGAAAAGTTGCTTTTTCCGTTATTTAATTACGTAAATATCTTAAATAAATAATTTTAATATTTCTTTTATATATAAATAACGTTAAAAAAATAACGATAAAACTTTTAATTATTAAATTTAAAGGTTAATTAAATTAAATCTAAATTTTCTAATTAAAAAACGTATAATTTTTATATTATTATTATATATAAAATCCTAATTTACGAGCCTATTTAATAAGGGTTTATTTATTTTTAGCTATCGGTTAATCCTCGGATCTAACAGTTATCGATTCCTAAAAAAAACGAGATAAAAACAAAAATACCAATAAAAAATAAAAGCAAATAAAATTATAAAATAAATAATAATAACGAAAAATATAATAACGAAAAAACTAAAAGGTTTAATTACCTTTATATTAAAGTTATAGTTATATTATACCTTATTTCTAATATTATTTTTTCACCGATTATTTTATTATTTATTATAATAATAAAAGAAAAGTTAAACGTTATAAATTATGTTTTCCTAAATATAAATATAGAAAAAAGATTAAACGTTATAAATTATATCTTCCTAAATATAATTAAAAAATTAAGGTTAAACGTTATAAATTACGCTTTTTATAATAAAATAAAGAAAATAAAGTTAAATACTATAAATTATACCTTTCGAAATAAAAATATAAAAAACGTTATTTTAATAAATCAAATTATAATTCTTAACGCGTTTCTAAAATAAACTAAAAGGAATTTATTTACTTTTTATTCCGAAACTACGAATTATATAACGAGTTAAGAAACTATATTTAATATAAAACGCTTAACTTTAACGATAAAATTAATATATAAAAAGCTAATAAATAAAATATAAATAACATAAATAATATATTATTTATAACGTTATTTTATAAACTAAGTAAATCTAAATTTAATATTACGTTTAAGATTATATAAACTTAAAAGGTTATAAAGATTCCTATAAAAAAAACAAAGAATCTATAAAAGGAATTTATTATTTCCCTCGAAAATTCATAAAAAATTACGGAATTATACTTTAAAATAAAGATTTAGAAAAGCTAAGAAATTATATTTAAATAATTATAAAAAGATAAATTCCTAAGTTAAATATAAATAATAAACCGTTAATGGTAAATAAATTTTAAACTATATATAAATATACGTATATAAATTCGATAAACATAAATAATTTATAAAATATAAAACAAAATTAATAATTCGAAAAAACTAATAAATTAAAGATAAATACCTAAATATTTACGTTTTAATATTAACCGGAAAATCATTCCGAATTTTTATTATAATTATAATAAAATTTAACCTTAAGTTAATTTAATATAATATAATTAACGTATTTATAAACGTAAATCTAAATAAGGAAATCTATATAAAGATATTTCTAAAATATCGGAAACGTTAAACCATTTTACGTTTATTAAAAACGTTATATAAATTAAGAAAATTTTCTTTATTTTAATAAAAAGAATTAATTAAGATATTTATAAAATTAGGTTTTTTAACCGTTTTTTATAAGCTTTACTATTTTTTTAAAAATAAAATGCTAATTTTTTTTTACATTAATAATATCGTTTTTATATACTAAAGTTATAAGTAAATTATAATAAATATAATGATATTATAATTATAAGAAAAATATTAACTTATAAACGAAAATAACTTATAGTAATTTTTCGAAATCGAAATAATTAAAGATTAAAATAAAAGATTAATTTAATTTTTTTAATCTTTATACGTAAATAAATTAAGCAAATTATTAACAAATAAAAAATTAGGAATTATCTTTTTAATTTTTATAAGAAATAAAAAACTATTACTTTCGTTAAAATTAATTTCCCGATAATTTATTTAACGATATTAACAAAAAATCGGATCGATATTATACGTAATAATAATTATACGTTTCGATATTACTTTTGTAATTTCCTAACTAATTAAATTTAATATAAATCCTAATAATAAACATTATTTTAAAATCGATCGATTAATTCGATATTTCCTTATTACTTAATACTTGTTTTTATAATACGAATATATTAATATATTCGAAATAACCAGTAATATTTCGTTTATCGATAATATTTTTAATCGAAAAAGTTTATAAATATACGTAATAAAACTATTTAAAAGAATAATTAAATAACGTATAAATAAGTAAAATATAATAATTATTTCTATAATAAAAGCGAAATTATTATCTTTTACGTAAATTATAAAAGAAATTATATTTATATTACGTTTAATTATAAAACTCGATATAAATTTAAATAATTCGAAAATTATAATATATTATAATAATAAATAAACGATTAAATTAATATATATAAATATTACTTTATTTTAAACTAAGTTACGATACGTAAATATTTATAATCATTAATTATAATAAAAAATACTTATAAATCGAATTAAAATTATTTATATTTTTATAAAAAATATAATAATAAACGGTTTTATTAAGGTATTTATTATAAAAGAATTCGTCGTATTTATTCGATAATTAAATTTAATGGATATATAAGAAAAAATCGAATTTAAACGAATTTATAAGTTTATAAAAGAAAATTTCGATAAAATAAAAGATTCTTTATTTAGTAAAAAAAGTAATACGTATATAATTAACGATTAAAAAATATTAAAAAATAAGTTTAAATTATTTAAGCTTTTTTATTAAGGATAAATAAACCTAAGGAAATATATTAAATAATAAAAAACTATTTTAAAGAATTTATTTAGATTTTATATATAAGTTAACGATCGAAATTATAATAACCTTATTACGAAATTATTTTAAAAAATCGCGAAAACATATATTATTAGGAAATATATACTTAATATATATAATTAACCCCCTAATTAAATATATACGTTATCTAATAATTATATATAAAATCCTAATTTACGAGCCCACTTAGTGAAGGTCTATTCATTCCCAGCCACCGGCTAATCCTCGGATCTAACAGTACCAGATACCAAGAAGCCCAAAATGAACCATGTACCATTTCTTAGGACTTACCTAAAATAAATCTCAGGTATTCACTTACGTTAGGATAAGTTAGTAAGGTATACCTTTGTACGCGACGTATCATCTTACTTAAGAAAGGTCGTTGCCGGAAGAGAAGCTTAAGGGGTCATTGTCTTAGGTTAAGGAGCTGACAGATACAAAGCCCCGTATTCAGCTCCCGCTCCAGATTAAAGCGCATTCAAGAGTTACAACACAACGTTACGTTTCCGGCGTGCCGGAACATGATACAGGCGTCGCTTACTACAAAGTCTGAAGATGCCCCGACGCTTCACAAGCGAAGTAGGTGAAAGCCGGAAAAGATGGGAGCTTCTCGAAAGGGAGATAGTCCCGCGACAGAACAGCGAGTGAAACACCAAAACGACATGCAGGGGGAGCTCAGGGAGTTCCAACTGTCGGAAGCGGGACAGCAAGACGTTTTGACGACGTTTGAAAGCAACCCTCCTAGGACATCTAGGCCGTCGACCACCAACTCATCTGAAGCCGAGACCAATCAGGAATACGGCTGATTGACGCACATCATCGAACCCGCGACCCGGGCAGCGGCCAACTAAGATGTGACCGATGAAAGGAGGAGGCGTCAGCCGCATGATATTAAGTCGGGCAGCAGACTACCAACCCGCCAAGGCGGTTAGGTCATCTACGACGTCCAATCTAACATGCGCTTGCTCATGTGTGAATCCAATCGCCTGTCAACGAATCGCACTTTCGAGCAGTGCTGCTCGCGGACGCGGGGAATCTGATCACTTAGACCTAGGCCTCATCGTCGATGCGTGAGGTGTCTTTCCTTACGGCTTCTCGTAGAAATCGCTGATGGCGTCGAAAACCGCCGAACAGCGTGCGGCGTTTGGGGATCGCCTGTCCGAGCTCACAACCGTCTTCACTCCCCCGTGCTCAGTTACGTGGCTGTTGACTACAACGAAAGTGCCGTCGCAGTATCCAGCATTTCCCACTACGGGGCCTGCCTCGTGCGATCCTCCGTTGTGGACGGATTACCTTTCTCAGAAAGGCTTTGCGTATTATTCACCGGCTATCTGTCCGAGTGGCTTCTCTGCGGGCTGCACCGCTGGCCCTAGACGGTCTGGCGAGGGATTTCCCGCGATAACCGCTGACGAGACCGCTGTGTACTGCGTACCAAGGTGAGTTTGAATATTCCGAATCTCTGTAACGAGATAGCTCACTCAAATCCGTAGCGGATTTACTTGCACGTCGGATACCACCGACTTTCGAGGCGGCGTCTGGGGATTCTTGCGCACATCATCGGCCAATGGAGCTTCTGTTACCGTAGGCCCGGCAATACAGATTCGCTGGCGTGAAGACGATCTCAGCAAACTTGCCACAGATCCCTTAACTCCTGGACTTGTCGCAACCAGAGCATCTACTTCACTTTCCCCCTTACTAGTTATCGCGACACCCGCTGCGCCACCTCAGGTTAGTACCACGAGCCCAACTACGCGTACTACCACTACGCCTGATGTCGCCACTCCAACGTCAAGAACTGCCCAGGTGTCTTCCTCTAGTACGTCGGCATCAAGTGCATCCGGGGATGGCGATGGTGGCGATAGAGAACACCCCACGGATGTCAGCCCTTCGAAGACGTTAGGAGTCTCAACGACTTCGCCATTGCCTTTGATCGATCAACCAAGTTCGCCGACGACTGTTCAATTAGGGGCTACCACCACGACGAATAGTGGCGGTACCGCAACCCCTAGCGAAACCGGGGGAAATGCCTCCCCCAGTGTTGCTTCAAGTACAAGTATGGCGGCTATGGCTCTATCAGGGATTTTGATCTTCATGATACTAGGGTTCTTGGCCCTCTCGACAATCCGGAGATATCGTCGGTATCGTGCTGGAGAGCTTCGGACCTTCTTACCTCCCTCCATCGGGACATGGGCCAAGAGAGTCCTGTGGAGATCAAGGTACAGACCACCCTCGCATCGAACAATCTCAAACCTCCCACATAAGCATGTAGACGCGGAATTAGGCACCGACGGTCCAACACCGGAGCTAGGAGAGGGAAACCCGCTAGGGACAAAAGAGAATCCCGCAGAATTAGCAGGGAACAGCGTGAGGAATAGCTTGATGTCACAAGTGTCACGGATATTCTCGGTGAGGTTGAAGAAGGAAACGGGGTCTGTTTAAGCCTAGATTCAGAAGTCCCCTATCCCCAAAGAGGTGGCTGTTCAATTATTTTGGATGGACCCTGTAATTAAGAGCATCACCGAGGTATAAGTAATTGCCTATCAAAGCATATGAATATGCTCCCCGCCACTATCTGTACGTTAACCTAACTCGCGCGCCTAATGTTCGAGAGTAAGGGAGTAGGGGAATAATGGGTTTGGATAATAGGAGAATAGCGGAGGGTTGAAAAGAATGGAAGATCTAAGTCGATGAGCATGCTAGAAAGGCACTGTCGTACTTGGATATTCCGCTACACAATTTGTCTGTACGATTCCCTTCTTCGCTGCCTGTTCGACCAAGACCGTAAGGCGGTAAGATAAGCATACGTGGTAGTTCAGACCTTAGGTGAATCAAGTGAAGCATATGGAGTTCCGTATGGCTCTAGTTTCGTGCCTTCAATGTCGACGTAACCAAATTTGGACTTGTCCTTGTTCTCGCGCATGATCTGGCCCCATTGTCGCATCGACCTCATAAATACGTCTTTGTACCAATCTTGACTCAAATCGAGTGGCTCCTTATCCTGACCAACCAGCCGGATTCTAAAACCATCGCGTTAGTGACACGGATTCTAGATTGCGCAGTGGATAAATCAGTAAGTATAAACGAGTGTAACAAGACTTACTGAGTTCCCGCAGCGACGTTAGTGATGGCGAAGTCCTGTTCGTCGAGGTTATACGCGATGGCGCTTTTCGCTCTCCCTTCTAGTATTTTCTTCGGTATGTCGAACTCATGACAGGCTGGCCGTCCTAGCCCAACCCCATCGACGGTATTGAGTGCATCGACCATCGCGCGAGCGGTCCGTAACCCACCCGTCACATATGCCTTGGTTTTCTTTAGCTCCGGGACAACCATGCCTGCAAAATCTAAGAAGAAGGCTTCTCGTTTCCTAGTAGTCTCTCGTCTGTGGAAGAGCGCGGACTCCTGGTACGTCCCACCTGATAACTCGATAAAGTCGAAACCATGATTTTCCAGCTCGATACAGAGACCTCTACAATCTTGGGTTGAGAAGCCGCCGTCCTGGAACTCTACGCTGTTAACCTTGATGCTAACGATGAACTTCTTGTCATTGACTCGCTTTCGAATCTCGTCGGATATCTCAAAGATTAGCCGCGCCCGATTCAAGAGAGAGCCACCGTACTCGTCAATTCTCTTGTTCGTAGACGGAGCTAAGAACTGCGCCAACAAGTAACCGCTATACGTTGTGTTATCAATCTTACTCCTAGGAACAGGCTGGCCTCCGAGTTAACTTACTGCGCACCGTGTAGTTCGATTCCGTCGAAACCGGCTCTATAGCAATATTCTGCTGCATGGGCGAACCCGTTAATGACATTTTGGATGTCTCTTTTATCCATGGCTTTCGGTTTCGAAAAAGTCAGACCGAAGATAGTCCCCTCAAGTCGAACATCACTTGCTGAAATCGGATGCTGTTGAATTTCGGAGGAGACCTGGCGACCAGGATGAGACAACTGGCAGACGATGAGACTGCCGTGCGCCCTTGCCTGGGACGCCATCTCCTTGAACGCCTCAAACCTCTCGCCAAAAAATGGGGCGTCTCCGGGGATTATGGCGTTGCCGGACGCTTCGAGCTGATCGTACTCGATCATCACGTTGCCGGTCAGAAGAACACCGAAACCACCTTTCCCCCATCTCCGATACACATTGATCAGTTCCTTGGTCGGTATTCCACGCTTCGTCAGCTCCTTCGGGTCCCAAGTCGACAGGCGTTCTGTCATAGCAGCCTTTAGAAACCGATTAGGAGCAGTCTTACCGCTAAATTCGAACGGCAAGGACTGACTTAGAGGCGTAGGGTCGACCTCCTCGGCAGGAAAGCGTTTTGGTGTCATTCTGGAAGTGTTACTGGTGATACCAAATGCAACTACCAGGAAATATTATTTATGCAACGTCCCTTCTATTTAAGAGCCGTATCAAAGTGGTTTTTATATTCGTACTTACTTCCGTCCTATCGGCCGGAGTATTCACATTGCGAATTTGATTTATAATAGAATATTATATATAAGAGGGTATCAAATTCTGCTAAAGCTGTTCATACTGTCGTGATATCCGGAATTAAACATCAGTAACGTGTCAGAGCTATTTGTCAGCTTAGGTACTCGGTAAGTCGATTAGGAAAGTGAACCGTTTCGCATTACCTCTTGGCTCTTCTCACATCCCCTATATCGCCAGGTAGGCTATTCTGTTCCAAAAAATCAGCAACTCCAATCTTAAGCGAATCCCAGGAAATCAATGGGCGAGAGGCATCTAAGCAGGCAGGAATATACCTAAGGCACTAAGCATCGAGGAAGCTTTCAAACTATATAACGGCATCACCGTACGCGTCCCTAGAACCCCAGATCAACCGGGTGCATTGACGGTGACAGGCTTAGGAACCATAATTTGATTTCTCTGGTTCATTACATAGATACCTAGGTAGTAAATTAAGCAACATGGAAGTTCGACGCTATGTTTTCGCCTTCAGATGAACTCTCATAGTGAGGTACTCGCCACTGGTAGGTACAGGTTAGTGACGAGGTTGGTTCTTTTGGATGGATAGTCACTTGTTAGTATTACGGCTCAAATGTCTTCTAGTCTCATAGGTCTTGGATGGAGAAGATACCTGCCAATACGTTCTACGGTTCCACCTAACCTAGTATGCAAGTCGTTGGACACCTACTCCAACCGCCATTCTGTTCTCCAATACAAGTTAATTTCATAAAGGAACGTTAAGATAATGTGATGTTCTGAATTAGAACCTATTAACAAACAGCAACATGCGACTATAGACATGACTTTTCAGCTAGCTAGGTACACAATCAAATTCCAGCTCATCAGAACCAATAGGGGATGTTAAAAAAACCCCGCTAACATCAGTACGCCCTTTCATCTGTTCGCATTATTGCGACTATGTCGACGAAAACAAGACACGTGACATTGTGTGACTATGATCAAACGAAGGAAATGGGGCAAGAGAGTAAAGGGGTAAAGTGGTTGCAACACGTGCACCTCAACAACAGACGAATCAAACTCCATAGCCGGCATTCGGGTCAAAGTTCAGATCGATCTCAGGGAATCCACCGTCGAGCAGTTGGCTGATGCCTATGTCGTAGGAGCCCTGTTCGCTCTGGACCTCAGCCGCGATATCTGAGATATCCCGAACACCAATAGCGACTCGTTGAGGGCCGTGGAGCTCGTCGTAAGCGGCCATGCGATCGTTCATCTGGCCGACTTGAGCTTGAAGCGCCACAATATCCGAGTGCGCTGTTGTCATCTTGTTAGTTAAGAACTCGACTCGGCGTTCGAGTTGCTCGACGTGGCGGTTGCTAGCCTCGAGGGCGGCACGGAGCTCATCATTAACAGCGACATCGTGCTGACGATGAGGGGTCTGGGGAATGACACTGCCGGTGAGATTGTTGGAGCCTGCATAGCCTTGCTGCGTCTTGCTGAAAGATGGAAGGTGATGGTCTTTGTTGACCTTCTGTCCCATGAAGGACGGGCACGGAGACCAGTCGCGCAGATGCTGGCCGTTGTCATAGGGGTGGGCAAACACGCCGTTGTCCTGTGGTTGGTTAATACACGCGTCATATCCTCACTGTTGGTCATGCCTAGCGAGCCAATTAAGGAGGAATTCATACCTGGTAGTTGACAGCGGGTTCGAACGCTGACAGAGCCGTAGGGCTCATGTCCAAGAGGGCAGGCGTGGATGCGAGGCTAGGGGTAGATTGGAAACGAGAGAAATCATCCGCATCGCTAGAGGCAGTAGTGATGAAATCGAAATCCATCGTAACAGGAGTTAAAGCGGTACGCATCTCAGCATTGCCGTTAGGAGTGGTGGGAGTGGGAGACGGAAGAGTGCCAGTGTCAGAAGACGAGGGGGAACTACTCTGGGGAGTGTCTCGATTCTGGGCAGCCCGTCCAGCTTGTTTCTCGATGAAGCGCCGGATCTTGGAGTTGGTGTCCTGGGCGCGGCGACGGCGGCGGTCCATGACCTCGTGTGCCGCCGCCTCTAGTAGGGTCCCCTGCTGGGTATTGGACGCATCCCTGTACGTGTTGGTGTTAGAGACCATTTTCCAAGCTCGGGTGATAGCCTTAGAATCGGAAGCCTTGGCCTGCTCGACCTCGCGTTGGTATTCGGTAAGGCGAGCTTTGCGGGCACGCGCTCGAATTGTGTTCGGGTTGGTCGAGTACTCCGAAAGCTTCTTGCGAGGCTGACCTGGCATGGCGGGAAGACTAGACCAAAGGAAGTAGCGTGAGTAAGTGCCTCCAAGTAAATAACAAGGTATATACTTACTTTATTTTTGTACGGGATGGTTGGTCTGTCCGTTGCTGGCAAAGTAGCGATGTGGGAGATCTGCTCTTGAAGAATGTGTTAAAAAAGTGAGGATATCTGAGAACACGATGGCAAAACCAAGAAGTGACAACGCAACTGAGAAGAGACAGTGTAGTAGATAAGTGACAATGTAGCCAAGTGACGGCGTGGTTAAGAATCAGCGCAGTCGAGAAAGGGCGATGTATTGAGAATTTGATGGTAAAGAGGGAAAGGAACGTGGAGTGGTGTGGGCGTAGGAAAAAAAAAGGAATAGGACGGAATTCATCTGCTAAGTTTATTTACCCCTAGGAGAACTGAAGCGAAGGAAAGAGCGTTGAGTTAGTATAGGGGAGGTATCGAGCTAGAGCTGCTTAGTTGCGGTGGCAGTTCCTTCTTCGTTTAAGAGGCGACGGCGGCAGCTACGATAACCAGATGTGGTATATCAACACTCAACACCGGCCCGGCCCGGCCCCGACTAAGGTATGCATTTACGACGAGGAAGCTGCATAGAAAGTCTATCTCAAGTACCCAAGTATCACTAGACCGTTACGAGTTTAGATATCAAGGTACATATACCCCTATCTCAGGCACGCACGCGGGAATTACAGTAGACACCAAGTAGGTAGTAATAACATCAGACCGAGACACGGTCCTTCAAACTTCAGCTGCCTCTGCACTCGTAGCAAACAAGGTACGTATGGTACCTTGATAGCTAGGGTGGCCTTCGTGGAACCATATACATATGTATATGTAAGGTATATACCATCCTAGGTACCTAGGTACATAGTTATCTAGTCCACCTAGGTATATCAGGCTTACCGTTAAATTAACAACTCTCAGGCGTTGAATCTATCTCGCCAGCTTGTGCTAATAATTTACCAGCAAACACGCAACAAAAAGGTGAAGCACCGCAACCAGATACATGTATATTGGGACACGCTCCCTTTCTAGTTGTTGGTCGCAACCAAAGTTGAATAGTGGCATGTTTCCTTCGACTAACCCAGGGGGATATATCACAACGACATGAAACGGGCGGAAAAGATCACAGCTGAACTCTCTTCCCCCTCTTCCACTTTCTCCATTCCCCCTTTCTATCCTACTTCCACCTTTCCCTTCCCCCTGGCTGTCACTTCATCGCCCATATCTACGTAGTATTCACCTAGTACCGTTCATCACTACTGTCAAGTCTTCGAAGTTATTGAGAAGACGATCGTCATATTATGTATGATAGAAGTACATTTAGGTAGTCATTCGGTGCTATTCTCGCGATTATGCCTCGATTCTAGGCAATATGGTACAACGGCCCTACTCAACACTATTTTTCGCACCTAACAGATATAGAATGACCAGCTCGCGTCGTCTTGAGCTATTCGTCTATTCGTGACCCAAGATGCGTTAACATATTTCTCCGCCGAACCAGCTCTGGAGAGCACGTGACTGATAGGGCGTTACACCTCTACCGCCTACGTCGAACAGGATTAGCCGCCCATAGCGAGCCGAGAGTGGAATCGGTGGAGACGTCCGTGCTGCTCTGACTCGAATGCGCAGAAGGCTGCCGGCGTAACGCGCCATCCTATTCGGCGTTCCGCTCAGTTGCCCCTCCCGCACCACCGCGCCAGAGTCCGTAGAATCCCTCGCAGTTCTTCCACATCTTGATGGTCCCGTCCTCGGAACCAGTGGCATACAGCTTCCCGTCCGGCGAGAAGGCCACAGACCAAACAGGTCCGTGGTGGCCCTTGTGAATGTCTGCTTGCAATGGTCAGTACTGCCGAGGAAAAAAACTGAGAAGAGGAATAATGGCGCAAACCTATTTCGGTATCGTCGTCCCATCTGTAAACCCTGGCCCACGTGGCGGGGATGTCTTCGCCGACGACAATCTTCCTACCCTTGGGATCCAAGGCGACGCTGGCGACCTTGTAGCCCATCTTGGAGCGCTTCAGCTCGTCCATGGCGCGCGGCCCTCCCCAGAAGTAGATGGACTTGCCGGCGGCCACCGCCAGAACTGGCAGTCCCCCGCCGATATCCGTCTTGGAAGTGTAGTCGGGGGCTAGGGTGCAGAACTCGCAGGACCCAATCTCACCATCTAAGACCTCCTGTTTCACGACGCTTCTTGTGGGAACGTCGAACCAACGCAGGGTGTTGTCGGAGGCCGTAATCAAGATTCTGGGATCCTTAGTCCACACGACGAACTTGATGGAGGCGGTGTGGACGCCGGCGCCAATCTCGAACCCCATAGATGCCGGTATGGTGGACGACACGACAGCAGTGTCAGCATTGGTGCCGTTAGAGGCGGCATCTGTGGCCGACTTCGGGTTCATCTCGGCCAGGTCGAAGATGCGGAGCTTTTTCTCCATGCCACCGGTTGCGACGAGGTCGGAGTTGTTAGGCGAATAAACTACAGCGCGCACGATGTGGTCGTGCTGCAGCGTGTAAAGGAGCTCGCCGGTGTGTGTGTCCCAGATTTTCCTGTCGTTCAAAGTTAGCCGTCGCCTCAAAGCGTAACAGACGTCGCTGTCGCATTGGAGCTTGGGAGGTGAACTCACGCGGTGAAATCCGCAGAAGCCGTTGCAGCGGTCGCGGCATCGGGACTAAGTCGAGCTTGCCAAACCGCGCCTTTATGGCCAATGAAAGTACCAATCCAATCTCCCGTCTGACCATCACGAAGCATGGGATTACCATCTGCGACGCCATCGAAGGTTAGCACCAATGACCAGTAGACGGCGACGCGAGAAACTACACACCCTTGCAAGCAGAGATCAGGTAATACGAATCATCCTTCTCCAGTGGCGAGAAGCTAAGATGTGGAACGGGACGAGAGTGACCGTGGCAGGTCAGGGGTACATATTGTCGAGGAGCTTCGGTGGCCGCCATCTCGAAAGAAGGTCGGGGGCAATATGTATCTTGAATTGAAGGCTCGCGAGGTCTCGGAGTTCAGTGTCCAAGTCACAGGTCGAGGGCTTGGACTTGGTGAACAGCGTGCGAAGGTCGCGTATGTCTTGCCGCGAGGATCTAGACGCGCCGGTTCTTTCGTGCTTCGAGAAGGGACCAGGATGGAGATCGAGGACGCGAGAGAACGCACGATGCAAAACAAGGATATATCTGCTGTCGGGGTCGCGACAAGCAAAAGAATGCGGCAAAGAGAGGAGTGTTGCTGGGTTTACGGCGAGGGCAGAGCGAAGGAGAGACAGATGAGCACGTCTAATCGTGAACAGTCGTGAGGCTAGGATCGCAAGGGGCGACCACGTTCATTAGAAGACAGGAGTGAGGCCGGCAACTGGTGTCTAGGTTGGCAATGTAGTAAGTAGATCTTGACTGTATTCCTCGAAGCCGATGATCCCCGAAGCGAACTCTGGTGGGAAAAAAAACCGAAGTACAGAGACCAAACAACAAGGCAATCGAGGTTGCAAATCCCAATTGAGAATGAGAGACTGGAGAGCTGATGAGAAGGAGGAAGAGGGAGAGAGATCAAAGTTGAAAGGCTAGATAGAGAGAAGTCAAGAAAAGAAAGGGAAAAGAAAAGGTGTAGAAGCCTTTGACGATGATGACGGAAGAAGGTTTGGGAGTTCTGGGACCTAGGTACATGTGATGAGTGGATACGGAAATCGAGCCTCAACTCAATTCCCAGGCAAGGTTTTGATGCGATCCCCGGTCTGGTCTAGTCTACATAGGTACAGTATCTATGTACACCTGCACATGGTGTACCTGTCTAGGCGGGGTCACGGCGCGACATGGAGTAACTTAAACCCCACTTACCCCTTCGGGTTAGACGCACGTACCTAGGTGCTATTAATTGCGACAGTACAGGTACGTAAGTTTCGTCGACGCCTCGCCGTTGTAAATCCTCCTCCATCAAACTACAACATCGACGCCATTATTTTTCCAAACTTCGCCCACAACTTTCTAATACCATACTGCCTACCCGCATAAGCAGCTATTATCCGTAGGCATTCTAGCCCAAGGAAAAATAAAAACGCGACTCTGCGATCAAGAAGGTCAACCACAGCTACAGCATGGCCGACTTCAAGCTGTCTGCGCAGCTTGTCGGTCATGACGCCGACGTATGCGCTCTCTCTCTTATATTATCTCCTTTCTCTTCTACCTTCTCACCCCCCCCCCATTCCAATTAGACGTCAGATAATAACTCCCCTCAGGTTCGACATGTCTGCTTCCCCTCCGCAGATCTCATCCTCTCCGCCGCTAGAGACTGCACCGTACGCTCCTGGAAGCGAACCGCCCCGTCCCCTCCAACCTTCGACCCTACCATCGCCTCGCAGGGATCCGAGTTCTACAACAGTCTGGCATACCTTCCCCCTTCCTCAGAATTCCCTGACGGCCTCGTCGTCTCCGGCGGCAACGACACCATCATCGATGTCCGGAGGGCCAACTCGACACCATCGGACAATGCTGAGCGCCTGCTCGTCGGCCACGCTCGCAACGTTTGCGCCTTAGCGGTTGTCCCCGGCGGTCACCATATCGTGTCCGCCAGCTGGGACAAGACTGCCAGGATATGGAGTGTTGGCAAGTGGGAGGTCGAGGCTGTCCTGACTGGGCATGAGGAGGCGGTCTGGGATGTCCTACCCCTTGACGGGACCACCGTCGTGACCGCCTCCGCCGACAAGAACATCCGCGTCTTCGACCTCCGAACCGTCGTCGCCAGCCAGGTCGAGCCGCGGTCGACCATCTACACCTCTGACGTGGTTCGCGCTCTGTGCCGGGTCCCTGCTAGCCATCCGAGCGGCGCCGACTTTGCCAGCGCCAGCAACGACGGGGTCGTTCGCTTGTGGAAGCTGAGCGGCCAGCAGGTTGGCGAGCTTCACGGTCACGAGAGCTTCATATACGCCCTTACCGTGCTGCCTTCAGGCGAGCTCGTGAGCTCTGGGGAAGACCGAACGGTGCGCATATGGAGAGGTTCCGAATGCATCCAGACCATCACTCACCCCGCCATCTCCGTCTGGACTGTCTCCGCGTGCGATGAGAATGGGGATATCGTGACTGGTGCTAGCGATGGCGTCGTGCGCGTCTTCTCCCGCAGCCCAGAACGCCTAGCTAGTCCGGATACCCTAGCGAATTTCGAAGAATCTGTCAGTTCGTCTTCGATACCACAGCAGCAGATCGGCGGGATCAACAAGGAGAAGCTTCCGGGCCCCGACTTCCTGAAGAACAAGTCGGGTACGAAGGAGGGACAGGTGCAGATGATAAAAGAGGAGGACGGTTCTGTAACGGCTCATCAATGGTCGACGGGCCAGCAGCAGTGGATCAACATCGGCACTGTCGTCGACGCCGTAGGCAGCAGCGGTCGCAAGGTCGAGTACAACGGCCAATCCTACGATTACGTCTTTGACGTCGCTATCGAAGAAGGCCAGCCATCCCTCAAATTACCATACAACCTCTCCGAGAACCCCTACGCGCGTGCTCAGAAGTTTATCGACGACAACGAGCTTTCGCAGAATTTCTTAGATCAGGTCGCACAATTCATCGTCGCTAACACGCAAGGCGCCACCATCGGGCAGGGCTCTGAGGACTCGGGAGGGCCCGACCCGTACGGCACCGAATCGCGATATCGACCCGGAGACGATTCTGGCAGTTCTAGGGTCAAGGCCCTGCCGCACCGCGAATATCTTGATATCACCTCTGCCAAATACGAGGGTAAGTGCAGTCCCAGACCTTGTCCTACACTTCACTTCGTACCCCTGTTCTAACCTCCTGACTGTTTAGCAATATTCAAGAAGATCCTCAGCGTTAACGCGGCACTCGTGGCTGCCGGACGCAAGGACTATTCCTTAAATCCGCCCGCGCAGCAGGCGCTGGCAGCGGTACGGCAGAGGTTGGAAGCGAACCAGCCCGTAGTCGATGAAGGCTCCATCAACTTAGTAGTCATGATGTGCACCCAATGGGACTATTCTGACCGGTTGGCTCCCCTCGACCTACTTCGCTGCATCGCAACGTCGCCTGCCAGTGCCAAGTTCAGATCGGCAAACTTTGGGAGTCTGGTGCAGATAGCGGTGTCCGCTGCACTCGACGGTGTCCCGGCCGGTGGGCAGCCTAACGAGAACTATGCCATGATGGCGGCCCGCGCTATTGTGAACCTCTTCAGATCTACCGAAGGTCGAAGGCTCCTAGCACAACCCGCAGAAGGACTCCGAGTTGCGTCCTTCATCGACCGAGTGCTGGGCATTGGCGGCCAGCCTGCGATCGGCCCTTTCAACCGCAATTTATTGGTCGCCCTGACGACGAGCACGCTGAATCTTGCGGTTTTGGCGTCCAGGGAACCGGGAAACGTGTCGGCGAACGTGCAGGTCCGCTTGCTGACGGCTCTAGCCCGAATCCTCCAGAAACAGACCGACGGAGAGGTTGTATTCCGGGCCCTGGTAGCTGCGGGGACTCTGATTACTGTGATTGGCAAGACTGCCCCCGAGGCGAGAAGTCTGTCTTCGCCCATAGCCTTGAGCAAGGACCGCGTTTCCGAGTCGCGAGTGAAGGAAGTAGCAGACGAATGTCTATCATTACTGAGATAATGGCGTGCGGAGGTCCTATTACCCGGGCCTGAGCTATTCGGTGTGCCAATAACGAGTACCAACATTGATAGATGCTAGGTCCTTCCACATTCAAGGGAGCTGCAGTTTGAGTTATCCTATAAGGACGGCGGATAGACGCTTTCTATTATTCAGGGGCGGTCGACATGACTCAAATAGGAGAACATCTCAATAAAAGCACATTGAAGAAGATGGCACAAGCTATCTTGACCCTTGAACTGCGTAAATTATGGTGACTTGTCACATAACGTTGTGCCCTCTCGTAAATCGTCTATCTTGATCGGCCTCGATATACAGTACCGTAGAGCTTTCCCGTCTAACAAACGTGACCTGACCTGCGGGTCTATCATGATACAGAACCATCAGAGTCGCGTCGGACTCTGTCTGCTAGTGTTCCTGTTGTCACCTGGCCTGAGCCCTTCTATTCAAGCCTTTGACAACCTTGGAACGCCTAAACCTCCATTTGGGGGTTCTGGGGTAGAGGAGTCCTAGAGGCATCACGGTTTCACCAGTCCCGACCCGAGCGCCTCCTCTAACACGTCACGTTGTTGGCATGTATCTGAGAAATTGCTCCCTACCCCTATCCCACCAAGAAACAACAGCGGCAAAGTTGACTGTGGTCTATCCTCTTCTGCGATTTGTCTTCATTTTCTGGATCGAGCCCCAATCACAGTCCCAATCACAGTCCCAATCACATTGTCACGCTAAGCATGGGATGCACCCTCGCAAGAATATGTCTTTGTACAAAATTTCTTCATACTCGAGGATATCTGTAAAGATTCGAGGTCAATCGGAGACACTCCTGTATCTCCGTCCGGGAATAATAAGTGGTATAACTGGTAAGGAAGCTCCGATCCCATTTCTTTCCCCGGTTACAAGCCGCAGGGTCGGCCCGCATGGAAGACGGCTCACCGACAAAACACCTGGTCCATCCGCCTTATGCGCCAATACAAGATGCCGAATGGTAAATATAGATACAAAGGTTTAGATTTAAAAAAAATTCTTGCTTCATTCTTCACTTCATCTCATCGTCGTCAATCCGCTCCGCTCGTCCGCTCAGGTTCATAATAAGAACCACATAGAGCACACAACCACTGGTAGATAGCCTAGCCAGTTCCACGTGGAGGAACTCCTATACCAGAAAGTAGCAGCGTTGCTGGTAGTCATATTGGCGGCAGCCCCCATTTCCTGTGTCGTGATGGTGTAGATCTCGGCAAACCCGAGGTCGGTGCTGTTGAAGCAGTTGGATTCGTTGACTTTGGCGATCCTCTCGTCACCGGGTTCAGCAAATGTGATATCAGCACACTAGAGTAGACGAATTAGTCTTCAAGCTCCCACGAGGGCCGCGAACACCGGGACTTACCGAAAAGAGTGCCGCTCCGTGTTGTGCTATCTCGACAACTTGTATCGTCGCGTTGTCGCCGGCGTTGAAAGTCATGTTGGGCGGCAGCGGCACCTGAGGTAGACAAACCGTGCCGGGAAACGGGCCCTTGGAGGGACCGAGGAGTTGGAACGGGGCGATCATGGGGAACGACATGTTTTCCGGCCCTCCGTCAGGGCCCCCGGTGCCGAAGCCCAGGTTGATGTATAGGAATGCGGTCTGATGCCCCTGGAACCAGCCTGGTTGGAACGCGACAGCGCCGCCCGTAGTTGGCCAGTACGACCTATTTGTTGTTAAAGCGATACCGCCACCTACAAACTCGCATTAGCCAAACCAGTCTCGGTCCACAATGGCGACAGCATAAGCCGGCACGGCCTGTTAGGTCGAACGGGTTCACTTACATGGGTAGGACCATTGCATGCCGTAAGGCCACGTCTCGTTCTGGATGAGGTTGTCTCCTCGCCATCCGGGGTAGGTGATGACGGTGTGGGCTGCTACCAATGTTGAAGCAACCACGGCTAATAATACGGAAGACAGCATGGTGCTGTTGATGGCAGGTTCTGTTGACGGTGACAACCTCGTAAATAGTTGTACGGTAAATTCTCTTGTCGCACGGCGACTGGCAGTTTAAAATGCAGTCTCGGGACTCTCCAGCAGCGCCGGCTGCAGTCGTACACTAACGGCTAATAGTCGAGGATGTTAAGCGATGTGATATGTGCCGCTCGTTTCCCTGCAAATGCCAGTGTCCGCCCTCGCGAGCAAATCTCTCAATGTCCAATTCTAGTCTGAATGTCGCTCCGGTTATGATATGGGAAGCCGCTAGATACTGTCGAAGATACTATGGCGTTGGTGGTGAGGATGATGAGAAAAGGGTCGAGAAGAAGTTGTAGCAGAAGGAGCCCATTATTACTGACGAGTGAGAGCGATAACTGCAAGGCCATCCGCTGTCTGCTCGGAGCACCTGCATTGCATGGCCAATGCCATCGATAGCTCCCCGCTCCAGAGGCCAAGGGTTATTAGAGATGGGCGGCATTTTGGGCCTGGCGGTCCAGTGAGAAGGGCTAGACGATGTGCACGACGTGCAGCCGAAGAGTGATCCCCTGTCAACCGATCGGAAAGAGCCAATGGGAGGCTAGAGCGAGTCGCTGGTTCGATGTAGGAACGAAGATGATTTGCCGGAGAGGAGCCAATGGCATCGATCGACGGCAGGGGGCGTTCCGGGATCACAGAGCAAGGGAGGTCGAGTAAAGGTTGGCGTCCGAAAAGCTGTGGTTGGTGATAAAATCGCGCCGGCACTGCGTGAGACAGGGGGTCAGGCAGACTATCAGCCAGTCACGGTGGCCAGCATAAGCGCCGGCGAAAAGAGCCCACCCAGGAGGCCCCCAATCCCAGGCACGAAAGAGGCGGGAGCCAAGAGTGGTTCGCTCTCTGGAGTTCCCCTACTATTTTTGGGCGGACGTGTGCGACGGTGAGCTTTCTCGTGCTTCCCCAATTCATAAGAGCGGCGTCTAAGACGATACGACGTGTTATAACAAATGCCTACAGCATGGCCTCCTTCGCATGTCCGCGCCGCTTGGCTGTTCTCCATTAAACCGATGGAGGTGGTAGAATTGACCGACCGGGAGAAAGAGAGACAGTCTTGGCATTTCGGGGATTTTCCTGTACGTAGGACATTTTCAGGGCCGAAATGAATTCCAAATCCTAAGATGAACCGAATGGTCTGACGACATAAGGCGCTTCTGCGATGAGGAATAGCAATGCTTGTCACTCTGATGATACGACGTCTACCATTGAAATGGATCCGTGTCGGCGGCTATGGCATGTAGGTAACATCGAGGACAGGCAAAGCCCCCCCTGGCTTCATGTTTATTTCCGCACGACGCCTCAAACATGTCGTAGGTTGACTCAAAGGTACTATACAGCCCATGTACATATGAACCCCAACAGTAGCTAAAAGACATCAACAGATTTATACCTATCACCATGAGAATGGATAGTTTTCGTTGATTTATTATACCTACCTCCTACCTTAGGTACCTATCCATGTTATTCATAATACGGGACGATTTATCTTGTCACGTGTTCCAACTAAAACCCTCAGTCAGTCGTAATATTCAATTAACAGTAGAAATAGATAAAACTCATCGACAGCACGTCTCTCTTTGCACTACACATTGTCAACTCCCCTATTCGCATATCAGACACACCATAACCCCCGTCCGTCCTCAGCAGAGTACTGCTTACTCATACTTCGGTAAACAAAACGGATACTATAATATTTTAGGTATTCCGGATTCTGTCCCTTTCCACGTAAGGCATGGCCTCGACAACAGTAGACGGTCGCGAACTGGTATCAGAGCAGGGAGAAGGGCAAGGGTGGACCAGAGTCGGTCGTAGAGGACGTCGGCCCTCCCAAGCACGCAAATATCCCCTTTATCCTTCTCCTTCTCACTCCAATAGTAGTGTATCCGGCTCTACACCCCGGCCGTCATTCTTGTCCACCTCCGACATAGACCGGGAACACCAGCGCATTACAGATCAGTGGAGAGGATCTGCGTGTTGCCGTCAACTCGGGGGGATCGTCGCATCTCGCACAGGTCATCATGCTATCTCTCAAGCCATCTGCTTAGGCCTAGGATCCTTCGACCCCGAAGATGGCTCTTGGGAGGGCAGACGGAGAGCGCATGTACAACTAGCCGCGTTCTTGTGCATGGTTGAACAGCTACAACGCAGCAGTTCGAATAAGATCTGCTGTCTCTTTCAGGACCCGGTTTTTAACTCGGTAGATAAATCCTTCATTCGGAACCTAGGTCATGAGGTCGTCGAATCTCCCGAAGGCTTCGATCGAGTAAGCCCTTCCACACTAGTCTTCGGCGTCCACCTATATAGGGACGTCTATGCGCAAACCGTCGCAAAGCATCTACCTGCGGTGTTTGTCGGAACACCCCTTGATGTATGGGAAGAGTAAGCGCTCCTAGGACACGCCCGTCGTAGCTTTGAATGCGTGTTTTGTTGCCCTATCGAACCCGTGTCACGACTGACATCAAATAGATTCCATAGTTCTGCTAATCCGGACTGGAACAGGTTGAAGGAACTAGACAAGCTGTGTGAAAAGGACAAGTTCCCGGAAGACATGGCGCATAATACGTTCTCGACCACCGCCCTCCACTGGAGACGGATGGAGAAGCGAGATTGCCCAACCGATTCCGGACCTCAGTCCTTGCTTAAACAACCACCATCCAGGGTGATCTCTCCCACATGCGATCGTCTATGAGGCCACCCAGGTTGTTTGACCGCTCACGAGCAGCACTGGTCTTGATCCTTCTCCCAACAGCGCTATCACTGTCATTTCCAATGTCGGGACTCGGCTAGGGAGGCAGGCCACGCGACTAGAGTAGGACCGAAGCCCCAAGCTCAAAGTGCTCACACCGGGGCCGTCTCCAGTAAATAGTAGTATAGCTGCCCCAGAATCGAGGCTGACCTGACTAGGTACTAGAGATATCTCTCGTAGATAGGAAAGGGGGAATACGGCTCGGTCTCCGCAACAGAGCCGTCCTCAGGCAGAGCATGACTAGCATGTAAGATTGATTGTAGGAGAGTCACAGCCCCAATACATGAGAGATGTTTGTCACAGATTTTATAGATGCCTTGGTATATATGGGTTTCTTCTCGAGGGAGTATTCGTGATAGCCGCCGCATTACGGGGACTTACTAAGAACGAATGCTCGACATATGGCTTTCTGTCCCTTTTTTAGCATGGCGCTTTCGCGGATGAGTTTTCGAGGTATAATGTGGCCCGCTGCTTAGACCCCTTGAAGTCTATCTTCTCGATGATCCGAGAAGGAGGATGCTGGGTTATAGTAGTGAAGACTTTCTAGCATTGCTTTCCGGGTTTCCGCCATGAGTGGGGATAGCTTTGTTTAGGTAGCTTACGTTCATATTAGTACGATAAGTTAGATTGATAGAACAACTCGTTTTACCTCGATTTTAGTTTGTCGAACCCGAAAGGGATTTCTTAGAATCGATGATGAGACGCTTTCACGTAAGCCAGTTGCAAGTATAGAGAAGAGTCCTTATTTTAAGCTTTATGAATGATAATTATAGGAGCAAGTATTAAATTAGGTAGGTATACAGAATAAAACGAAATTGTTTGTCTCCTTAGTCCCGACCTCATATCGAAATTTCATACCTTCTCCATCCATAGAAGCGGCGTAGGTACCGCCATTCATGAGGTTAGTTCCCTCAATTAGAATCAGATACGTAGCAGTTTGAAGGTTACACTCACCATTCCCCCATTATAACATAGTGTTCTTTGAATTCCCCGAAGCTATACGGTACAATACCACCGCACAAGACTACTACTTTGTCTCCTGGTGCTATATTTGGTTCACATATATTGATACGTTGCATATCGGTTTATGACCTCCTACATGACACAGTGGTACGAAACACTGTCGTAAAAACAACGCTGGGTATACTCGGTGTAAGTTGAGATAGTCCAATATCTGCTTCTCATTATTACCTAGTTTCGGGCAGAAGTCTTCGTAGGCCTTAATCGCCTTTATTGAAGACTTTAGTAGCAGAAATATTGGTTAAGACTCTAGAAAGTCTTTCGATATCGTCAACATTGTCAAGCATAACGGTACGCCAAAAGGCTTCCTTACGAGTTTATCCCAATAAATAATACCCTTCCGTCATTAATCGACTCCTATATACCGTAAAGAGCCTTCTAGTGGTCTATGATCTGCGAAAAACGCGCAGGGATTTCTTCTACGTTATTAAAGGTTGCAAATGGATACAGTGGCAAGCCAACATATGATATACAACTTACCACCACACCGCGGACTTGGATCACGGTGTCATTGCCTGGGACAAGCGTTGTAAAGTGAAATGGTAACAGTGATGTGCGTTCTAATGAAGTACAGAAGGCATCGCTATCTATAGGCCAATTGCAATATGTAAAACTTCAGGAAAATCTTGATAGTTACCAGAGCGGTTTTAGATCAGCGAAGCAACAGCGTCATGTATCGAGAACGCGCCAATGCCAATCTCAGAGAAGACGACGGAAACTGACACGCTACAATCAAGAACCTAAGACGGGAATAGATGGTTGGAGCCAGGTATGCTCGACGATTCGGCCAGCCAAATTTAGGTAAGCAACCTCGTTGGTAGACAAGTGCCTGCGTATACTAAAAACTGCCCGAAATTCATAATTCGAATAGTTTTGAAGGCGTCTATATCGTTGCACTTCCTTTCACTTGTTACGCACCATTCCCGCAGCACTGCGCCGTCTTGGGATGCTCTTCGGCGAGGATCAAGTCGATTAAACGCCGGGACCTGTTCAATATCGGCTACCTAATACCAGAGAGGCAAAGGACACAGACTGTACTAACGTAGATGCGGATCAATTGCGAGAAGGTTGGCGACAAGGCCGGCTTCAAGGGCGGCTTCAAGGGCGGCTTCAAGGGCGCTGCTGCAGCCAGAGCTCGCTACGGGGGGACTCCTCTACGTCGAGAAGAACAGAAGAACAGGGACGTTCCCGATGCCTCTCAAAGAAAGCGCGAGACAACCTACGATGCCGAGTACGCTCCCAAGCGAGCCAAAGGTCGAGATAAAGAGCTTATAACCGTTGCTATGTATGTATACCTAAGGTAGTCTAACTACCGCTCGGCGGCAATCATCGCGCTCGGGCTATGACTGCATATTTTCCATCCACTCTAAGTTATAATCCTCCTATCCTTCGATATCTCATAATATGAGCTACAAATGCCAAGCAGTCTACTACCAAGCGAGCGATGCTACATCCATCTAGTCCCAGCTTTCGTAGGACCGCGATCGTAAGCAAGGGCAAGAACATTTGCACTACAATTTCAACCCTGGCGACATTTCCCCTCAAGTTACCTACATGATAGGCCGTGAACTACCTACCAGGTATGTATGCCGGTCAACATAAGAGGGCCAATCGGAGCTTGTTGGATGCACCGTACGCTTCGCTCCGCCTAGCCTTTATCACCGTGGCACCGGCACACGGCAAGACATATGCGGTTGCAAGTAGCTTCTGTCATACTAATAATACGCAGACCCCTCGAGTGTCGCAGGTTAGCAGTACTCGCTCGCGCTCAGATCAGCTCACAGACGGCGTCTTTGCAAGAATCAAAATCAGGATAGCCTCCAAAATAGACTAAGTTGACTTCCGCACGTTATCTATTGTTGCCTGTCTCTTCATTTCTCCGATCCAAGCCTGGTGCTCCTTGGCGAGCTTGATCGGGTCGTTCATCTCGAACGAATAGTCGAAGGGCATATCGTCGGTGAGCGACCCCAATTCCTGGTCACCTGCGCCGTGAGAACTCTTGCCGCCGACATGCTGGATCAGAACCGGGGTGACGGCCCAGCGCAGGCTATCGCGGACGTTGGCCCAATCTTCGAGGAACGTGTCGACAGCGGCGCGACTATCTTGGGTATCGCTGTACAGGGGGAGCAGATGGTCGAGGACCTGGCGCTGAGGGAATACGAGCCCCTGCGCGCAGCAGCCGTACTTGCGCATGAGATGGACGCCGGGGGCTTTGGGTAGCATGCAATTGCGGCCAGCCGCGAAGAAAAGGCCGATCAGCATGGGAGTACACACTCCACACAAGAGGATCAGGGCTGAGAGCGTGAGGGCTTTGCGCGCCACGGCAATGCGCCAGCGGAGGGCCAGTAAGATGCAAAGTTCGAGCATGAGAATCGCCATGCTCAATTCGACATATAACGGCCATTCTTCGCTGTTCCAACCGAGGAGTCGGCCGTCGTAGAAGACGCGCAAGTAGAGAACTGCGGAAAGGAGAGAGGGAGGTTAGCGGCAGGGGGCGCGACGGTAAGTCTTGTGAAGCGCAGGCGTATCAGCCAGGTGTAGGGAACATACAGCTATCCCGTCCGAGCTCTTGGGTCTTCCTCGCGGCGGTCTGTAAGGCGCCGAGAGCGCGGTGGTACCATCCATCCAATGCGATCACGTCGTCTTCCAGAGTCATCGTGTAGCTCGGGTCGACCTTGGCGCACTCGTTCAGTAGGACGGAGTAGTCGATCTTCTGCTTCCGAGCGTGCGCCTCGTAGTTCCCATCAGCTTCGAGTTGCCGGACCAGGTCGACGGTGTCGGGATCGTCACGCGGGTAGGTTGGGAGGTGGTCGGCTACGTTGAGGAGCCAGGGTTGGCGGAAGTCTTCGTGCTTGGATTGGTTGGTGTGGGCGAGGAAGACGACCAGATAGATGCGCTCGCGCTCGAGGTCGTCTAGGCCTTCGAGGATGGACCCGAGGGTCTCCTTGAGATAGGAAAAGCCGCCTCGGCTCACCGACGCGACGCCGATGCACAGTTCGGGGGCCGTCGAGTTGGCCCATTTGGCCGGCGCACGCAGCGCGGCTAGATCGCCATATTTCTGAGCCTGCGCCTTGCGAAAGGAAGAGTAGGTCAAGAGGCGGGCGGACTCGGGCCTGAAGAAGACGGACGAAGGATCGCGATAGCACTTAGATCGCAAGTAGGCGGCAGCGAGGGCGTAGCACAGCAGGAAGCCCAGGAGGAACGACACGATGCCGCGGTTCTGAATACCGACGAGCATCTGAAAGCGCACAAATCGCACTCGGAAACTCGGCGACCTTTTCTTGGTGTGATCCGAGCAGAAATAGGGGGCGATAGGTACAGCAGCAGGAGAGTGAATAACACCGAGGTCAAGGTTGAACTTGGCAATTAAAGAGGCAAGCCGGTCCAGCTAGTCATCCTCTAGTCGTCCTCCATTGTGGGCTAGTGGTTAATTCGTGGGAATGGGCTGGTATGGGCAAAGTGGAATGGGGATGTGATGTAGATGTAAGATGAACGAACATCGTCGCGCCGGATTGGATAACTGTAACCTTGGAACCTTGGGACCTTCCAAGGAACTGCTGTGCCACTGTGGCGGCGAAGCCATGTGGCTAAGTAAATTCTTGGGGTCTTACACCAGGCCTTGGCATCTCTCCCATACGGACGAGGGCTAAGTTCTGGATAGAAGTCGGATGCGTGCTATAAAATAGATGTCGACTGGAGTTTCTCTAGTTCGAGAAGTGAGGCAGTAACCCTGCTGTGGAATTCTAGCGAACGTCTACTACATACCAGAGTACCACTTCGTTACTCTCAGATCCGACTACATTTCCCTTTATGTTACTTTAACAGCATCGGTTTCTTTACAGTACGCCGAGATAAGTCGGTTGTGAGGCTTTCCCTTTAATCACTAACAGCTTATCCTAGACTGTGTACCGCGGATCGATGAGCCGGCATGTCTGGGTAGGTGCCAACGAATCGAATAATGGTAGACTCTTCTGCTAATTACCTAACGGTAACCGTATAGAACTTAGAGTGTTGGCCTCCGTATTATCTACTTGCAACGCGGTATGTATGGCAAAGAATTATATAGGGGGAACAAAGCGCCTACTGTTCTAAACTCTCAAGTGTTGACCCAGCCCTTTGCCCGACTGCCTGTAATGTTGGTGTTTTGATTTAGATCTTTATATTCAAGTATTGCTAAGTCAGCCGTCATGGAAACATAGTCCTTGAGGCATCCAGCCTGCCATCGTTATTCCAGGTGTTCGCTGTGACAAAGCGAACAGTATAGTAACTGAGTACTGGACTCTATATCTTATCGTTTCCGTGGCCCTGTGTACAGACAAAGAAGGTAAGCCGAAACCGACAGGTGGTCATCAACTCGGCCTTTGGCCCATTGTGTCAACAAAACATCGGATTCGGCGAGGCACAAAGATGATAACTGGTTATTGTATACTGTTCATGATGGTTAGGCACATCTTTGTTAGCTGATAGGGATATCATAACATCTCGACGTCATGTAGCGCTACTCAATCGAGTCGATAACTATCTCGACGTCTCTATATGGTTTACTCGAATGGAAATCCACATTGCTAGATATAATAGAGAAGTTAATACCGCAAACACAATATAGTACTACGATATCATTTTACTATAGGTTCAAGCCGGACAAGGAGAGGGTAAGGTAACATGCCACCTTTCACGCCCGCGCAGGTCATATGCGGGAGGCAGGGGGGAGGAGCAGGCGAATGCAGCATCGTGCACCTAGAACTACCTAGCGATGACGAGTTACCTAAGGATCCAAATGGCGGCTGGCCGGACATAAGAGGTTTCCACAACCTCCAGCGCACCCGCGATGCTTGGCTAAACGGCGATGCCATTGATACGGCCCTGGCGGCATATCACCGCAGCCTCCCGAAAGAGGTACAGGACAGAATCAACATTGTAGACACAAGCGTCACAGGGCTGTTCAGCCGAGATGAGGCCCAGTTCAATGCCATAATAACCGGAAACTACAACAGATTCTTCAAAAGTTTCCAACAAACAGAATATACTTTGTGGCCTATTAATTGGGACGCCTGTCACTGGCAGTTGGTAGTCCTACGAAAAGAGAGTAGGACTAAAGACGACGGGACGGAGGCGTGGACCCACCTAGTTCAGATGTGTGTTGCTGATAGCTGGCGTGAGGGGGAGGCAGATAATAGAAGACGGCTCATCGAGAACAGGCTGCAAACGTTGTTCACCACTATGGGTCTTACGTTTGCACCACATTGCGTACGAGACATATGGGTGCCCTGGCAAAAGGACAGCTGGAGTTGTGGCCTCCGCGTATTTTCGATAGCGAAGCAGTTCCTGGACCGCATCGTCAACCAAGCAGTGCAAGGGGTCGAGTACGACGAGACGCTTTGGTTACCCATGAACGGATGGTTCAACCCTGACATGGTGCGGTGGGAGATGATTGGTCTCAACGCATACTCGGCCGTTCAAGCTATGGACTATAAAGCAAGAGTCGCGGTCGAACTAGTCCACAACGTCCGCAGAGGAACTGGCACGATAGATGCTACTGAAGCTATGCGACCGCCGGACAACGTTGTTGGGCAGGAGATTGAGGCTCCGCCGCAAGCCGTCCTAGCAGTCATGAGAGATCTCGGGAGGATGAATATCAACCCAGCACACCAGCAGAAACAGGGCGAAACTGCGGCGCCGCTCCCGGACTCCGATGTGATGATAATCGTCTCGGACGACGACGATGAGGATGAGGATGAGGATGAGGATATACCGGCAGTGAATTCTCGTGAATTGCGCAGTAGTAGCATGATACCGGTGGCTAGCCGACGCCAAGTGACACCATCATTGTCGGTCACCGGGGGCAACTATCAGAGCAGCGGAGCAGCTCGGGGCCGCGGAGGAAGGAGAGTAAGCCCGGTCTTCCCACGGCGAGGCGCCGGTAGCGCCGGTAGCTTGTTAGACTCTCACTCCCCCGCCGGATCACGGACTGCCAGGACTCGTCCGCAAAGGACTCATGTCCCCACAGGGTCGCGCCCCATAGTTAACCAAAGGCAGAGGCCTCGGAGGACTCAGGATGGCCGCAGTGCATCCCCCCCGAGAGACAGAACGCCGGCTACAACCGGAACCGGCCCGAAATCTAATGCTAGAGACTATAGAGGTCGTATTGCTAGTCAAAATAACGGTAGCAGGATTCCACCTCCAGCTCCAACTCCTGCTCCTGTCACTAACGGTACTGCATCCAATGCTAGTAACGCCCCTGCCGCCGGCAGCGGAAGCGGTGCGAGAACCAACGCTTCCAATGCTAGCAACGCCCCTGCTGCCGGCAGCGGAAGCAGTGCGAGAAACAACGCTTCCAGTGCTGGGAGGCTATTCAACAGAAACAGGGGTTGAACAGAGAAGGAGAAGCAGTGAAGATGGGGTGATATATGTATATACCTACCTAGGTAGATTGAGATTTAGATTTGTATAGTTATTAAAGTAGTATATCTGTATGAGTTGTGTTGTAAAGTGCATATGTCTTGGAGTGGTTTTGAGGTAACTTATGCCCGAGGTTTCCTGAGGTTATTGTGTCGGGATCTTCGCTTTTCCGAATAGGAAGGGGCAATCTAAATAAAGAAAACGAGATTATATAATGATATAGCGTAATTAACAGTAACTACAGTTAACTATTAAAGAAGTGACTTAATTAGTGGTACTGGCCTATTAACTGGACTGCTAAATTAGCTGTTTAATAATACCTAGGGGAGAAAGGGGGGATTGTAGTTAGGATAATTCCTATGGTGGCTGTAGCAGGGTACCTAAATATCAGTTATTGTGTCACCCAGCATGGGGTGATGTTGGTAGATTAGAGATTGATATTGATGTTACGGAAGGAAAATCTAAGTTTTCAACCATCCTCGTAAAGTCTCCCTTTTATTATGCTTGGCGCACAGACCACCCCACCAATGTCTAAAAGGAGCACAGGGCAACCTCATAGTGTGTCGTACCTATCTGGGTGTGATTCCCTATGGTTTGCATAAGATCCACATGGGTCTAGAATACACTACATAGTAGCATATCTTTTATATATCATACTATACTGCTTTAATCAATAAGGCATAATATACTAAAGCGGTATAACGGTATAGAAAGTATATCTACTACCTGGTACTTGGTACCTTACCTGGGTAGGTACATATTAGGTAATGTCGAGCTTGTCGAACTTGAACTTCGCAATATTCCTATCGTTTCTCGCATTCGTGCGCCTTCCCCTCGATGATTTATCCAGGTCCATCTTCTTACCTTCATCGTTACGTGGAGAAAGATTTGCATTATTTTGATATTGCTAGAGTCTAGGCAATAAACCCCAATAAGTCGCGAGGAGCCGCTCGACAAGACGTAGAGAATGACAAGCCCGAAGTGGCACATCATCGCGCTTCGTAGTCGATAGCGGCAGCCGGACGTATTTTTCAAGATGGACGACTTCGACCGGGACTCTAACGCGAGCTCCGACAACGAGCATGAGGACGACGTCACGATCCACGATGCAGATGCAGATGCCGACCCTGACGCCGACGTGGACGGCGAGGATGACAACGAGAATGCGGACCACGACGAAGACGAAAACGACAATGAAAACGACAACGAGAATGACGACGATGACGATGACGACCCAGATCAGCATGACCACGACCCAGATAACGACCACGAAGACGAAGACGACACCCATCGCCGGCGACCCAACGGCCTAGCCAACCCGACCCTCACTCGGACCTCCGCTACTCCGGGCCCTCTTGCGACCCCCAAGTGGAAGCTATGGGTGCGTCCCGAAGCCCTCACCGCCCCAACGTACGATATTGTCCCGACCATGGCCGCTCCCATGGCCACTAGCATCAACGCAATAGCTATCACGCCCGATCTCCGCTACTGGATGACCGGCGGCAGCGACGGATACATCAGGAAGTACGACGGACCCGCCACCATCAACGGCAAGACTCTCTTGACCGTGGCGCAGAGACATCCCTTCGTCGACTCGGTTACCAAAGCCGGCGTCCTAATGTCGTATTGGGAGAATGCCGAACCCCAGCCCACCCCAGTGCGTCAGGAGGACTTGACCCTCAGCCCCGTCTACAGTCTAGCCGTCCACTCCCAGGCCTTGTGGCTCCTGTCCGGCCTAGAGAGCGGCGGGATTAACCTCCAGAGCGTGCGCCACGACGAGGGAAAGCGGATCACGTGCCTCAAGAAGCATTCCAATGCCGTCAGCGTCTTGACCCTTTCGCCCGACGAGAAGAGCGTGCTCAGCGGAAGTTGGGACAAGAACATCTTCGACTGGGATCTGAACACGGGGCAGGTGGCGCGCCAATTCGACGGAAGCGGGGGTCAGATTTCTGCCATCGAGATACGACCAATGGGAGGAGCGCCGATCCCCCCTGGAGCGAGCGAGGAGGACATCCCAAGCGATACGCTGTTCAGCGACAGCGCCTATCCAGGTGTGGATGCCGACCTGAAGCTCGAAGTGGACGGTGGGTTTGGCACCGATCTTAGCAACGGCATGAATGGGATAGGGGTGAACGGCGCCTCCGGTCAGACTACGAGTGCGAGGGACGGCGGCGTGGCTGATCCTCAGGGAAGTCCTACGCACGACAGCCTGTTTGGCGGTAGCCCGACTGGCGGATCTGATCTCTTCGGCGACGGCGACGGTATGGGTACCTTCGGAGGCGACGACGACAATGAATTTTCTCGGGCGATGATGCAAGATTCTGCCCATGATGCCGACGTCGCTATGGGGAACTACGACATGTCTGGCCCAGCCTTTGATCCCGACTCAGGCCAGGCACCGTCCGTCCAACCTCTCCAGGGCTCGAACCAACCGCATTCCACCATTTTTGGTGGCAACGGCCTCGATTCGTTCAATGGCGATTCCAGCCACGACCCCTCGTCTCTGCCTCCTCTACAGGACTTCTCGCTGCCGTCTGTGGGCGATAATTCTTTCCAGTCGCAGGCGGCCGTCATCTCCCAACCAGCCGCCCAGGGAATGCAGGGGGCGGCACCGCAATCGCCCTCGACGGTTTTCGCCGCAACGGACCCAACTCATCACAACCTAACACAGACGTCGGACAGCACTTTCCTCTCAGCGTCGATCCACGGGACACTGCGGGTTTGGGACCGGCGGATGCCAAATCCCGTGGCGCGCATTGACAACAGGCCCGGTATTCCTCCATGGTGCATGGGTGCGTGCTGGAGCCCGGATGGCAATTGGATCTACGCCGGGCGGAGAAACGGGACGGTGGAGGAGTTCAGCGTGCAGAAAGCGAGGGGAGGGCGCGTGGGCTGGCAACCAGAACGGGTCTTCAAGTTCCCTGGCGGCAGTGGTCCGGTTAGTTGCGTTCGGCCCATGGTCAACGGGCGGCATCTCGTCTGTGCGTCTCACGACATTCTTCGTCTCTACGATCTTCGCTCGGAGCACTCGACCAAGCACTCGCCACCGCCTTTCCTGATCATTCCGGGCCCGCCGCGCGCCGGTGTCATATCCAGCCTCTATATCGACCCGTCTAGCCGCTTCATGCTGTCGGCAGCAGGAAACCGTGGTTGGGAGGGGACAACTACCGAAGTGCTTATTGGATACGAAATTAACGTACCTTCATCATAGTCGCTGCATCTCGGCGTCTATATTAGTAATGGGTACCTAGCCTTAAAAGTCCTCCTATGGTTATCGAGGGGTTGAGGCTTAGGTGTCGATTACGACTCTATCACATAGACCTGGTCACTACGAACAAAATCTCACATTTCCTTGTTGATTCGTTTTGGTGGCTCATCTGGAAATAAAACGATACCCGCTGATGGTTTGGAAATGGCGCAACGGGGCTGGCATTCACATACATTAGGTAATTATATCATGTATCAATGGTCATTATTAAGATAATTGCTCAAAGCGCTGGTTTTCCTTAAGTAACCACGCGGTATTGCATAGCATACTATCGAACACTCGGTTTACTGAACCCAACACAAATAGAGCATCATAGACATAGGTACAATCCGTATACTCGCCCGCAGACTAGTAGATGTCGTCTAGAATCAACCTAAGCCCCACAGGCAATCTCAAGCATTGAAGTAAATCTAGCGGACTGGGAATGCCGTTATATTAATCTAAGATAAGTACAGCGGCGTGCGTGCCAGCTTTCACCCGAGTCGTTGGATTCTGTCAACCTTCTCTTCACCAAGAATTTTTCATATCCTATATCATGTGAAACACACGATCCATGTATTGCCGACCACACTCATGAAGTAATCAAAATGAGTGCTCGCAATCCCCGTTAGCCAGCCTGGTAGATAGCCAGTGCGTTGACGTGAGGATTAATTTGTGTGAGGTTAAACGGCGTCACGTACAAATCATCGTCCGTGATGGCCAAGAATATGGTGCCGTTTATAGCAGGGTCGCCTTCGTACGTAGAAGCGTTTGGCTGAACAGTATAAGCGGTATTGCCCCGTATGTTCTGTAGGGGAGAATAGGTAACGTTCAGCTGGGAGACCCAGGCGGCGAACCTGGGCGTCCCAGCGCTCGTGCTTGTAACGTAACTATTGTTGGGCCCGGTACGCCCTCCCGGAGGATCCCACTGGAGGAAGACTTGACGGCCAGGGTATGAGAGCGGGTTAGTCCTGTTCTGGGTGATGGCCGGTTTGCAATCTTCTCTGCCATCAACAGCGTATAAGCAATTGTCTTCTGCTGTAATATTGCTACTGTTGAGCGCGTTCGCATACGCGCTTGTCGTTTCGTTCCAGGCACTAGAGGCGTTGATGCGGGCAGGATTTGGCTGGTTAATGATACGTAGAGGAGGGAAATTTTGCCAGATCAAGCGAGTTTGATTCGGCGGGCAAGACGAGATGTAGGGCGCTAGGAGAGTCCACGCCCAGGATTGGGGGATGCCTATCTCGAACCATACGGGCATGGGGAAGAGGCCTTCGAACTGGCGGAAAATCATCTGCTGCCTTGCTTCGGTGGTGATGGACTGCAGCAATATCTGGGCTGTCTCGCGAGAGTCCAGATGGTTCAAGAAGCCATAGACGCCAGATTCTCCCCAGCGGGTCAGTTTCTGGTTGAAGTCGATAAACTCTCGGACGTTCGCGATCGGATAGTTATAATTGCACTGGACGGGAGCTTGATCACCGAGCATGTTGGTCAACGCTGTGGCGTGGCCGACTTCTTGCTCGGCCATGAACTGTATGAGAAACCGGTCTTCGGCGTGCAACCCTGCGGCCTCGAACTCTTCAACGGAAAATGTGGCCAATCCCCAGTGAAAGAGGTCGAGTTCGATCCATTCTTGGTAAAGGGCCAGCGCTACAGACTCGTAGTCGAAGTCGCTAATTACACGGTATACCGGCTCTGATCCGTTGGTTCCTAGTCCACCGCCGGGAGTGTAAGGTGCGGGCTGCGGTTGGTGAAGCTGCCCATCCGCCGGATATTGCAACTTATATGCTTCCGGAGGCCTAGCCGGGATTGACGAAGCTGTGACCTCCGTGGAGAGAGCCCCAGTGGTAGTTGGCGGTGGTCCGGTATATCGGCCGTGTGAAGTCACGTTGGTGACGGGAACAACTGGTACTGTCGTGGATGCGGCTGATGTGATGGTGGTCGTGGCCTCAGACAAATAGGGAACTGCAAGTGAATGTGGTACGACGAGTGCCAGGACGCCGGCACTTGCCAGTTTCATTGAGCGAACCATGATAGCTAGGTAGGTACTTTACTGGTGTGTGTTCTAAGAGGCCCAATAAATCAATCTTCGTAGATCCGGCGAAGGAAAGGGGAAAAGATTTATAGGCGGCGACGTCGCAAGCGGCTAGAACCACACATTTATCGATATATTATGTTGAGCCCAGAACATCCCCAACCTTATGCCTGCCTATTCTAGTTCTTGATGGCGTCATGGCAGGGGATTGAGAGAGATTTCGTTGGGACCCCTAGCTTCTAAGGATGACTGCTGCGAAGACATAAGTCATGTCGTGATGACTGCGTTACGAAATCTTAGCGTGGCTCTATACCTACCTAGGTAGCCAGCATGAGCAATGACAGATCGATATGCTAGACGCCAGTTGATTCTTGAAAACCTTCCATGGTGAGCCCGTCGTTTTGATGGAGAAACCCCCTTGCTTTGCATGGCGCATTCGTCATCGAGGAATAATATAAATCAAAGGGAAGGTGGACCGACGAGGTGATGCTGCCCGCATAAAGCTACATGAGGAATAGGTACCTGCCACCTAGTTTGTTTTGCTTCTACCACTATTGAGATCTCAGAGTTAGTTAATGCTCATTTAAGGTGTTATAGTCCGATGATGGCGACTACCGGCGAGAGAATGGATGTATTCATTCCTAAGTGTACCTAAGGAACTACGAGACTTCGTAAACTGGGACACATTTCCCGTTTCATCAGGTCTCATCCCTGAACAAATCGTGACAAAACTGCAAATTCTGGCAACACTGCATTAAGTTAAGATGAATATGATATCCTACGAGAGGGTTATATCCCTACCCGTCCCTTAAAATATGTCAAAGGGCTGTGCCGAAGTCCAATTTATTGCCAAAGTTTGATACTAGATCCCGTACATATGTTTCTTGCACCTTTCATGCAATACCAGGCCCTGTTCCTTGCGTCTCCGTAGATAATAATGACGTTCAGTTTGGAGCCGGGCCCAAGGTCCATGACCGCTACAATAAGCTCGGCATCGGCATTGGGCGGCAGGCCAATTACAGGAATCTCTAAATAACGCAAATCAATTAGAATTGGCGCTCAGTGTCAATTAATAGCAGAGTACAGAATTGATCGGAACACCTTCTGTGACATAGTCACGAAGAAGACTGCTTTGATGTTCAACGCATATCGCAAAATGTGATAGCGTACCTACTAACCCTCATGGTTAAGTCGCTCATCGAATTTGGTCTCTATGCTGTTGATAGTCCATTCGATATACTTAGACTTGGAATGAGTCATTGATTTCTATTAACAGTATACGGTAGATACTAGGTGAGTCAGCTGAGGTGAGTGGAATGTTATCCTAACGGCAGAATCATATTCGAGTATTTATTTTGCAGTGGGCTTATAGCAATAATATATGGTAAGGCCGATAATCCCATCTCATTATTGTTTCGATTAAAATCAGTTGTTCCTACTTTGCCCGAAGAAAATAGACATGGATAGAATCAATGTAAAACATCCGGTAGAGGAAAGGAGTCTCCTATTAGCACTATGCCACCTAGATCAACTATTTTAAATTTATATGGTTGAGAACCTTTGACACTGACTCCTATCCGTTTATTTCTTCCATCACCTATCACATCATGTGTTGAGTACCTAAATGACGTTGACAGGACTAGACGTGAAGTCTAAGGTGTACCTTTAGGAGTGATGTAATAATACCTAGTACTCAGGCTGTGTACAAAATTGATCAGAGTACATAGGTATATCGGGAAGGTCACTGATTCTATCACTTACTTTAAGAAGACTACCTAGATACCTTTATAAGTATCTTCTGCAGTCCTGTAATTTTATTATATAAATAGGTAGTGTGCTCTCTCTCCCCTAACCGTTATATCGTTTTGATTAATGATTACGTAGGTATGATTACGTAGGTACTATGTAAACTTGTAGCTGATAATATATACTTAAACTGCTTGCCTAGCATACGCCTATAATATTTAAGCATCTGGGCTTGCCTTTTCACAGGCTTGATCCGAATACCTCTGGTGGGTAGGCATTTTGGTTCAATACGCCATGTGGCGTCAACCGAGATCTAGCTGTGACACTGCTTCCACTTGTGGCATCTTCCTGTTCCAATAGATAGAGCTATACAGCCACCGTGAAGCAAGGGACCGAAAACTCATTGATTCCAGATCAAAGTCTATGTTCAATGTCAAAATACACTATGAGAAATATGTAGGGTCCTCCGCAGACTACGAAGATCAGCGATGGATTCTTGGGCAATCTCGCCAGGGAGGTCTCAATTGGGAAGGTCACAAACGATGCAATCCATGGGATCGGAAATCTGTGGGCTTTGATGCAAGTTTATCTCGACATGAACTCTTAATTCTCATCCCTACTTCTGATAACCTTCACTTACAGACCGCAAGTTGTAGGTAATCGTATCGAAGAGATCCCTGTTGTAAATATGGCAGTTCGATGGCTGCTTGGGGCGACCCCGCAGCAGATTCTCCTCGTCCCCCTCGTCTTTCCCATACTGGCGCTCTGCGCCGACGTGCTCCAGTTCATCGATCCCCTCATCGGCAGCACCAACGGGGGAAATGTATTTGCTGGCGCTACAAGTAAGCGCCCCCGATTCTGCATGAGCACTTGGGATTTAACTAGACGTCATAGGGCCGTATGGTCTGGCAAAGCCTGTCGCAGATGTAAATGGTCAGAACACTGGGGGCTTTGCGACAGACGGCTCGAGTATCACGGGCTTCTCGGCGACACACGACAGCGGCACAGGTGGGAATCCCAGCCTTGGAAACTTTCCCCTGTTCCCGCAGCTTTGCCCCGAGGATGAGGTAAATAATTGCAACTTCCTCATTGGCGAGAGGGCTACACACTACGTGGAAGAGTCGGTGGTTGCCCGCCCTGGCTACTTCGGAGTTGAGTTGGCTTCCGGGGTAAAGGCATCGATGACCTCGAGCGAGCATGCCGCCCTATACAGGTTCGAATTCCCAGTTGAAGACGGCCAGCATCCGTTGATGTTGCTCGACCTGACGGACCTATGGCAAAGCCGCCAGAATGCTACAATCAGCTTGGACCCTGGCAGCGGGAGGCTTAAGGGTAACGGAACGTTCCTCCCGAGCTTTGGGGCCGGGTCCTACGTGATGCACTTCTGCGTAGACTTCTTCGGCGGCGAGGTTTTTGATAACGGTGTATGGGTCAATAATCGAGGCGGTCCGGAACCGAAAGAATTGTATGTCACTCGCGGCTTCAACCTCTTCTTTCTGGAAGCCGGCGGATGGGTTAGGTTCAACGAGTTGGCGAACAACACCCTGACCGCGAGAACGGGAATCAGCTTCGTCAGTGCAGACCAGGCCTGTCGGCGGGCAGAGGAGGAAATTCCCGATCCACTCGACGATTTTGATAGGCTCGTGGCCGAGACCGAGGATGCGTGGCGCGAGAAGTTGAGCCCGATATCTATCGATGCTGGTGGTGCTAGTCAGGAGCTCCAGACAAATTTCTGGAGCGGGCTCTACCGCACCATGATATCTCCTCAGAATTATACTGATGAGAATCCATACTGGAATAGTGGAATTCCGTATTTTGACTCCTTTTATTGTATCTGGGATTCGTTTCGTGTTCAGCACCCTATCCTAACCATTCTCGATCCTACGGCTCAAGTTCAAATGGTCAACTCTCTCCTAGATATTTACCAGCACGAGGGTTGGTTACCTGATTGCCATATGTAAGGCCGCTGGTTGTACTTATGTGTGGGATACAGCTAACTAAATGCTCTTCATCTAGGTCGCTGAGTAACGGTTGGACCCAGGTAAGGGATTCGAGGGTCATTGAGACGTCGAAAGCAGTCTACTTCATTTCCTTATTTCCTCCTCCTTTTATATATGAAGCGCTTATACTTTCATTTAGGGCGGCTCGAATGCAGATGTCGTGCTTGTAGATGCTTATGTTAAGAATCTAACTGGCATTAACTGGGAGCTCGCGCTCGAGGCAATAATCCAAGACGCCGAAGTCGAACCATTGGAATGGGCGTACCATGGTCGAGGCGGCTTACAGAGCTGGAAGGACCTTTTATATATTCCGTATCTTGATTTCGATCCGATTGGGTTCGGCACAAACTCCCGCAGCATTTCGAGAACACTCGAATACGCGTATGACGATTATTGCCTTGCTACGTTGGCGCAGGGGCTTGGGCGAGACGATCTATACAGTAAGTATGTTTCCAGGAGCGCCAATTGGCAATATATATGGAAACCGCAGCAGAATTCGGTCATCAACGGTAACGATACCGGGTTCATGGGATTCTTCCAGCCCAGATATCAGAACGGTACCTGGGGATACCAAGATCCAATCGCGTGTTCGGCACTCGCAAGCTTCTGCTCGCTCACCACCAATCCTAGTGAAACATTTGAGGCTAGGTTAGTATTATACCTCCCTTATTACCTTCTTTATCTTTCCAAGGCGAACATAGATCCCCTGGTTACTCCCGGCTATGCCTTTTATGTCATACGGTGATTGCTAACCCCTGACCCCTGAAAGTGTCTGGCAATACCAGTTGTAAGTGAACGCCCTGCCCCGTTCTAGAAAATACTACCGAGAACTTATAAGCTTTACAGTCTCGTACCGCAGTCGATGTCGGTCTTGATCGGGTTGATGGGAACCGAAGAGCCATTCATCCAGCGCCTCGACTTCTTCCACACATCGGGGCTCGCAGATATCTCTAACGAACCCGTCTTCTCAACGGTATATTTATACCACTACGCTGGTCGTCCTGGCTTGTCCACGAAGCGCCTGCACACATACATACCGTCAGCATTCAATGCATCTCACGATGGGCTACCAGGCAACGACGACTCGGGCTCTATGGGCGCTTTTGTAGCATTCGGGATGATCGGGCTATTCCCCATAGCAGGTCAAGATGTGTACCTCATATCAGCGCCGTTCTTCCAGGAAGTGAACGTGACGAGCCCCTTAACGGGAAAGACGGCCCGAATTATGACGATTGGATTCGATTCTAGCTACGAGAACATCTATATCCAGAACGTCACAGTCAATGGGCAGCCCTGGACGAAATCGTGGATTAGCCATGCACTCTTTATTGAAGGATGGACGATGGAGTTAACCCTTGGAAACCAGGAATCGGAGTGGGGGACGAAATTGGAAGATCGGCCCCCTAGCTGGGGCGAGGCGATGATATAATTGCTGTGCGTTTGGGCGCTGAATGAACCAAGTCATTGATCAACAAACATTCATTGCACGTTTTAACAAGCGATAGAGGGTATAAACTCTCACAAGTCTTGAGGTTTTCCCCCCGACGATTTGCCACAAACCATAGAATGTAACTAGGTACCTAGTTAGATAATAAGATTAGTTATTCTTCCCGAGAGATGAAATGGGGACCGATCGATTTGATATTATGAAATGAAGCATGTCTGTATGCCCTTTAGGGACATCTTTAGCCTTCACATACGTATGATTAGTAGCAACGCACTGGTGAACATCTGCAGGAGTAGTAGCCTCAGAATAGGAGAGCATGTAGGATGATGAAACGGCAATCATTGATTAATTATCTGGTATGGTCCGGGGCAAAACATAGGATGTATATCTTGAACTAATATGACAAGGTAGCAAACAGTATTACTCGACGGCTTTCTACTAATATGAGGCAGATTTCACAATGACCTCAAACTTGTTAAGAGGAATAGGGGTAGCTTTATTACTCTATAACGCCACTATTTATTATATTCTCCTTATCTCCTTTACATTACTCCCGGTTATGACTTTGAGCGATATTTCACTCTCTTCTCACGATACGGGAATTTATTTACTTTTGGAAGTTTCTAGATACCTAGGTACCTGGTATATAAAACTGAAATAGATAATACGCACTAATTGTTGAGGATGCTTCACCTAGCTAAGGTATCGTATCAACGCTGTCCTGACTATCCTCGGACTACAGCTGTATTGCTGAATTTGAGGCAGCATTGTTATCTATGAATCTTACGCCTAGGGATCATCATATAACAAGAATAGTCTCCGGTAAAAGCAATCGCAAGCAATACTATGCTTCCTGGGTCTTGCATTTGCATATTTCACCCTTCTCACATGGAAAGATCACGTTGATTTCAGTGTGAAGATTAGAGGTGTCGGATGAAACGAACTCCACGCAATGCCGATGTCAGCGTCCCTCATGTCGAACAGAATTCCAAGGTACAGCAATCCAGGGGCTTGGCGGTGAGAATGTAGTCAACCGTTGGCAAACAGAGAGATGCTGACAAACGAACAACGCACACACGCATACGTTTGCATTATGTCTTTCTTCATAGCAATACGTCCTGACTAACTTGCTGTCTAAGACATAGTGGGACTCTCGGTCTAGACTCTGCACATAAACGAGAGAGAGAGAGAGAGAGAGAGAAAGAAACCAAATATTTAGGCGTTCACATTCAGGAACCAGAATGTACTTTGCTAGATACCTTGTAACTGTGCACCGATTTTCTAAATATGTGATTATAGGTACTTACGCGTATGTACCTTATGTACTTTATGTACATGTAGGGAGTAAGGTAGGACTGCTGTTGTACATACAAAAGGTAACTCACGATTATTCCCTTTCTCTATTATTACCTTTCCTTTTTGGGAAATACCTATCTTAAAAGGTATCTGTGTTACATACCGGTATGTTTATGTTTAAATTAAGATGCCTAAGGTTACCAGGTACATGGTATACAGAAATGTATACATATACCCACCCTCTTATTACACAGGCATTAACTACATAAGCCGAGTAAACTATATATATTAGGCAGGTACATACCTAGTAATAGCTGTAGCAGCCGCTGTTATGGCTACAATACCTTAGCGAGTACAAGTATAGTGCATGTACCGCCCTACCTCCTAGACAACCCGTTGCGCCTATGCGAACCTTCCCTCTCCATCTCAACTTCTCAACTTCTCTTACCTCCTTCTAACTCCCATCTCCTTTCTACTACTACACATCACAGCTGTCTTCGTTCGTCATTATCGCCACTTGTCACTACTGATACTGCAGCGGCTAGAACGAGTGGAGATCGCAACCGCCTTCTCTAATATTTCCCACCCATTCTTCAACACTTGTCCAGCAGTTAAGACGTACTTTACCTAAGAGCAAGGCGGAGAAATCATGGCTGACCCCAACAATGCTGAGGTTGCTGACACCCAGGTAAGTTCTTGACAGATGAGGTATACAAGCTCTTCCCTTGGATGCTGACATGTACCTCAGAGTCAGCTTGACACTATCAAGCGCCATGTCAACTTTGAGCTTCCGCTCCCGGTTCCCGGCCAGGAATGGCGAAGCTATCCCGAGCTGCCTACCAGCCGCGATCTAAACCCCGACTGGAATGACCCTCGACAGGTTGCTGACATGCAACGCCTCTTGCCCAACACTTGGCAGGAACCTTGGCAGAGCAAGAATACCTACCTCGAGACTCACTACCGACTCCAGAGAGAGGAAGGATTCACCATGCTACGACATTCCATCAAGAAGTTCAAAGAAGACCGGGCCATGATGGATGATGAAGAGTCATGCATCTACACCAAGGTAAGTCTGAAAACAGGATCTACAAGCGTCGTGCCGCAAAGACGTTGAGGCTTTGAGACCGCTTGAGAGCCTTCACTAATATTGGTCTCTAGGTCTTCGTCAGGGGCTATCTTATGACCCGCCTCGGTCCCATGTGTCAGGTCCAGTTCTCGACCGAGAGATCTGGCAAGAAGATTCGCTGGACCCAGACTCGACGTCTCACCGTAGGCACCTTGGTGGCGCTTTCGACCGTCGGCGACTGCTTCAAGACCATCTGTATGCCCGCTATCATATCTGATCATCGTATCCGAGATGGCCTTGACCAAAACCCGCCTACCATCCATTTGCAATGGGCTAATTTCAACGACGCCATAATGGATCCTAATCAAGAGCTTGTCATGATTGAATCTCGTTTGGGTTACTTCGAAGCTGTTCGTCACAGCATGGTTGGCCTTCAACACGTTGCTAACACTCCAACACCCCTCGACAAGTACCTAGTCCAGGCAGACAAGAGTGATCTTCCAGCAAGGTACATCGAGAAGAATCCCTACATGGACATTAGGTCTTTGGTCCACCACGTGCCAGAGTCTTCTTCGATGACGAAGAACGAGGTGGATGCTAAGATGAGCGAGATCAGCGAGCCTCATCGAAACTACTCTATCCTTGGTGGTTTCGACGGTCAGCTTTCCCAGTACACCAATCTAGATAATTCCCAGCTCAGCGCTGTTCACCGCATTCTCACCAGGGAGCTGGCGATTGTCCAGGGGCCGCCAGGCACGGGCAAAACGTTCACTTCGGTGCAGGCCCTGCAGATTCTCCTGGAAAGCCAAGAGAAAGGCAGCAATGTCATCATTGTCGCAGCCCAGACCAACCATGCCGTCGACCAAATTCTGCTTCAACTCATCAATGCTGGATTTAATGTTGTCCGGCTCGGTGGTCGTACTCAGAATGAAGTCATCAAGCGCTACACCATGTACAACCTTCGTCGTCACCGCGCGATGCCTTTGTCGACTCATCGAGCGGACCGAGACTTCAAGACTTTCGAGTCCGCGCGCAAGAGTAATATCGCAAAGCTGGAAGCTGTCATCGAAGCTGTCTTCCCCGACGACCTAGTGGATGCCAAGGTCCTTCATTCTGCAGGTATCATAACGGATAGTCAACTCAAGTCGGTCCAAGCCGAGGAGGAGTGGGACTTGGCACCATCGTCGCCGGATCGCCCTGTTGGGTTGCTCGCGGGGTGGTTAGGGAGCCAGCTGGTGCAGGTGAAGCCGCCCAACGATAAGGATCCTGATTTCGAGGCCGACGAGGACATCAACAGCCTAGATCTCGACATTGAAGACCACGACCCGGAACTCGACGATTGCATTATTGATGACGACGAGGATGCCAGTCGCATAGAAGGCAAGTTTTTGCCAATCAGGCATCTGTGGACGGGCATCAATGACCAGCGCTACACAAGCGATGATCTTGCAATTCAACGAGAGTTACAAAAGACAAATTTGTGGGACATTGACGTCAAGCACCGTGGCGCCGTATACCAGCACTGGCAGATGCAGCTGCTGTCCCTGTCGCGCCAGGCTTTTGGCGACATTCTCGTCGATAATGCTCGAATCACCAAGAACCTCAAGATCAACCGTTGGTACAAGGACACCCAATGCATCAAGTCGCACCGGATCGAGATCATCGGTTGTACCACGACGGGCTTGTGCAAGTATCGTGGCCTGCTGGCTGCCCTGCGGCCACGGACACTGCTGATCGAGGAGGCTGCCGAGACTCGGGAGGCCAACATTCTTTCGGCCTTATACGGGTCGCTCCAACAACTCATCCTCGTCGGTGATCACCAGCAGTTGGCTCCGCATTGCGACACGCCCGGTCTAGGGCAGGAGCCTTACTATATGCGGGTGTCTATGTTCGAACGGCTCGTTGGCCTAGCAATGCCCTTCACCGTTCTGAATATGCAACGAAGAATGATCCCTTCGCTGCGCGAGCTCTTGAACCCCTTCTACCCGGCCTTACAGGATCATCCGGTGGTGACGAAGAGTGATTCTCGGCCTCCCGTTCCTGGCATGGCGTTTCCTTCCTATTTCTTCCACCACACTTGGACCGAGGCTTCTGATGAGAATCTGAGCAAGTACAACATCCTCGAGGCCGAGATGATTATTCAGTTCATCGAGTACCTTCTGATGAACGGCGTTCAGGCAAGTCAAATCACAGTCTTGACTTTCTATCGCGGCCAAAAGAAGAAGATCATCGGGCAGTGGAAGACTAAGATGAAACAGTGGGCTCCGTTCACCAACGTTTACACTGTTGATTCTTACCAAGGTGAGGAGAATGAGATTGTCATTCTGTCGCTAGTGCGAAGTAAAGGTCTGTACGGGCCTCACCAAGCTGGCTTCCTCGAGGACGAGAATCGCGGTGTCGTCTCCATCAGCCGCGCCCGCCGTGGTCTTTATATTTTTGGGAATATGATCAACTTGATAAATGCGAGCAGGGCATCGTGGAACATGTGGGGACATGTTCAGCAAGTCTTCCAACGGCAGGGTCGGTTCGGAGGCGACAGCCGACTCCCGATCATCTGTCAGAAGCATGGCAAGACAACTTGGATGACGCACCCGGAAGACTGGGTCAATTGTCACGGCGGTTGCGACTTGGTGTGCCCAGATACGCTAAGCTGCGGCCATGCATGCGGACGCCGATGCCATTGGTAAGCCCCTTTCCTCCCTGTCTCTGCTCAGGCCCCGTCCTGTTCATGGCAAATTGCTAATCCTATCGCGCCAGGGTAACTCACGATAAGTTAATCTGTCGAGCACCGTGCGAGAGAACTCTGAAGTGTGGGCATCGATGCCAACAGGTCTGCGGCGAGGACTGCCTCTGTACCTGCGCAGGCTTCACGGGAGCGTACTCCCATGATGAGTTCATGGTAGAAGACGCAACGCTGAATGATGAAGAACTAGACGTAAGTTATGATCAATCACGGGTTGCCCCGTTCATAACACAGGATCAGCGCCGCATGGGTCCGATGGTAGGCGGTAGAAGTGGCCGACGGGGCTTTGGTCGAGGCGGCCGACACCCCCGCGGTTCGAGATATGGGCTAGGATACAACAACACCAGTTACAACGCCCCCAGCCGTGATGTCAGTGGCACCAGCTTTGCGCACGCTAGAAATGGCCAGAGCTACCACTGGACTACGTTTGACGCCCGCCTTGACGATGAACAGAGGCGGAAAGAAGTCCGCATGGCCTCTAACTCGCCCACCAACGACGCTGCTACCGGAATTCAGGACACGTTCCACCCTGTCACGCTGAATGGTCGTGGCACGCGCAACGTCGGAGAAGGGGTCACGACCATCACCACGCCGTCACCAGAAAAGCATGATGATCTTCTCAGTTTTCACGATACTGTCGAGACAACAGTTCTTGCGATGAGCTCCCTAGCTCTTGGTCGTAATACCATGGTTGCAGGTGATCTTGCGGACACAGTTAATGAAGTGGTAGACGAGAATCGTATCATCTCGCCTACACAACGCGATAGAGGTGTCCTCAGCCATTCACGTGTTCTACGGCACAGCATAGCAACTCGAGATGATCCATCTTCATACTTTGGTCAGGTCGATTTTGCTTCTCGACAGCATGCTCGAGCCCCTACATCTGCCCTCGCTCCTACAGTCCGTCAAGCTGACAAGCCGGAGTGGGAATTGACAAGTCTTGCAGACACGGCGTCTATCGTGGGAGTCAACACGGAGGCTGAAGAGGATGGCGAGGCTGGATATGACGTTCCGCGCGGTCCTGGGGATGACTTGATGAGTTTCTAGGCCTCGATCTCGCAGTAGCCCGAGATCAGCCGGTATTCCTGCGGCGTTCGGGATGAACTAGGAACTAACGTTTAGCTTCCTGCGCAGGATATTGCTGTATATACTGTTGCTTTGACTATCATGAGATGTGGCACGAGTCGATAGGTCTAACCATTCGGCACATCTTCGCTTAACTCTGTGTACCGTAACAAGATGATAAATAATAGATATTGCATGGCTGAGTACGACCTAGGTATAGGTGAGACACGCACTTATTGATTACCTAGGTAGGCGTCGAGGTCGTTCAGACTTCAACACAATACGATCTCATGCTTCTGTAAGATCGTTCCTTAAGTGAAGTAACAGCCTGGCTGACCGTCGAACCCAGGTTTAAGTCATAGCAAGGTACCGAGAGCTAGCGGACGGTTCTCGAGGTAGGCCAAGTAGAAACATTACCTAGGTGATTCATGGGTTTCGATCGAGAAAAGGTGGTGACGTCAATGAAATATCACGGTAGATCTCATGGCGCATAAAAAGGGAGTCGATGACGAGAAGGGTACGCGTAATAACATCGTTTGCATGCTAGAAACATTTCGGATGCTTGACCAGCTAGGTATTTATTAAGAGATAACTATACATTTATGAAGAATCGCTCAGATGTATTGTCTACACAACAATGCGAATCGTGATTTTCCTTACTTACCTCACTACCAACTCGACCACTCCACGGAGACCTGTGCGCAGCGATAGATGCTCTCGCGAATGTTTATCTACACATATAGATCCTCACTTAACATAGTACTCCTACGGAAAGTAACAACAGCGACCGCGACCATCACCTTAGCCGAGAGACCTCAAATAGCATCTGGTAGACAGTCATTCAAGACAATGCCAACGGGCACGGGATGGAATTCCACGACGGCAGGGGTTCCGGCGCAAGCTAATGCGGAAACCGCATTACCTCCGTTTGACTCGTATGAGATCAGGAACAGGAACGTCAACGAGTCTTCTGGTGTCAAGCTGTCACCGCACCAAAAGTTGGTCGTGGGCAGCGTGCTAGATGTTCGTCTGCATCTCCTTCAGAAAACTTTCCTTCGACGTAGAATTCGCAGGAAGCAATTAGGCTAACAATAAGTGCTCGGCCATGGGGGGTAGTTATTCGAGGGCAACCCAACGCTCAAGCACTTGTCGCTATGGTCTAGTAGCGGCACCTTCACTGACCCTATCACGGTCGCCTCGGGATACAAGAGATTTGCGGCGCAGTGGTACGGGTTGCCTGCCTTGTTTAACCCGATCCAGATCCAAAACCATAGCGTGACATCGGCAGGGAACCCGATCGAAATGAATGTGTCGAACAAGTACGTCCTAAAAGGAGTCAAGACAGAACAAATCATTGATTCGGTCGTCCGCATCCATATCGGACAGGACGGCAAAATTGACAAGGTTGAGGATCGATGGAATGACAAATTGCCTGAAGGGACGGTCAGCGAGGTGAGCCTCCCTATGTCCATCATCTCTCTCCACGCTCTACGATATGTGGTAATAGTATCGATCGAATGAGGATGGTGAGCGTTTGCTAACGCAAATTGGTGGCGGCCCTTGGGCGAGGGGATCTTATCGACTCGAGAGCTGTATGTAAAGTGGTGGCTAACTCGAAGCTAGGCATTTCGAAAGCTCAACGCTGTCACCGTTCCTAACTTCGTGACAGTGCCGAAGGACGAAGAAGAAGATATGAGATTGAAAGCTGCACGCGAGAAATCTTCTTGATCATCGCTACTTCGAAGAATAACGAAGATATATGTAACTATTTGTAGTTCATCTTTATCTCTTCGGTCGTATGCCCTGTTCTTCCGTTGCGACCTGCAGATTGAGTTAGTTGATGCCCTGGGCTTATTGATAGTAATTACATGCAATTGGTTATATTCATATCTGGAGTTTGGGAAGTGAAAAAGTGCGTTCGTAGCGTTCGTAAAATGGAGAGAGAATTGCAACGAATGTGAAGTAAAACCAATCTCATCTTCAGAACCTTGGAACCATATATCGGTAGTTCACACAGAACTGAGTACTCGGATGCCACAGTCCGTATTGGATGCTGGGAGGTACATCTCAAGTTTTCACCTTTAAAGACAAACAAAAGCCGTCTGTAAAACGACGATAAACCGACTATGATCTTCGCAGCATCGCTAAGAATTGATCCCGAAGATAAGGCCGCATTTAATACGGCACTTTTATTAGCTGTATTAGCCAGACGGGTCACCGAGACAATACGTCCATGACTTACAGCAATATGACGAGAGAGTTTCACCGTTCTAAAGACTTCATTGCGCCCACCAACTAGTCGAGTTGATTTGGATCTCATAGCAAAGCATCTCACCATCCTCTATACCGCTCACCTCGGCGCGGTCCATTGTAATAGGTACTACAATCTAGAGCCGAAGATTAGTCTGCATGATCAACGATACTGAAAATGAGCTCACCTCTCTCGCGGCTAATGCCGAGCTGGTCGGCTACGTTAACATAGCCGTCAAAGCCGACGACGCCCGTGTTCTTGATCTTCTTGACCATATCATCATCGCCCTGCCAAGGAGTGCGACACATGGGACAAGTGACCTGGTCCCTAGCGCTGTTGCGCTTGGTGGTTGCCCACATCTCGAAGCATTCCTTGTGGATATTCTGACCACAGGTGGCGCGGCAATAGACTATATCCTCGGCGCCTTCGAAAGGCATGAAGCAGATCGGACAGTCGCCTTCCAGGGGCTTGCGGTTCTTGTCATGCGTAGCTGTGCTAGATTTGTCGCCGGTCTCGATGGGGGGAGCATTGTTGAATATCTCTTGGAGCTCGGTCGTGAGGAGAGCGAGCTGATAAACGAGTTCGAAGCGTGCGCGGAGAACTCTTGACATGACCTAGCCAATGGCCGGTTAGAGCAGGAGAGACGCTATGCGTGGCAGGGTGAGACCAACATATATAACATGCTTGCATTGGTGGCCGTTCTGGGCGTGAGGACAGGTGCAGGTCGGCTGCTGGGCAACGTGAACGACGTAGACGTTGCCGGTAGAGCCAGTCAGCTCGACTGATTCCTCAGGACAATGTGCAGTGTCACCGCGAGTTCTTCCGAGAACGTAGAACCTACATCAGGAAATCAAGTCGGTCAGTCCACACATATTCTCCGCATCGTGGCGACTGTTCGATTGTTCGAACCTTTGTGAAGTTGCGCGATCGTATATGACGGAAAAGTCTTGCGGAGGTTTGGCGCGGAATCTCCTCAGACGCTTCTCGCCAGGTTCGGCTTTCTTCCTGGGTTTTTCGTCTTCTTCCTGCTCGAGATGACTGTCCTGGTCGTCATCGTAGAAAAGGACGGGGGCCTTGCGTTTGCGCGATGGGGTACTCATGCTAATCGGAGAGCGGGCCGCAGTGTAGGCGTCGGGTTCGGGCTGTACACCCATGTTGTCGTATTAGGTCTTGAAGCTCCGAGCTGTGACGTTTTGTTGTAATTAAAAATTGGCAGGTTACTTGCTCGGGGCATCGATAAAATAGGTCAGAGATGTAGTCGTGTTTAAGAGACAAACAGTTGGGAGTGGAGTGAAGACATACATAGTCTCGTTACGAGAATATAGTCTCGTTACAAGAGTATATGTCTTTACTAGAATAATACTGTAGGAGATGACGGATACTCACACTTGTAATACTTGCAGAAAGGCTCTGACCTCTTTCTCTAGGTGAATTAGGTAGCATTTGCAAGGAGTTGTTCTACGACTTACGCAGGTAAATAATCAATGTTTGCCACACTAACACCTCTCAACTAGACAAAGGCTTTGTCAGCTCACTTCCATCCTCGTTGGCGAACAAGAGCCCACGGCACAATGAGGATCCCGTCCCACATTTGGAGGATTTCAGATACATATACTACGCGCATCAACTTTCTAAGCACGTCGACGATGTGTACTGGTAATAGACAGCCCTGTCTGTACAGATTCGTGTCCTATCAGCCAGGTGAAGTACTGTATTCGAGCCCCCAAGTCGCTGCGTGGGTCTTGTCTTCTTGTATGAAATGATAAGCTCCGGTAATCTCAAGAAATATTCAGATTTCGAATCGTAGAGAATTCCGTAGGTTACTTCGCGTAAGCTATCCGGTTGCGATTCTCACCTCTTGAGCCTCATCTAGAAGGAAGGGGAAATGTCACCGCATCCACAGCTCAAAATAACGATCCCCCCACGTCCCTTTCCCTTTACTACAGCTCCTCTCCCTCTGACTATTAGGCGTAATATCAGCCCTCTCTACGGCCCCAGCGAGCTCCAGGTTCAGCTCAAGGCCATTGTCCGGAGGGTCACAGGTGGCACCACCGCCACCAATACAGTTTTCAAGGAACCTGAGGGGCGACGAGGCGGTGGTGACTTTGAGGATAACGACGCTGGCTCAGACTACGGCGATGTCGATGATAACGATGTTCAACCCGCCGGAGCTGTAACTGGGTCTGACTTTGAACTCGAATCCATTGACAATAGCAAGGGAATGTGCAGCCCAGAATGTTATGCTGAGTTCGCCGTGAATCCATACTCGTGCACAGATTCCATAATCGACGACGGCATGCTCGATTCACAACCAGAGCCGGAGCCTAAGCCGAAGCTTGAGCCCGAGCAGGAAATTGACTATTTCTCGCTCCCTGTGGCGAGTTCTCGAAAGAGGAGGTCCGATTCACTCGATATCCATCAGAGAAAAAAGTCTGAGGAATGGCACACAGAAAGCATGAAGGAGTTATTAGCAAGTAACTTGAACAACGCATATAGTGCAATTCGGACCGAGGAGACGGCCTCCTTAAGACTCCTTCAGGAGCTCTGCACCTGTTGATACCCCTTACCGTCTCTTCATTCTTCTTGTTGCATTAAAAGGCTTGCAGACCGGCTCGCAAGACATCAGATTATAATAGTCGTATTCAAATTATGGTGATACAACTAAACAGGGTGAGCTAAGGGGTAAGGTCCCCAGCCTGGCTACGGCATAGGCAGGTAAGTAGGAGTCGGGAATTAGGTCCCTGTTACGGCGGAACAGTTGTATGAGTGAGTCTCCGAACAAAGCTGGCCTTTGGGGGATTAGGTACGAACATAATGATATTAATGAAATCGAATTTCGACGATCTGCTGCGTCGCGTCAGTGCATCCCCTAACTCTAAGTTCCGTAGGTAGGATTTATAATACAACAGGAAAGAGTACTCGTAGGGTCTTGGACGACGTATAGCGTTTCTCCGAGTAGATAGCGAAGACGGTGGAACTGCGCTGGTACTCGTTCTTGACGACCCCTTATACCACCGACCATAAGTAGAGGGCATGGAAGACACCCAGTCCACATTATTTGAATTAGTTGGGCTTCAAACTAACATGATGACCACGACACAAGAGTCACTATATTATAGTCGTCTTTAGATCTAACGGACGACGTGTCTAAGGGATAGCATCGGGGCAAGCCCCGTAATTAATGGGAATACTCATAACCAAACGAGTTTGATACCGTCTAAACGTGCTAGCTGTCTGTCTACCTACCTATCCCGAGCCATAACGAGGATTCGACTCAACTCCTTTCGGCCCAAGAGAAAGGACTGGATGCTCAATGCTCACACGCATAATATATACTAATCCCAGGGCCTCCAAAAACACCTGAATGACAGAACCGTAGCCCGCGATATAAAGGGGTGCGCCTACTAATGTCATCCCCAATCACCTAGTCATGCTTTCATCAATGTTTCAATGCTCCATCCGCTCAGCCTGCAGCGCCTGGTTCGTAATTGGCGGGACAATAAGCCCTAATTAACCGAGTAACCCCATACTAAGACTTGTTTATTCGTCGTTTTCTCGTCTGTCGACGGTGTAGCTCGTTTTGAGCTCCAGGTATGCCAGCGTCGCCTGGCATGGTATCGTACAGCCCATCGCTCCCTGTCCGTAAGGCCAAGAGAGACAAGTACGTATCGGCAGGACCATGAAATGGTCATATCCCCTTGTCAGCTTGTCAAATTGTAGCGATAGCTTAGACCGTCTTGCCTCCGCAGTCGGGAATTTTGACGCCATCCTTCAGGTTCCTATTGACATCCATGAGGCCCCACTGGTCTTCCCATTCTTTACCGGGAGTGTCGAAGCTGATTTTCCAGGGTTCGTCGAACATCTCGAACCAAAAATAGTTGGTTCCGTTGGCGAGAGCTTCGCAGACCCAGTCCTCCATCAGCGTGTTCAGCTGGTCGATGCCAGCGACCGAGGCGTCAGGACAGTCCGTAACGCTAGCGTTGCCGCAATTCGTGCCACCCTTCGTCGGCCAGCCAATTTCGGAAATGACGTTCTTCTCCGCTTCGGCCTTGAAGAAGCCGTGCGCCTTGTTCTCCCAGAACTGCCACGTCCAAGAGGCGGCATCCTTGGCATTAACACCGGCGAAGAAGGGATGGATATTGCCCATGATATAGTCGCTCATTTCCGCCAGTTGGGCGTCCCAGTTGTCGCCGAGATCGCTCGTGGCAACAGGGAGATCCCAACCATGACGGGTCAGGTTCGATCTCACCGAGTTCAGTAGATCACTAAGCTCTGTAGCGTTCATCTGCTGTCGGAATAGGATCTCGTTGCCGACGATGAGGCCCTTGAACGGGTCAGCTCCATATTTGTCTAGGATGTTCCACATCTTGCTAAGCTGTCGCTCGTTCGTGGTGATGTTTCCGTCCTGCCATACGCCTAACCAGATTTTGATGTCGTTCTCGAGTTTCAGCTGCTTCAGCGCGTGTATCGTCATCTCCGTCTGGTTGCAATCGGTGCCGTAGAGTCGAATCGTGTTTGTCAATTGCGAGAGGACGGCCACGTCTCGGGTCACGTTGTTCTGGGAGGGCGGGCTCTTAAGACAATCCGGGAACTGGACGTTAATAGGCGTGTAGTCGACACCCGGAAAGACCTTGTGTAGATTGGGGTTGTTCATCAATGCTTGGATTTGTTTCGAATTGTTGTCGAGATCCCCGTTCTGAGCAGCGTCCGACTCTGCTGATTGAACTCCGCCGTCGCTGTTGCTCTTTTTGCTGTTTCTGCTAGCCATGATACCACCGACGACACCTCCCGCTATTCCACCGGCGATGAGGAGGGCGACGAGGATCAGGATGAACCATTTCCATTTCTTTCGGCTGCTCTTCTGGCTCGACAGCCACTCGGACGGTTTCTCCGTCTTGGCGCTCATCTCGATCTCGCCTACACCGCCGAGCTTGGCAGCCGAGCTTGTGTTTTGCACTGGATCGTAATTGATACCGCTATGCCGATTTCTTCCCATGAGCCCGCCCATCACGCCGCCAGCAGCTGCGGCACCAGCACCGGCACCAACAGCTCCAGCCGCAGCGCCATTACCACCTCGATTGCTCGAGCCTCCTAGACTCAGGATGCTATTCCGAGCGGAGCGCCGATATTCGAGGCCGTCGTCGCCGTCATCATCGATGTCGTTCGGATTGAACTGACCTAGGTTGGGGTCCATTCTTTGCCCATACGCCATTTGGGGATCCCGAAACGGGTCACTAGAGTAGCTGTGCACACTTCGCGTGGGCGTGCCTCGGCCTGAGTGGGAGACAGCGGCAGCTCCCAGGGGAACTAGACTTGGTGATGAATTGTACGCCTGAGCGGGTGGCCCATATGGACTGGCGCCGGCACCATAGCCCGGCGACCTGTCATAGCCCCCATCATATCCGTAGCCCTGCGTTTCGTCGTAGGGGCGGTGGTGCTGCGGCGGTGCGCGCGGATGCGCATCTGAGTAAAGAGATTGTTGGTGTTGTGGTTGTTGGTACTGCTGAGCTTGTCTCATGGCTTCTAGTCCGCTCTCCCGCGCGTTTCTTTCTGCAACACTCATAGCGAGCCCCGACATACCACCGGCGGCAGCGTCACTAAAGTTGTCGGCCCCGGGAGTGACGTTGGTCTGGGGTATCTCGCGTCCCCAGGTAGATACACTATTCTCCCGATGAGACGGCAGGGCTGGTCTAGACGAAGACGGCTCGGCTGCGGCATAGACTCCAACAAGATCACCAGCGGCAGCTCCAGTTCCAGCTCCAGCTCCAGCTCCGGTACCAGCACCCACAGCAGCTCTTTCAGCACTTCCGCTATATCTTCTATTATTGCGTAATCTATTGAATGATGAGTCGGGATGGGCGCCGGGGTGGGTTGGCGCTACTGCTCTTGAGGGCGAAGGATGATGCGTCGTGATGTCGCGGTACGGCTCGGACGAGGATGGGGGATGGTCTTGGTAGAAGCGAGCCTGGGACGTTGGAGACGAGGGACGGGAAGGAGATTGTTGTCGTCGGCTGGAATGCGCATGGTGAGAGTAGGGGTCGTAGCGGTCATTGGGGTCCTCGAGGGGGACGTGCTCGCCCGGGTCAGAGTCGAAGGAGTAGCGACGACTCATCGTTTAGGAAGGATTGCGGAGAGAAGGGAGAGTGAGAGGGAGAAGGCGAAGGTCGTCCCCTACATGAATGGGTCAATAGGTGACATCAGATACAAAGAGAGAAACGACAAGTGGCCAAGCATACTGCAAGTGCATGTATACATATGTCAGGAGGTTTGTCAGGTATGTAGATTCAGATAGATGGTTGAACAGTGAATGTGTAAGTGGACAGGGAGGTAGGTTGTACATACTATTCTAGATTCTAATCCGGGATATATCGATAATGTGGTGTTATACTGTATTTCTAGTTAATCAAGGTGAGGTGAGTAGTCGACTTGTGCGGTTTGTCACAGATAGTTCAAGGAAAGTAAATATGTGTATAACGGACGATAGCGAACGAGATGGGCTAATAATGGGCCTCGAGGCGCAGACACGCCGTCCGGTGAAAGAACGAATAGGCTAAGTGGTGGCTGGCTGGATGGACAATAGGCGATAACACATGAGGATGCTATGCTGTGCTGAGCTGAGCGTTTGAGACTAATGTCGATCAAGTGCTTGCTATTCCAGGATCAGGTATGAATAATAAGTACGGGGGCACCGTACGTGCTCATCAAACATGCAACACGGGTCCCTTGCAGCTTTCTTTTCTGCCTCTCGTGAGCATTGGTTGTTCGACTAGCCGCAGGCTCGCGAGGCTGTGTTTCTGGCGCTTGTGAGTTTTTGGTGAGATTGCGCTGGCCTGAAAAAAGCACAAAGTAATACAACAAAAGACTAGTTGTTCTCGATTCGCCGTCTTACATAACGGCAAGCCGTATGGATCACTTTGTCGTCAATGATGTAGATTTGTATGTACAGTCGAGGGGAGAGAGGCGGGAGAATAGATGGACGGTGATGCTCTATGGCAATTGTAGCGTTTCCAAGTTTATGGCCTGTCCTCGTATTTACTGTCTGTTGTTCGTATTGCGAGAGGTAAGGCATTCCTGTGCATAGTAGCGACCTGTTTGGCTGACGAGAGCTGAGTCTGACCACCGGAGTGCCCTAAGCCAATCCCTGTTTTGGTTCCTGCATCTGTTGTAAAATCAGGGCTCGATGCAACCACCAACGCTGGGGTTCTAATGGGTTTAGTTAGGTGTGTTTGCCGCATCGGGCTCATCCTATTGGTTGATGATATCCATGTATTCCATATCCCAGGAGCCAATTCGACCCAGCAACCACTGTCGATCGGTCAATGCCCATAGGTATGCAACTTGGCAAACTGGAGATGAGATAGATCGAAAAGCTTAGCCATGCGTTCTCTATCAGCTCAAGTCGTCCTTATTTACTATGACGAAAACCGAGGATGCTCAAGGTCGATTAGAATTTCAATGTTATCATTCCTCTACCTAGGACAGGTCTCGAGCTAAATAGGGGTTCCGATCCAACGGCGCCCATAGAGTTTAGAGCGCTGCATCCCTAAACTCAATCAATGACGATCCACTCCAACGTTGGTTTATCTATTAACAAACGAGGTAATCGATCGCGGATCAGGTGGTTGGCTGATCAACCATTTACCACCTCCAAATATTCAATCGAATGCGACAAAACCACATCCACTGCCAATCGCCATTCTAAGAGTAAAATCGTGGAAATGCTCACTGTGCAGGCGTTTGTTGATCCTTTCAAGGTAGTGCCAAACTGCATAGCAGAAGTCGCGAGTCTTGACTCCTGACTGTTATGGTCGAATCTTATTGTGTCTGTCCGAAACCATCTCAGTGCCAAGATGGTATGGATCAGCCCTATTGTTCCAGCCACAATAATTCTAGACTCCAGAAACCCGCCCGGGTTCACCAGCCACATATGACGTAGTCTCCAAGAGATATATACAGAGTCTCAACATCGATTTTATCCTTTATCAAAGGTATCCCTTTACCATGCGACCGTGCTCGCCAATTCTATTATATACGCTTCCTATATCTAAGAGAGTTAACTTACTCCGCAAACGATATACGCAGAACTGGTGTGGCACGGCACGTGCTTTCGAAAGTACAATGGCAGAATGGGCAATACATACAATAGTATGTACATGCAAGCCGCAGCAAAAGCTCCGATGATGTTGTCATCACGTCAAGCATAGAAGCTTCTGCCTTATCCGTAGACGCATCGTCGCTATCCGTACCACTTAGATCCATAATTCAGAGTTAATCCATTGCCCCTTTCTTTCACTCTCCGCCTATCAATGCACGTCGATGGCAAACCTCGTTGCAGCCTACTCACGTCATCTCTCTCTCTCTCGTCTCACAAGTCTCTGTCTTCGATGCTGGATCTGAGCTGACATCATAGAAAGTACGAGATACTGACGTTTCGGTTACTGAGTTACTAGTTGATATATAGAGCTCGGCCGTTTACAGCGACCAGTTTCATTTTGTCCTCCATCATTCTTCAATCCAACACCACTAAAATCTTGTCTACTTTATCCGATTAATATCGTCAGGCCGAGCCCTTTTTCAACCATCTATCAATAAGATAACTAAACAGTACGATGTCGGCATCTCGAAACTCTGAGTCGATGGCCCATCAGGGCGAGTTCCGTAGCCGCGTGCCACCCGCGGAGCCCCTTACCACTACTGGTCACAAGCCAGGTGTGATGGTCGGCAACGACGCTGTCCCTGAATTTCATATGGAGAGGCACACACCAGGAACCGCTCCTCGCGAGCACACATTCCAGCCCCGGCCTGAGGGGGAGACCCCGGCCGAGGCCCCGAATGTCGAATCTCAACGTCTGACCGATCCTACAGATACCCTGGGCGGCACCACATCTCAAGCAGTCCACACGGGTTTCGGCAAGCCCGTCCAAGGGCAGTCAGCAGCCGAGCTGCACGGCGACCTGCGTGGCGATCATACTGGCCGACGCAAAAAGGAGCATGCTGGTTTGGAGGGTGTCGGAGCGGTCGTTGGCGACAGTGTGCGTCAGAAGGGAGCAGACTTGCCCGAGGGCGTGGAAAAGGGTAGCAAAGGAAAAGGAAGTGCTGAGTATCCTTCCGCTACAGAGCGCATCCCCGTCAGCGCAGAAGAGGTGGCAGCCGAGCACAAGGTGCCGGAACGCGCTTATGATTACACGCAGTCTAGGTAGCTCTTTTAAGGGGCTGGCGTTAGGCGGATAACAACGAAAAGAGAGTGTATAAGTCACGTACCTAGGTATGGATTGATGGCAAACGACAATTGTCGATAGTTGAATGTCACTCCACACGGACAATTGCAACCTCGTATGCTATCGTATCGTAACATGAAATCGCAAACTTCTGATTATTAATGCATATGCCACAACATCCTAAATAGAAATAATTTGATTAAATTGCCAAAGGACTAGATTCGAAGCCTAGATACCCCCAACCTCTAATGAATTCAGGCTAGAGTGTAAATACTCGTCCCTAGCCTCGTGTTCTCGAGGATTTATTATCAATCACCTCCACAGGCAACTTCTAGTAAGGCTTGGGATTTATTCGGCGTCTACGGTCAGTGTAGTTTAGCTGTAGCGACCGGAATCTCGCCTGATGCCATACGTGCCGAGCGGACTAGGCGTAATCGAAGCTGAGGGTGAGTTTCAACTGCATTCAATACATTGCAGTAAATATGTCAGTCGTCGTTAGCTCTCCGTTCACGATCAATAAACTCGGGTAAAATAGACGATTTCCCAGTCTATCTTATTGCTGACATGCCGTATAAGAACTTAATCGAAATCGGGTAAGATGTACAATTTCTAGATCCTACAGTAAGTAGCCCGATACGAGATGTCTTCTCTCGCCTTGCCAAGTCTCGCTTAATATTCAGCTATACCCCTTTAGAAGCGTGGGCTGAAAGACCCATGTCTCATTCAGCCCGTCGTGAAATTCGTCCGATGGCGTCCTTTTCTTACGCGACCAACCCAGGCTGCCAGGGCTGCCAGGTCTCCTTAAATTCACTATGCTGATTCCCTTCTAGTATAGTCCTTACTCCTTGACGATGATAGCTCGTAACGTTGACAAAGTGACTGCAAATTGTACCGCAGCCATGATAGACTACGAACTACCCGCACGCACATAATGGCAAACGGCGGCTCGTAGCCTTCATAAAGACCAACGGTCTCGCCAACTTCTTGCTTGAAGGACTGGCCCCGGCAGCCGGGCGTCTGGACCCTGACGAAATAAGATGAGCTGCAAAACGCCCCAACACCCAAGCACCACTATGCAGAAGTACAAGCTAGCGCAGGGAAGAAGGCTCCTTGGCAGCCGGATGGAGCAATCAGCTCTTGCAGCATCATCGCCATTGGTTTCGACTCCTGTCATAGCTAAGGGCGCCAAGAGAATGCGAGCCCTGCGCGCTCTGATGGGTGGTCTTGGAAGGCAATGAGACGATAGAGAGTCAGACAGGGGGATGTGAAAATATCTTATGGGGATATGTGACCGCTTCCTCTCATTTTCTTGCGTTCTATCTTTCGACGGCCAGTTAAAGCTTTTCGCGATACCTACGACGTAGAGGGAAAGCCTCGACGCCTTTTGAGCCGTGGCATTGTGAGCTGTCGTTCGTTTAGGCTATCACCATAATTGAAATGGGATTGGCGCCGCTCACAACGACGGTTGCGCCGACTGCCGTCGAGCCGCGTGCGACCTCCTTCGATCATGACGGTACTCCTCCAGTCGCCGCCTTGACCACGGTATGGACACCTTCGGAAGGGTGTTTTCCCGTTTCTACACGCTCTACGTCAGATATCGACATGTTCTGGACATCAAATCCGGAATGCGCTCCGCCCGGCTACGAGACCTACTTCGAGACATATTACTATTCTCCCGCCATCTGCCCAAGCGGGTTCACTGTCGGCTGCTCGCGATATGGAAGTTTTCAAGGTCCATCTGTTGAATCTACCGAAACTGCCATGCTCTGCGTTCTAAGGTAAGAAGTCCCCTAAGGACATTGACTTGTCTCGGCAACGCTTGACACTCGATAGTGATTACGTCTGCACTCCGGGCGCATGGAATTATTACGCAACCAACACAGACTTAGAGTATGCGCAGATCATGATACAGATTCGCTGGGCTGAGAGCGACCTTTCCACCCTCGAAACTCACCCGTTGACTCCTGGCTTGACGCTTTCAACTGTGACATCCGCGGGTGAGGCTGACGCAACGCAAACTGGGCCGTCATCTGGTCCTACGGTAACTGTGGTATCCACAGATCCAGCCAGTCCTAAAGGAGGCTTGTCTACTGGGGCTCAGGTCGGCATCGGCGTTGGTGTGGGCTTGCTTGGTCTATTAGGCATCGGGCTAGCAATATTCTTCATCTGGAGATACCGAAAGAAGCGTGCGAACAGCCAGGCTCCACCCGTGCAACAGCCTCCTCCAGGCCGGTATCCCGTTCACCAGTATCCATTTATGCCCGGTCCAGGCCAGCAAGACCAACCGGCAGCTCAAGGATATTCCCAGCCAGGATATCCCGGATACACAACATACGTTGACCCGAAGACCGGCGCCGTTAACTATTACTCTCCAGTCCCTCACCCTACCGAGTTAGGAGGCACCGCAATTGATGGATCGAACCAAACCCACAGTCAGGGCACGCGTTCAGTCGTAGGGTCGCAGCCTACATACCCACTGGATCCTACGTTGTCGGGTAGCCAGCCCATGTCGATGAAAGTTAGCTCTGGTGGTGATTCCCTCGGTAATATGCCTGCCCGGCAGAGTCTAGGCGCCGGGGGGCTGACGGCCATAGAGATGCCTGGAAATGAGGGAGTCGCTAGGTCTGTGGCTAGTACCGAGAGTCCTCAAACTCAACAAGAAATGGCACACTTGATGGCCGAACAAGCAAAGTTGGAATCGAGGAGAACGCGACTAATGGAATTGGCAGAGCTTGATGAGGAGGAGCAGAGAATACGGACGAGGATGCTGCAGCTGCAGCAAACGCAATGAATGAGCCGATCTGTTTTTCCTCCATCGAAGACGGGGTGATCTAATATTAATAGCATCTACGCGCTCCCATGAAGATGTTAATGGATGTAATGTACCCGATTTATCACAGTACAAATAGCAAAGGTGAGACGGTTCTTGCTCTGATGTCTGCCAAATGATACCTATATATAGGCCAAGCATTGCTCGGGAGTCCCTGAAGTATTCACGTTAAGTGGCATGTTCGACTGATGGTTAGTGATCTCGAGAGCAGCGGATGCAAAAGCCATGCTTGGCGTGCTTGGAGTTCATTCGAATATGTGAATTAATTCACCAGCCGTTGTAAAACTGTGAGTTGTCAGTTACTGTCTTACCTCGTTCATCACGTTCAGCGTACTGGTCGTTCACGTAACTACCTCCTAGGGATCCCTATCGCCGTGTTTCCCAACCAATCATCGCGTAATGAAGTATTGAAGAAAAAGCATACCTGTCACATCGGCTGCACGAACTAGGACCTTCCGTCATATTTTGATCGAAACTTCCTTCGTAGCCTGGTAGACGTTTGTTACTAAATTCTTCGCGGCTTGACCTCGCACTCCGCATCACCATCACATCCATATCTACCCAGGCACCCATCACATCCATCTCTTCCCGCCAACCACAAACACCTCTTCCTACCTATCCACCACAACATCTCTCTCTACCTACCCACAACAACATCTCTCCCTACCCACAACATCTTCCACGCAACGCTGATTCTCTTTTTCACTCCCAACTACAACGCGCATTCACCATAAACAACATCGTTCTACGTTCTTTCTACGACCATTATCATCGCAATGGCGTCCCCCAAGAAGACAACCGACTTGACTGAAAAAGAGACGCAGGTCCTTGCCATGGCCTGGAAGTGCTTCAAGTCTCCTCCCGAGGTAACAATCCCCCCAACACCACTTATGAAGTTACGTTCTGACACTCAGCCACCTGCAGGTCGACTTCGAGAAGCTTGCGGGACTCACGGGCTACAGCAACCCCCGAAGTGTCGGGAATGTCATGACCAGTAAGTTCCACCTACCCTATTCGTTCTTCACACGACACATGCGTGCATACCTGTCTGTACACACGTACATCCCTTAATCCTCGTAAATCTTTCTAGACTTGTAGAAAGAGAAAAGTTATATATCAGTCTAACCTATCGAACACAGGCATCAGGAAGAAGATTGCCGCTGCTGAGGCCATCGCCAATGGCGATGCTGAGGGACCATCTACGCCCGTCAAGGCCACTCCCAAGGCCAAGGCCAAGGTTACTCGTAGCACGCGCAAGCGCAAGACTGCTCGCGATGACGAGGATGACAGTGAAAATCCTGTCACTCCTACTCCGAGCAAGCGTCTTCGTTCCAAGAAGGCAACACTCTCTAAGTCTATTGTCGATGATGTCGACTCTGGCTCCGAGAAGGACAAGAACGGCATAATGAAGAAGGAGGATGTCGAGCAGCCTCAGGAGGCTGACGACGGCATCGTCGACTAAAGTCTAACGAGCCTTGGCCAAACTTGCTCTCAATCACTAAGGGCACTTTGGCATCGCGATGAATTCATGGGGACGATTCGGACGACGCGTTTTACTTTTTTTTTCTAGATGGCATCTCACGATGGCCTAGGATAACCTACCTCGAGGCTTGACTTAACTAGGTAAATCGGGCACTCAATTGCGTTACTCTCTTTACCTGAATGACTGATCGTGACTGCCATATATGTGATCTTCCTCCCATTCCTGCCCATTCTGTTGCCGTCGCTGTTGCCATTTAACTTCAGCCTAGGCATGTTTATGGATTTAAACCTCGTAAATTGGCAGTCGCCTCCCATATGTTTTTGTTCCGTCCGTCTTTGCCCCTAGGTACCTAGGTAGTCTAACGACTATATAATTACGCCTCCTCATTCTAGCATTCACTCCTTGGGATTCTAGAGTCTCTACCACACTTCTTAGAGTCGAGTGATGAATGATGGTGTTATGAAGGATAAACTCCCCCTAAGGTAGGTAGGTACCTAGGTAGTTTGCCTAGCGCGTACATACGTACGAGCCAACACACATATTGTAGTTCACATCACACTTGAGCAGGAGTAACAAGACCTCAGAACCGGACAGAGGGTACGGTTTGTTCAAATTGCTGATTATCCATGGTGGAAGACTTCAGAAACCACTAGATATAAATAGAAGCTGGCAGTATGAAGAGTAAAACATAAAGCTCGTTACGCACCTCATCGATGTATGTAGGAATCATCGTTTGGCTTAGAGGCCTTAAAGGCGCTTATTGACAAAACTTGGGTACTTATAATTTGCCTAAGCACCCCCTTCAACCGTCGACATTCAAGATAACAAATAATTTCTGCGTTCTCAATGGTAGAGGTCAGTTTTAGGGGACCTTGGGCTCAATTCTGGGCGATTTTCTACGTAGATGGTGGCTTGATTCGATGAATTCTGGTCGGAAGGGTGTTCATGTTTCCGAATTTCGTCTAGCCCCCTGTAAGCCGACAATGTCCGACGATGGCTTGCGAGGGACTTTTGGGCTACTGACAAAATCGCTATATTCTTCCTTCTGTAACTGCCGACTAAGAGAATGATGTGCCGAATAAAACATCATCATGGTCATGAACGCGATATACGATATACAGCGATGGAGCGCAGAAAGGCGACAGGTAAGTGCCAAGCAGATGGTAGGCGTCCCTGTCGGTTCATTTCTCACTGTTGAATCGCGTGCTCTTACAGGCTCGCCGCTTGGCTGAAGAAGAACCATTCAGTCACGGGAGATTGAGAGTCGACGGCGGAACATCATACATTAGACTTCTAAAGCTTGAGGATGCTAGCAAAAGTAGCATCGTCAAGTGTAGCCTAGTTGATATCGATCTCGATGCCGAAACAGTGCCTAAGTACGAAGCCGTGTCGTACTCGTGGCGTAGGGATGTCCTTCGAGGCAATCTAAACGACGACCTCTCAAAACTATTTCCCAACCGATTTTCTATGTATAGAAAAGAAGACGCAACCGTTGACACGAAGCTTATTCTATGCAATGATAAGGCCCTGCACATCCAGCGCAACCTGTACGATTTTCTGGTGCGACTGCGCTCTAAACGAAGAGGGCTACCTCTTTGGATTGATGCAATATGCATCGATCAAGACGAAAACGATGCGGAAGCAAGGAAAGAGAAATATAGGCAGCTGGAATTGATGGGCCGAATCTACGGATCGGCCGAGACTGTGCTGGTGTGGCTCGGGGAATCCTCAAACATCACATCTATGCCTCCTTTTCCAAAGTCTCTTCGTGAGATCGAGGAGGTAGATATTGAATACGAGAATTTCCGAACGGAATATGACATCTCCAAGGTTCGAAAGAAAGGACCAGCGTTTGCTATACTCCCGCACTTAGAAGGAACTACTATCGAGAGTCTGACGAGGCTTCTGAGTCGGGATTATTTCCAACGCGCCTGGGTTGTGCAAGAGCTCGTGCTAGCTCGCGAGCTCGTTTTCTTCGTAGGAGACATGGAAATCCCGCCCAGCCAGCTCCTCAACGCGATACAGCTAATCTCAGCGTGTGGGCTTATACACACAACCACGACGGACCCTGCTCTTATAAGCGGTGGCGGATTCCGAGCGATGCCTCATATCCTCCGGGCACAACTGGACCGCAAGAACGGTCGTCCGTGGCCATTCGATGATTTCCTCTTTATATGTCGAGATAGGCTGGCTTCTAGACCTGAGGATAAGATATTTTCCGTTCTTGGCCTCATAGACGCCGAAAGAAGCAGAATCCGTGTCGAAGACGCGATTGCTACGGACGGCATATTGCTAGACGTATTGTATATGAACGTTACCAAAGCGCTGGCAGAGGAGCACGGATGGTCTTACGTACTCTCTCTCGTAGCAGAGGGGGCGGCGGAAAGCACAGATTTGCCGTCTTGGATACTCGACTTCCGAAATCCGCTCTATCCGAAGCCTTTCTGGTTCTACGGAGGCACTCATTTCAAAGCAGCGAGTACTGCGCCAAGCCGGTTTTCCATATGCTCACCCGACGCATCTCATCCAAACACGGCTTCTTGGCGTTTGAGCCTCTCGGCATCCTACATCGACGAGATTGTGCAGATCGGGGAGAGCGATGCGGAACTCCACCCCGACCAGTGCAAATATGCCAATGGCCACTTCCTAGATCTCATTTCTAAGCTCGGGAGACGATATAGAGGGACTGATGAGTTGAGCATAGATGCCGTTATGAAAACTCTCACTGCCGACGTATTCGGCCGCGGTGGCAAGATACCTGTCCAAAAGCTTCGACGCGCATTCATGGCTTGGTTGGAAACGACGATTTCCAACATGCAGTTTGATCATGCGAAGACCAAACCTGGATAGAGCACGTTCCGCTTCACGATGAGCGGGAAGAACGCAATCCAAATCCACGATTGTAGTGTGATCAATGGCACGCAAGTGGATCTCAATGATGCACTTGAAGTCTTCCTTTCCGTCCAGGACTCGAACGTATTTCCGATTAGACAACGACTGGACAGCCACCCACGAGATATCGGCGTGCTAGGGGCAGAACTGGTGGAGAGCGAAGAAGTGGAAAGAAGACTCCTCACCCAGTGGGAGGCATACGCGAGCGTGGAAAAGTTTTGGAAACATGTCGAGCAACAGATCGGCGGTGTGAATTGGACGATAGGTCAAATTCACCAGCACCGTCGGCTTTTCAGAACTAGAAACCATAACTTCGTTGGACTCGGCTCCCGGGATATCCGGATAGGGGACACGGTCTGCCTGGTGGCGGGAACCGCCACGCCCTTTGTGTTTCGGCGCATGGCCTACAACACGGATGACGCAGTAAGCAATTCCACTACTAGACGTATACGGGATGCCAAGTTAGTGGGCGGTGCATATTTACATGATGCAATGAATGGCGAGTTGATCGAGGCCAACGATGTTGAATTTTTCGACGTTCGTATTTTGTGAAGACCGGTAGGTACTCAACAAACACCCAGTGTTGATAGCTGTATCAGGATATAATTGTAGATATGTGATATTCACATGTGCATACGTATATATGTACTGTACACGTAGGTACGTATATCGAGGTATATCCCCCTGACTGTCTGCCTGCCAGTTAAGGGGATAGGTCACCGTGCTAGTTGGTGATGTCATCAATTCCATGGTAGTACGATGACATACGTCATACGTCATTCACAGAACAATGTAGCTCTAATAGGTACCGATATTGATACAGAATTATATATATTAATCGATTACATTCTCGGATTTCTATCGTGGTTGTTAATGTACAGTCTAGCTCACACTATACGCAAAATTTCCCCTATCCGAGCACTCTATCATTGAGCGACATCGCAACGAACTATCACATCCTCTTTTATATATCGAATCAATATCGACAACAGCCATGTCGAAACTAGTAGACGACGTCAAAACTGGAATCAAAGGCATTCGCGGAGCCGGCGACGCCCTTCGAGGCGGAGTGTTGGAGGGTACGGACCAAGCGTTCGACAACAACTCAAATCACCCAGAGACCCAGGCAGCGCAGGCCAAGAACCGAGCCGTTACCGAGAAGGGAAAGCAAGACGTTAGAAACGTCGATGATATGTTTGCGCGGCGGGAATGGGAACGAAAGGGCGTCACTGGAACACCGCAAGCCGCACCAGCAAATCAGCCTGCTACTACTACCACCACTACCACCACAGGGGGCCCAAATGCCCCTGCCCCTACTTCAACTGGTCATGAAGTGTAAAGAGCGATGTGAACTATATAAAACGGAGGAAACTAGATCTGAGCGGGCATCGTTCAACATGTCGCGATTATGATGAGGATGTCTATGGAGTTTTGCTCGATGGTGTGGGTCCACTATTAGAGACGAGTTCGTATAGAAGCACGACGGATCCGAGGCAACTTTCTGATTATTTCACAAGAATGTTACATACCTAGGTACCTACCTACCTACCTAAGGTATCATTTCATGATAGAGGCTCCCCATTTTTGCGCGAGCTGCAGCGCAAGGTAGTTACTCTTCCACCTTGACAATTTTATCGAGTTTAGACTCGGCTAGTCTTCATGCACAGATTCTTCAACGTGAATAGCACCGGTTTTCCCGTCGACCTCCATCCCGCTCCTCCTTGCTAGAGTGCTTTCGATGCCAAACAGGCTGGACATCTCTTCGAGAGTCTTACCTCTTGTTTCCACTAATGAGAGTTAGATAGCGGCCAAAATAAAGGGTCAGTTTTATGCTTACCCATTGCGTATCGTACAAATACGAATGCCACCACACAGATGCACGAGTAGATAATATACAGACCCCAGCCGATGGCTGTAGCTATCGGAGGACTTGCCTGCGCAACCACGTAGCAGCTAAGCCACAGACTGGCCGTCGAAAGGGCATTGCCCTTTGCTCGGTACATGACCGGGAAGATTTCCGTGGCGTACGTCCAACTTCCGACGCCCCAACTAATGTTGAAGAACACGTAGAATAAATACGGAAAGGCAACAATGGCGTAGTTCCCACTGTCGCCTGGATTATTCTCGGCATGCCATTGCAAGACGGTGATACCTATCATTGCGCAGCACATTCCAACCAGGCCGATCTGAAGCCATACCTTGCGTCCAAGACGGTCGAAGAAGAATATGGGAATCCAAGCAAAGACAAAGAGGACGATGCCAACTCCACCCGTAGCTAGATTGGCAGTTTTCGGGTCAGTAATTCCTCCGCGTTCGAAGAGCGATGGCTAACGAGTGTTCAGTGAATATGCCAACCCTCATGAGAAGACAGGACACTCACAGTGTAGTAAAGGATTGAATTGGTCCCCGTGATCTGTTGGAAGAATTGCACTCCCATGGCGAGGAGAGTAACACGTAGTACTGGAGTCTTGAACATGTCGCCCCATGCCGCCGTGGTCACAGCTCTTTCAAAGGCCACCTCTTCGGCTATCTCTGCCATTTGGCGGTCGGCCGCATCATCGCCGTGAAGCCGAGCGAGCACTTCACGAGCACACTGATGCCTATCCTGCTGGACCAACCAACGAGGGCTAGGTGGAACCCAGACCCAGCACCCGATGCCCAACACGATTGCTGGAAGGACCTGGATGGCAAGGGGGATACGCCACCAATCAGGAGTCTCCAGGAAGTTGAAGCCGTAGTTCAACCAGAAAGCCACAAGCTCACCGAAACAGAGAATCATCTGTTCTATTCCGATGATACGACCCCTTAGCTTTGCCGGCGCGATCTCGGATACATATAGGGGTACACCACCGGCACAAGTACCCACACCGTATCCCAAAATGACACGGCCAATGGTGATGGAGGTAATGTTGTAAGACGCCGATTGTAGAATAGCACCAACAACGAAAACCACACAGGCGATAGATAATGTCCGTTCACGGCCGCAATGGTCCGCGAGGAATCCTATGGACATGGCTCCGATCAAGCACCCGATATCGTAGAGCGATACTACTGCCCCTGTTACCCAGCTGTTAGCCGGCTTCATGAGGGAGATCCATCTGGCGTCTGCCACGATGACTCCCATGACGCCTTGATCTGAAAATGATGCTGTTAGTACACTCCCAAATCAGACCAATGACATATACATCTAGGCTTACCATATCCGAAGAGAAGCGCGCCGAGAGATACGAATGCCGTGAGGAGATAAACGTAGCGAAGATTGGGGGGACGTCTTCCGACTTCGCCGGCCGTTCGACGGATAGATTTCGTTTGCTTTATGTTGAACATTTTCCTTTCAGTCATGAAACCTTAGCAATATCTAGCTCATATTGCAAACAGGATATAGAAGAGCTTGTTCAATGGAGAAGGGCTAGCTAGTAGTAGATCACATCAGAGTTAGGCAGCCGATGAATCTCTCTACTCACCAAGTACTTATAAGATTGCACCAGACAAGCTCCGTTGGGTACGAGACTATTCTTCGAGGGGATCATCTCCTGACTGCACGACGACCACAGCGTAGAGTCGTATTACCCCACTGGGATTTTGGGGCCTTGTGGGGTGAGTATGGAGAAGCTGCAGAGTTGATCTGGGGTGCTGATCGGATGAAGCTTGTTTCCCCTGTCGTGATGCTTGACTCCAATCCCAATTCCGCTAAGATCGCCGTCCGAATGAGTGTCTTCGCCATATCAAAGCACCGAAGCTTGAACCGCGACTCTAGTATCAGACCAATCATCATTTACATTCCTTCAGTGATGCCGACAGCGGCAGACTCTCTCGACGCGATTGGCTAGAATTCTAACCTCGGTAGGTTATAGAAGGCGACAATATCATTATTCGGAGTTCTCGTCCTACTTTGATCAACCTAAGCTTCACGTCTTTCATAGGGATTTAGTTACAGTATATGAGCTCATCTTATACTAAAGTCTTGTGAATAAACATAGCCGTCTTGCAGACTCTGTTGTTTCTACTTGTTTCTATAACATCGCCGCCAGCAATGCCACACGCTGCAACGCCGCCCTCTTCAACGCCACTATACGTGAACGATGGGCTACTAAGCGATGAACATGTTGGCTATCTCCATGCTTCGTACCCGGACGAACCTCTAGATGACTTGCGCCAGCGCTACAAACGAGACGGCTATCTTTTCCTGAAGGGTCTCCTACCACGAGACGACGTCCTCAAAGCCAGGGAAGCATATTTCACTCTCTTGACGCCTAGTGGTGTCCTTGCTCCAGGAACACTCCCAGTTGACGGCGTGTTCGATGACAAAAAGGACAAGTTAGATTTTCCAGGAATGGTATGTGTGGCTGGTCAAATATCGTGAACTGTCTTTTTGAAGTCTCATCGCTAACGAACGATAGTAAGCGAACCAACCCAGTCACCAGTTCTGGACATTTATACGGCTTGCTATATGATTCTGACGTTCAATAGAGGTGCAGGATCTGCGGATGCGAATGGGCGCCCCCGTGGTGGTCCCTTCGTCGATCTTGCGTTGAGAGCCCATGCTGAACCTTGGTACAAAGACGAGTTTTGCAAGCATCCGGCACTCCACTCGTTTATTGCGAGGTTTGCGGGATGGGGAGATGACACCCTTGGTCTCACCAGGTCTCTGCTTAGAAACAACACGCCGCACAACAAGGCAATTGGCGTTCATTATGATCAGATTTTCCTCCGATACGGCGAGGACACTAGCATGACTGCATGGGTCCCCATGGGAGACGTTGCCTTAGATGGTGGTGGCCTGATCTATTTAGAGAAAGGCCACACGCTTGGTCAAGAGATAGAGAAGGACTTCTATGACCGGGCTACGCAGGCTGGGTTATCAGACGAGGAGGCGAAGAATGCGTTCAACAAGAACATGATGGCCGGGGGATTACTAGCAGATGGCCCGAAAGGATTTGCTGAATCCTATGATCGGAGATGGCTTGTCACAGAATATGAGGCTGGTGATGTCGTGCTGCATACTCCTTACACGGTAAGATCCAGGGGTCGAATTTTGAAGCGTCCTTGCTGATTAACATGGAAGATACATGCTTCGACGATCAACAAAGATCCAAAAAATGTCATCCGCCTTGGCACGGATTTGAGATTCGTCAACTCATCTAGGCCATATGACACTGTGAGTGTAGGACTTCACTGGTTTCATGATATGCTAACATATATCTTAGCGATGGACGAACGTTTACACATTTGGGGACGGTGTTTAATAGGACAACTAGGGCTGCTGTCAAATCCGAACAACAAGGATTCGCTGATTGAGTACCTAGTATCTACGACTGGACAACATTCACTCGTGTAAGCTGTGATTATTCTGAGTTACGAACTCCGATGCCCCCTTTCCACAGGCATTCCTACCGCTCTTCGAATCTGTTTCCCTGGCTGGGTACCTAGGTAGATATCTTGTTCTACTTGTCTCCTAGCCTTGATATTATGAGTGTGTCGTCAATTGAAACTGCCTAGTTGATTCTCGGTAGATTATTTGCGTATCGATGAGCATTTTGTTAATAGAACGTAGCTATTTCCTATCATGTAACGAGACTGATTTGGCTTTCCACAGCAACGCTCTTAACTAGTATTCCAATGACGACAACCATTAGTCTGTCACCGTGATAGATCAGAAAGCCGAGGTTATGATAGGTTTGTTTCCTACACTAACTGCACTAGTAAAGATCTTCTAGAGTACTGGTACAAGGGTGCTGGCAGGACCGCCAAACCCAAGGGCTTGAAGAAGCAATTTAGCCCTAAAGGAGTTCGTATCAAGCAACTACTATAGGATGTATATCATGAGTTTAAAAATCCTAGTGTTATCGATCACTAACTTCATTCTATCACAATGAGGGTAGATCCACACTAGAGCTACTAGCCAGAACTACATATGTAGGGTAGTTCACTAGGGCTCTCAGATACCTCATCCACTTTGCGCAACCCAACGCGTAACGGCATATTTTTATTCATATTTTTATTCATATTTTTCTCTTATTCAGGTACCTAACGCTTCATTTCATTACACCTTGTCTTGCTGCTTTAGGTACCTAAGCTTGTCCACTACGGGTCTTCTAGGCAATCAGCTTCGCCGTCTGCTTCGTGGCATTGTTGGCCTAGCCAAGTTGTCGAAGGAGCTTGGATGTTCATAGATCTCTACAGCTAATAGCTGCCAGTGAGCCTTTATCTCCTGCCTTTCACTCCTGCGGCAAATATTGTCTCAGGGGCAGAGTTACGTAGGTACCTATGTAGCTATCTAGCTCCATTGCAAATGCCAGCTAGGTTAGGTACATAGCTGAAGCCCTTGGTAAGCTCCACGAGTATATTCCCTAGCGAGTTTCTGTTAGTGGACTACGATTCTACTAGTAGTACATCATGGCCTGATTTTCGATTTTTCTTTTTCAGCTGAGGACATACTCGCCTCTCATTCGAAGCTAGCGCTGTCGAGTAGTGTGGTATATGACGATCTATGAATATCTGAGAGCTGTACTAGCGACTAGATCATGAAAACCTGAAGCGAAGGCTAGTGCTGCCGCACCACGAGCCCTAGTAACTCAGCGAAGTGGGTTTCCCCAGCTTTGCTATCTTATAATACAACGCGCGGAACGAGAATTCCCCTGACTAGAGCGCATTCTATTGGCCGACAAATCTTAGACTAAGGCCACTAGGCGTAGACGGTCTCTTGTCCAATGAAGGAGAAAAGGGGCAAGAGGGGAGAAAGAGGTCAATGCTAGAGCCCAGTAAAACATCTTTATAATCTGCATGGGACGGGCTTTGTGCTCGCCTCAATGTTCGCAACTCGTTGCATCAGAGCGATCCAAAAGGCCCCTTATAATTACCTAGAAAACCACCAAGGGTTTATGTCGGACGAAACCTCGGGGCAGTGTATACCGCGCGAATCCTAGCCACGCCGAATAAGATGCTCGAAGTTTAAGCAGTTAGCAGAGGAATCCATGAGATCATGGCTGAAGAGGAAACGCTGCTGGACCGTATTGGGATCTACGACAATCTTGATGAACCAGTACCGTCATGGAACCGCCCCGGAGTCATATCGACAGTTACGGCGTCAATGCTGGTGAGTATGGCCAGAGAACAATCAAACAAGCCTATCTAACGTCTGCACGCTAGTGCTTCTCCTCCATATGTGTAGTTTATCGTCTATACGTACGAGTCTTTGTAGTGCGCGCAAAAGGATGGGATGACCTATTCGTATTGCTATACCTTGTAAGGCGCATTGGTCTGGGGCACATGTAAGTGGCTGACACTTCACCTAAATAGATATCGGGCTTGGTTGGTGGAATATCGCTATGTCTAGGTAAGCAAAGGTCCTGTCAGGCTAGAATCTCGAGAAGGGGTTAATGATTTCCAAGCTCCCAACTACGGGTTGGGTCGGCATTTCATCCAGCTCAGCGAGCATGACATGCAATCATACCTCAAGGTACGATATAGCGACAACCGGGCCACGGGGTGTTGACACTTATGTTCCTTTAGGTGTTTTACGTGACTAACGCCTCTTACAACGTATCGACGACATTCATCAAAATGTCCCTCCTATTCCAATACCTGCGCGTCTATCGTAGCGGCAATATGCGAACGATCTGCATGATAATGCTGGTAGTCGTTGGCCTCTGGGGTGCTGCATATTCGTTTATGGGCTGGGTTCCATGCTTTCCAGTTTCTGGTTATTGGAACATGGGCATCACGGCAAAGTGCTACGCATTCGGTTCTATGAACGCCAATGAGTTCTTCAAGACGTATGTGTCTCATACCGTTGTTAATACGGTATTGGACATGATCGTGTTCGCAATCCCCGTGCCGCTTTATTTCCAGCAAGGTACGGTCCGGCGGACCAAAGTTGGCTTGGTTGGGTTGATTACCATGGGGGCAGTGTACGTGAGCAGGTTTCCTATTAGCAGTCCTGCTGAAGACTAACCCTGGCAGCGTGAATGGACTTACCATATGGCGGCTTGCCACACTCGTCGAACACCGAGCGACAACCAGCCCGACTTTCGACCCGACATGGTACGCCCCGATTAGCATCATGCTCGGGGCGCTGGAGGTCAACATAGCTAGCATGTGCGCTTCGGTCCCAATTTTCTGGCCGACGCTAAAGGCTCGTCTCGACGAGATATTTGTCACGAGAGAGGTTACCATCACGTTGAACCGACGGTCGAACCGATTCTCAGCTGACGGTGAGGATACGATCGAGCTGCAACGTACGACGAGCGAAAATGCGGGAAACAGGTGGAACAGGTGCCCTAGCAGAGCAGCCAGTGAGTCGAGTCAGAGCAGGTTGGCTGAACCAGTCCCCCTGGAAAAGAAAACACAACATTATAGGGACGATTTTATCATGGACCAGGTGGATCCCCTGAGGAAAAAGGGGGCTTTCATCGTTGAGTCGGAGATCATCTCGGATGGTCTCAGGAGGCAAAGGTCCAAACGGCAATCGAGAAACAAGGATTGATAGAAGTAGATAAACAATAGATTATTATTCACGAAGAAGGCCAGCCATCGCTTAGAAAAGGGGTCTATTGAATTGAATGTTTTCTGAATGATTCAAAGAGCTGTTTGAACATTGATTGGTTGAATCGATTGAAGTTGCATGGACAAGATTTCTCTCTTGTAGGAGATGACGTAATACTTACCAGCCAGCTATGTAATCCACCAGCTGTCATCAGCTGCAAGCAGCTGCTACAGTCTAGATGACCCCGCTGCCAGGCCTTGACCGCCCGTGGCGTTACGAGTTGCAGATAGAACTTATTGTCACCGATTAAAATACCTAGATGCTTCTAACTTTACAGCCTCTATCATGAATTATAGTCCTTAGAACCGAGAAAACTGAGAAAACCGAGATACACGATGATAGTTTGAGATGCCTGTGATCTCATTTAATTAGTAAACGATCTAAGACAAGCCGGTCTAATGCATGCATATATCCAGGAGTTGAACAAATGAGAGTCTTCTTTCAAATCCCAGATATTCGATTAGACAAGGTAACATCAAAGGTCCCTGGAAGGTAACAGAGAGTAACATGTAGTTGTTGGAGACTAAAATGGATTGATTGATAACAGATCCCGGAAACCAATGATAAACCAAGAAGATAGGTCACAACACTATTATACATGGCGGTCTTCGCCGCTAGAGCGATAGGACGTCTCCATCCATCCATCTATCCATCCATCGCTTCGTTAGTTCGCGCCGGGTCCTAACAATTCTATTGTCTGGTTTTGGCGATGCCTTCGCCCCATCAGGGTGTTTCACCAGATCAACGTGATTCATCAGGATGACACAGCACGACGTACCGCACTCTAAGGAATATCTCCCGTCTCCAACAGGCGAGTCGAGGAAACCATCGCGATGGCAACCTTGGAAATTAGCTGCCAGCGCACTTCTCGGAGCGCTCTCGTTGCTATTCCTGCTCCATCAGCTAGATGGGACACGCGTGATAATTAATCGCTTCATGAATTCTAAGCTGGAAGATGTTACTCTTACCGACTGGAAATGGAGCGATATCGAGCCTAGCAGGACATTGCGATGGCATCGCTGCTATGATGACACCTACGACTGCGCGAGACTTGATGTGCCCATGGACTGGCTTGACCCGTCTGACGACCCACGAGAGCGAGTTGTCTTGGCCGTCATACGTATTAGGGCTACTAAACTTGACGACTATAAGGGGCCCATCTTCTTCAACCCCGGAGGACCTGGAGGCTCTGGTGTCTATGCGCTCACCGACCGTGGCGCACTCTTGCAGACCATCGCCGGCAAGAATCACGACATCATCTCCTTCGATCCGAGGGGTATCGGCGCGTCACTCCCCCGAGTCGATTGTTGGGACTCTCAGGAGAAGAGCCGCCTTTGGGAGCTGCAGAACGTTGGTGTGGTCGACGCGCACCCGGGAGTTGTCTTCGACGCCTTTGCACGAGCAACCGCCCTGTCTCAGGTTTGTGAGCAGAAGATGAATAGCTCCGGCTTGCTATCGCACATCAGTACCGCTTCGCACGCTAGGGATTTGCTTGAGATTCTGCACCAAACCGGGCAGGAGAAGCTCAAGTACTGGGGTTTTAGTTACGGTACAATTCTAGGCGGCGTAAGTAGCTCTACGTGATCAAGACATCTTATCAGTTTTGGCCCGCCGAGAAGTTTGCCAGAGCTTGCATCCGACTCACGGCCTTTTAAAACAGGAAGCTGCTGACAATAGGCACCATAGGTCTTCGCTGCTATGTACCCTGACAAGGTTGAGAGACTCGTCAGCGATGGTAAGAACGCCGCCTTAAGATCATCTTGTTAGCCGTGCAGTACTGACGAGCATTGATAGGTAACGTAGATTACCGAGAATGGCATTTGCATTCCTACATTAACTTCCTGCGGGATACTGACAAAGTGATGGAAGCCTTTTACTACTACTGCCACAAAGCAGGCCCCTTGAGCTGTGACTTCTACGCCTCAACCCCAGAGGCAATAGAACACCGGCTAGCAAGCCTGCTCCAGCATATCCAGGAGCACCCCATCATTGTACCAGCTGCCGAGTCAGGACCCGACATGCCGCAGTTGATCACCTATTCTCACCTTAGGCGCCTAATATCCACCTCCTTATACCAGCCTATTTACATGTTCAAGAACTTCGCCAAGATCTTGAAAGCTTTAGAGGACGGCGACGGTGAGCCTTTTTACCAGTTGGTCCTCTCGGGGCAGTCCACACCCCCGATCTGCTCTATCGAGGCAATCCCGCCTAACGTGCCGAGGCTGGAGGAAGGGAATGGCGATGCGTTCCCGGCAATCCTCTGTGCGGACTCTCCCCCGATGGCGGACACAGTTGGGGACTTTGCCGAATTCGTCGAGGAGCTTGTGCAGATCAGCTCTGCCGCCGGCGCTGTCAATGCTCTTTTTAGAATGGTCTGTGTAGGTAGGACCGTCAGGCCGAAATGGAGATATTCCGGACCCTTCGAGGCTAACACAAGTCACCCAATCCTATACGTAGCCAATATAGCCGACAATGTGACGCCGCTTATCAGCGCGCGAAACAACTCTGAGGGCTTTCCGGGCTCGGTCATTCTGGTGCAGAATTCGTACGGCGTAAGTTAATTACCTAAACTCTTATAACATATACAAGTATATGGCTAATCCAGAGTTTCCACATAGCATACTAGTCTTTCTGCAGCTTCGACTTGTACCGCTGGATATATCCGTGCTTACTTCCAGAATGGCACGCTGCCGAAGCCAGGGACAATGTGTGAGCCAGACTACTATCCGTTCGAAGAAATCCGTCCGAAGATTGAAGATGAAATATTGATGGCATCTCACGAATTGTCTCAGAGGAAATGGGGATATGAGCCAAGCTTGGCATTCTAGTTATCATGAAGCATGGAGTTGCGGGATCGTGTCTATTATGAGTAGCGTCATTATTGGATTATTTCTTCCTACATACCTCGGTACCTTGGCAGCAGTATGACCAGTATTCTAAAATAGCATGATTGAGACCTACTGATTGAAAATGCAACAATGATTTCTCACGCTACGTTCGTATTCACTCCTCCACGAGGTTGTTTCGGTCACTAGCAGCTTATTAGCAAACCTCCAGTCTAGGCCTTAGAAAGGGGCGCACTCACGGCAATTCGAAGTTAGGCATGAAGAGCGATCCGATGAAGGCGAGTGCCGAAGGGCCTACGGCTGCATAGGTCATGAATTTCATGACCTCGGTAAACTATCACAGGATAAGTATAACGACTAGGAATCGGGAATTGATTGCTGACCGCGAAGTTGACGGCTGTCCGCTCTGGCGTACCCCAATCCGGCGCAACTCCAGTGATCGAATTCGCCAACGCGGTCACAGTCTCTGCAGTTGCACTGCTTCCGAGGTAGTGCCATAGCTGAGGTTCTATAGTGCCCGTGTAGATGCCACCAGCGATGCAAGCGCCGACACTGCCACCGACGAAGGCAAAACAGACGACCAGCGCAGTAATCTGTGGCATTTCGGCATGGGACAGGACGACTTGGGCAGGGATCAGCAGAGTTGAGCCGACCATGCCGCTGCCGATGCCCTGGATCAGCTGCACGACGAAGATCTCGGCGACGCTATTCTCAGAGCCTCGGAGGCGGAGCATCACTCCGTACCCAACCAGACGGATGGTGGCGCCCAGTACGCATACCCATTTGTAGCGCTTGGTCTTGGCTATTGCCAGGCCGGCAATGATAGCAACCAGGCATTGCGTCACCCCGTTAGTGTCTTGCATCAATTAGCATCCTGAGTTCAGAACCTGCCTCTTCAATAGTAAAGGCGGAATGCGATCTTGACTTACAAGTGAAAAAGGTGGCATCGCGGGCGTCAAGGCCCCTTGCTACCGTGACCCAAGCATAGATGTATGTATCTGCGATTATCAAGATTTAGTATTATTTCCCATTCGATAAATACCATATGTGAACCAGATAGGGAACGATGAACTCCAAAAAAAAAAAATGACTTACGAGTTGCACCGAAGCCAACGCTATCCAAGGCAATCAACAGACAGCATAGCACGATTGTAGAATTAGTGAAATAATGGGGAGGCACTACGGGGTGCTTGGATAGGTAGTGCTCGTAAAAGGGAAGCGCAATGAGTAGCACCGCACCAAGGGCAATCAGCACATCGATCCACGGCGTCTTCCAGCTCGACGGCGTGGTTGCAGCGAGTGTCATGGGTATTAGCAAGAGAGCAAGACCGCCGCTGAACAAAACCACGCCGCCAAGGTCGATCTGCGAGCAGAATTCGTACAGCGAGATCTTGGTTCTAGGTGCGAGACCCTCCTTCTGCGCTCTGACCTGATAGTACAATAACGTGGTGATGATGAAGCTTGCGCAGAACGGCATGATAATAGCTAGCATGCCGATACCCCATCGCCAACCGATGCCGGTAGGTGCCGTCACACTATCGACGATGAAAGCAGCGGTCCAGGGTGTGATCAAGAACGGCCAGAACGAAAGAGCAATGCCGAAAGCGCGGTACCGGGCCGTCGTCAAGTCGGCGATCACGATATCATTCATCAGGTTGGTAGCCGATTGACCAAAAGAGTAAAAGATGGAGCCAGCAGCATACGCGTTGAAGTCCTTAGCCGAGGCCATGATAATGTAGGCTAGGAGATAGAAAATGATGGCGATGAGGTACGTGCCACCACGACCGATCACATTAGACAGCTTAGCGACCGGCGGCTTTGCGACTGCGAAGATGATGGTCCCGGCCGTACTCAAGGTGGCGAGCTTAGACAATTCCGATAATTCGGATGTGGCGTAGTTACGGTAGATGTAAACAGTGCTGTTATCAATCTCACTACATCGCTTCGGTGTCAATGGCCTGAGACCCTCGTTAACAGAGGTCGGGACCACTTACTATATGATCATGATCAGGCACAAGCTAGGGAGGTTAGCTATCTCATCTCAAGAGCTCCGTAACAGAGCAGGCTCTATTACTCGGACTCGGCTCACCCAGCAATTATCAGCCATCGACCCTTCTTACCCCAGATGGCCTGAGACGCCTCGATGGTAATCGTACCGGCCTCGAGCGGGACGCTTGCTATTTGTTTCTCGTCGTCAACTTGTGTCGTACTGGCCTCTATTTCCGGTTCATGGCCACGATCCGAGACAGCCGCCACCGGTCGATGGGCCGGAAGATCCTCAAGGGGCCCAATGCCGATCGCTGTCTGCAGAAGCTTGAGGAGAGACATCTTGGTTCACTAGGATACTATGCTCAGCAGGATCTGACGTCCCGAGATGCGAGAATGGTAGGTCCCATGCTGTAGCTTAAATACTCACATCGCTGTAACGTTGTTTAAGCCATCCAGGTTAGGTTTCGTCCTGAAGCCGTGAGCTGATTGGCGTTGACTTGGACCAAACGTCTGCCACCCGATGTCTCGGGCCCTCTTGTCCCTGGGCGCTACTCCGAGATTCCATCGTGGCTTATCTAAACTATCTGGCGAAGCGCGATGAGCACCGGAAATGGGTATCTCTGAGAGGAGACACATTTGTTATCGCGATGCTCGTATTGGGGGGATCGTACAGGGGAAAGACGGGGTAGGGGGTAGGGGGTAAGGGGTAGGGGGTTTAGATCGGGGTAGGATCAAGTTATAACACAGAGATAAGGTCGTGTTCTACGTTCTATACCGGTAGATAGGTAGGTTAGGTACCTACTTTATCTATCAATTCGACTTTCGGGGCCATTTTCTTAAGTCGGGTTCGGCCTATTCCGTAATCCACATCCCAGATCCCGGGAGAAGACCCGTTTGATGGGTAGTACGCATTGATGCAATTCAAGAACAGACGTCGCCAAGTCTCAACCGACGAACAAATTTTACTTCAAAGCAACTTGATCTCATTCATCGTCGTCGCCTTACGCCGCGATAGGTAACCAAGAGCCCTAACCCAATTGCTTTAACCCCATTCCGCCGTAACAATTAAGAAACACGCAGGATAATGAATGTTGTCACATTCTTGTTGAAATTTTAACCTGTCAGCTCGACGTCGATGATCAGAACCAGCTACAGTTGCAAGCGGCCTGTATCCTCACACTAGGAATACTCAGGGCACACTTGCACATCATCTCGAGAATGTCATTGGACTGTTTACTGGTTAACTCTCACTTGATTCACGTCTCAATAACTACAAGGGTATGCTTTGAACGAACATAGTGACTTCATCCACTGTATGAAGTAGTGGTGAGATACATTCGACGAAACTCGCTAAACAGATTTGATGACCCGGATGCATTGTACATCGCCCTCAATGAACGAAACACCTGTGCAGCGCTCCAAGAAATACTACCTAAACTTCCCTCTTAACTTCTGAAGTCGAGATGGCGCCTGTCGCCCCTTTGCCGATTGTAGGTTCTTCGTGGTGCACGACCACCTTCTCGACGGCGTGGGCAGCTTCGTCTGCAAGTGCCTTGTCCTCGAATACTACGGAATCCCCAACGTTAGCATAGGTCTTCTCTCAAAGCATTTTATGCATAGCCGACTTACAGAATGCCAACTCTTCCAGGGTTCGGCCAAATGTCTCGGGGAACATGAAATAAACGAAGGCGATCTCGAACACCAAGAAGCAGCAATACGAGATGAGGTACCGCCAGCTGACGTTGGCGAGACCGATCGGGTTGACGAAGGTCGTAAAGAATCCGGCCATGCGCCCGAAGAGCTGGAAGAAGGCGATACCGCGAGAGCGCTCGGCGAACGGCCAGAGCTCGACCAGGTAAGCTGAACGAGAGTCAGTGAAAGCTGGAAGGTGAATATTCAAGAGAATTCGGAACTAACTGTAGGTCAACGCATTGTATCCGATGTTGTAGCAAGGCGAATAGGCGAAAATCCAGAATATCGTTGCTATATTGGCCGCATCGTTGGGATGTCCCGAATCCTTTCCGGCGATGGCTCTCTCCATGCTGATCGTCCAGGAGATGTAGACACACAGTAGTGAGATGGTGCACGCAAGATACATCTGGCGTCGCTTGAATTTGGTGACGAGGAACGCTACAAACGTACCGCAGACCAATTGCCAGCACGAATTAGCCAAGTTGATCTGCTGCTTGAAAACAGAATCGCTCTTGCCGATCATCGCGAGGAGGTCGCCCAGATAATACGAGATGAGAGTGTTTCCGGACCACTGCGTGAAAAGGCCAAGCATCTTTAACAACAACAATTAGCGACTCCTCACAGTTGATAAGGGGTGTACAGGCAGAAATTGGCCTCGCCAGCGGAAGAGCCAAGGAGAGAAAGGAATCAAGTCGGAATATTTTACATACACAGCTAATAAGCATTCGACGCCGCATACCCGCCGTATACACCAGGTCGGCCCATGACCTCTTGGAGTGTTCGAGCTCGATACCGATAGTCGTCTGAATCTGAGCAAATTCGGCCTTCACGAACTCGGATTCGCGGTCGCCTTCAGCATGATACTTGACCAAGATTTCGTAGGCTTCCTCGACTCGGTCTTGCTGAACTAGCCAACGAGGGGACTCGGGTAGGAAGCTTTTGGGATTATAAGACTTCGTTCGCTTTGGAAACGATGCGCAGGGTCTAGACTTACAGGACAAAGGCAATTTGCACCAGCGATGGGCACATCTGAAGCCACGAAGGAATCTGCCACGCCAAGTTGGTCGTGATGTTGTTAGTTCCGAAGCAGATGCCTGCGGCCGTGATCTGGCCAACAAAGTACGCCACGTTGAAAAGGGAGGTTAAGACTGGTCGTTCCTTCGGATACGCCAGCTCGCCGATCAGGGATGAGGCAGAGACGATACAGGTGGGAATGCCAAATCCTAGAATCAGACGAGCCACAATATACATGCCAGCTAGAATATCTATTAGCAAGGATACCCGTTCTGAATCGCCGCTTTGACCGCATACCGTTAACAGCAAAGCCCTGGATCAAAGCCCCGATCACCATAATTACGGAGCCTCCGATGATTGACCAACGACGACCGAACTTGTCATTGACGACGCCGATGAAGGGAAGCGAGAGAATAGCACCGAGCGAGTACGCCGCGGCGATGATGCCCTTGAGCGACCCCTGAGGATCGCCAAAGTCTGTATCCTCCTGTTAGAATGGTCACGGCAAGAAACACTATAAGGGGACTCACATGAAACCCATGAAGGTACGATCTGGAGGGCATTGATCATTTGCGAGTCGAAACCGGACGTCAGCTCGATTCCCATACATGTTGGGAAGAGCAGAAAGTAGAGGAATCTCAAGTTCGGCTTCTTATACCATCTGACCTTGTCGTCGTTTGCGAGACGGGTGACGATGGGATCGGCCGCGCCCGACCCAGAAGTTCCTGCGCCACCCATTCTTATGGCTACTCGATTGCGATGTTTTCTAGTGAAGAGGGCAGAGAGAAACGACGTTCGTCTGGACAGAGGGCTCGACTGAACGGTTGGACCTCGAGGCCCTTTTTAGTTGCTTGCTATCGCCTCCTTACTGTGTAGAGTATATAAGACTAGACGCAAGGTCAGCTGCGCCGCCGGGTAATATATATCTTGTCCGACATAATAATTATCGGTAACTAATACTACCTGATGGCACGTTTTACTCTCACATTCCATTTGAGAACCCAGACTCCGGGGTAAAGAGACAGGGGTCTATGTATGTAATATCCCCGACCTCCCAAGAACCTGGGGTTTCTTTGGCTCTTCTGCTCCCCACGTATGATGGACGACGATCTACAACGAACATTCCGTAGCCCATCTCGAATCTAGCCCCGACCTTGCTTACGCCAAGCCGCCATCCTCAGGACTCAAAGTCATTGGACTCGCCCGTTCGGCGCCCACACCATATCGGAATAGCGGCTCAGCCAACCCCAACCCAAATCCTTCTTGTGTCCACGCCAATCGCGGGTTCTCTTATGTCGCCCCCAACTCAGCTAGCTTAGTCTGCCAAGGCGGAGTGGTGGAAGACCTCGCCGATACATTCCCAGCGCCGAGGACACAAACCAAGTTGTATGCTTGCCAACGTTCACGATGCCAAGCTCACGAAGTCTTCGAATACGTATGAGCTTCGAAGCGGTGTTCCTGACATCCATGTGGAGAAGCTTGGCATAGTGTGGCCGGCAACACGTCTCGGCTGCCCGATATTCTAGTTCATGTCAAGAGAAGAGCCAAATTCTTCGTAGTGAGATATGAGGCGGTATCAAAAACATCAATTGCCGAGCCTACTAGCTAAGATATGCGGGCGTCGTCAGATCCTCTATTTCCAACGAATGGGTTCGACATGGGTGGCCAGACAGAGTCAGCGACTGATCCGTCTCGATCCTTGAATTGGCGTTTGTTTGATCGGACACGCGAATTATATGGTTTGATGAAGTCTATGGGATCTGTCATTCAAATTAAATCGATGCTCTACGCGCCACGTTCTGCGGAGCCCCGATTTCCCACACTCTGGTTCTTTTCAGGCTAAATTCAACGACTCCAGGGCGCCGGTACGCCCATATACACGACGGACTCGCCATTGGAGCCGGGTGAATTGTACGCCTAGTCTTTGGCGACTAAGGAGCGAGATTTGGTGTTAGTATTACATGCGATCATACTTTTGATGTTGCGATATAAATTAAACAGCTTTCAGCTCGCTGGAGTATAGGCGACCAATGGGAATAGAGGGAGACTCGAGTATTCTCCTCCTGGGGCCTGAGGGGCGGCGAATTGCCTCCATTGCGGTTTTATTTCCTGGATATATCACATGTACTAGATGCAAGGGCTCTTCTACCTAGGTAGTTTCACCATGACCACAGGCTGATTCTTCGTGAAATCCTGACCTCATGCCCTAACCACAAGTAGGTAAAGACCATCTAATTAGACGCCTGTTTCGAGACTCGTGCTATATATTAGCAAACCTCCTAATTGCTCTGACCCTTCACGAATCTGAAAATGTAAATCTGTCAATTTAGAGGCCACTTCTGTTTAAAAAGGGAGGCGACTACTTGCCACGGACCAAGTTAACCAGTGCTCCCCCGAGACCATTGCAACAACTAATATATTCATAATGCTCAATGCGGCTATTGAAAATACCAGGACATTGATACATACCATCTGATCATCGAGTTCTAGTTCCTATTTATATCGGTTGCTTTACACGCCTGTCAACTCCTTGGCACAATCGAAACCCCAAATTAACGACATATACCGGTATCTAGTAGAGAAGCAGAATTTTCCCCATGAAGTGCCCGGAAAGTCAATGCGGTTTTCTAGTAAGTCTAGGTATGTCTGAACTTCCGGATTAGCTGAAGGAATATCTTGTGAGTTACAATTATCTATTCTATCCAAGCCTCGAAGACGATAACGCTGTCTGGCTATGCAAAAGTTAGCCCAGCCCAGAGCGAAATAGAGCACAACATTTCTACTACGCATTTAGTTGAAATCGCAAACAAAAGTAGAAGACATAATGAAGTCCATAAATCTGACAGGCTTTGGAAGCAGCCTAGCGACTACTGGAAATCCTAAGAAAGGATAATTGCACTTGTTACAGTCTATATCAACAGCGAGAACTATTCATTGTTTCGTACTGGGAATTAAAACACCGAGCAATAGCTACCAATTATTACAGGTCATTGCCGAGGCACCAGACGAGACAATTTCAATGCGAAAATAACCGTGAAGTCGGAACGTCCAGAGATGGGTGGTTCTTGGGGAACCGGGGGGTGGCGTACCCCTTGTGACAAAGCGGGTAGCTGTAAATCAGTCTTACGAAAGAAACAATTACAATCGGGATTAGTTGTCGTAAAGGCGTATCCTAGGTGTCTAGGTAGGACTTATTCATCTATCAATAAACCTCTAGTTTTCAGTTGACTACCTAGGTAGGTACGAAAGGTCACCTCGGACCCCAAGTGCTGCAGTATTTCATGTAAGTTACATGGCCAACAATGCCAATAGTTCGTTGTGCAATTCAATGGACTCCCAATGCTATGCAGTGCCTATGATACATGCCGATCCTGATTTACCTCACTCATTCGACTTCCTATCTACCTGGTCTGGAGAGATGCTGAACTGCGGCCATCCACTTCTGCTCATCATTGCTGTGCTCATCGTTAGTCAAAGAGGTTGATAGAGGTAGCATGATACGGAGGTAAACTACTCACCGGTCAAATCGCAACAGCTTCCCCAGCACTGGTACCAGCTGTGACCGGACCTTCTCGTCTTTCACTTCGAGGAACTGCAGCAGGATGGTCTTGAGATACATCGTATCTGGACCGGGAGATCCAACCACAGAAGTTCCGTTGGCGCCGCTACAAGTGGAATCGATACTAGATCTTCCACTGCTCGCGACGTTTGGCGAACTACCACCGATGCTGAATCTTGCCTGCACATTCTTAAGTTCCTTATTCGTCTTCTCGTAGCGTCCTCTAGCCTCGTCTAGGAGCTTCCGTAAATCTGCGCGCTGCTTTTCCACGTCGCGCACTTGCTGCTCAGATGCGTCAAGGGCGGACCGGAGATTGGTCACAGTGGTGCGCATATCATCTACCTCGGCTGCGGCTTTCTCCTCGACCTGCTCAAGCTCCTCACGGCGGCGACGCCACTCTTTCTCGCGAGCTTCTAGCTCATCTTTCTCGCTAGAGAGCGCTCGGACTTCGCGTTCTAGCTCGCGAACTTTGCCTTTCAACTCTTCCGACTCCCGAGCGCGGCGCCGAGCGAGGGTAGATAGCTCGTCCTCGATTCGATCACGCTCCTCGACAGCTGCCTCCATCCGAGCACGCATGTCTCGCACTTTGGCGTCCGCTCGTTCGTCAACATCGGCCAGCATACGCCGCATCGTCTCGCCTTCTCGTGTTCTCTCAGAAAGATGCTTCTGTGCTTCGGCCAATTCCTCTTCTAGACTCTCGGACTGAGTCTGCGCTTCCTTGAGCTGGATGGATAATTCAGCTGTCTGGTCACGCATAGAACTTAGGAGACCTTGAGCATTGTTGTATTGCTGCGTCTTCAGCTCCGCCTCCTCTCGAAGAGCGTTCTTCTCTTTCTTTAATTTGGCAACCTCATCTTCGAGTTGTTTTACCTTGGGGCGAAGTGTAGAGAGCTCCGACTGGACGGACTCTAGTTCACGAGTTGCCTTTTCGACCTTGGCGGATAATTCTATCTTATCAGCCTCGGCGCGGCGATAGTCTCTACCAGCGACGCGCTTCTCGTCTTCGAGTCTGGCTCGTGACGTCTTTTCGGCAGTTAATCTGTCGTTGAGCATTTTGATCTCAGATTCGCGATCTGATGCTAGGCGTTGGGCTTTGGCGACCTCGTTTTTCAAGTCTTTCTCGCGCTTCTCCAGGTTGCGAAGCTCACTTTGCTTAGAAACCAGCTCTTCCTTGGTAGTTTTTAGGGCCGCAGAATCTTGTCGTAAGCTCTTCAGCTCAGGCTGGGCCTTGGTCAGGACTTCGCGCAGATCCGTGAGGTCTTTGTAGCGACTCTGAGCCAATTGTTGAGCAGCACCCAAATCCGAATGCAAGGTTTGGGATTTGATCTTCAACTCATCGAACTCGGATTTCATGGACTCAAAGTCTGACTGCAGCTGAACATTAGCTTCCGCCTTAGACGCGTGTGTAGCTATCTCCTTCTCGAGTTCTGAGATGCGGGATTTCAGTGCAGTCTTTTCGGACTCTAAGCTCTTGATTCTTTCCTTGGCTTCGACGTGTTCTTGGCCAACGTTGATTAGATTTTCTTGCATGTTTTCAATCTCCTCTTTGAGATCCTCCTCCGTCTTTCTCTGCTTCGACAGCCGCTCAATCTGGGTATCCTTCTGAGTGATTTCCTCTTCTAGTTTGGCAACTTGGACTCTGAGAGCCTCCGCCTCTGGGCTCTCAAGAGGAGACAGCTGGACCCTCTCAGATGTTTCACTCGGGGTAGTCTCTGTCGTGTTATTAGAAGCACCTCCTTTCTTCTTTTTCTTGTTCCTCTTCTTAGACGCGCCAGCTGCAGGAGTCGCTGCAGGGACTTCTAATGACTCTGATGTTGGTACTGAGCTGCGTTGAGGGGCGGATTGAATTTTCTTATTCAACTGTTCAATCTTCTCCTCGCTCTCGGATTTCGACTGTTTTAGTGAGTCGATCTCGCCAGTTAAGTCACGTACTTTTCCTTCGAGCTGAGACTTTGCTTCGTCAAGTTTCTTCACCTCTGCGTGAAGTTCCGTGTTCTTAGCGGTAGAGGCTTCAAGTTTCGATCCCCCTTCTTTCATTACAGATGCGGCTCTCGACTTTTCATCGTCAAGACTGGTTTCCAAGGCCCGCAGTTGCGAATGAGTCTGTTCAAGCTTCTCGGTCAGTGATTTAATCTCGGCATTCCTAGCATCCAACTGAGTTTGCATCGAGTCCTGAACAGCGGTCTTGTCTCGGGTTTCGCTCAGTTCTCGCGTGGCTTTCTCAAGACTCTCCACCAAGCCGGCACTGTTTTCCTTAGCAACTGCTAGCTCCTCCTTCAGAATGCCAATCTCAGATGTAAGCTTGACGATCTCTTCGGATTTCGACGCAACCTCGGCTTGGAGGTAGGGGATCTCATCGTCGTAAGAAAACATATCCTCGCTCGCGTCCTTAGGCTCGCCGGCAACCACTGGCTTCTGTCTAGGAGAAAAGACGCCTAGTATCGATGAAACAGGGGACTTGCTGGCAGAAGGAGTAGTTGCTTGCTTCGCCTCTTCATCGGCCTTCTCTTCTGAGGTACGCTCTGACTGACCATCTGTTTGTATTGGAGCCTCTTCGGACTTGGCAGCTTTCAAGGCACTAACTTCTTCCCTAAGAGCGACCAATTCCTTGTCGGCTTCTTCAAACTTTTTCTTGAAGCTGTCTTTTTCGGCCGAGACGCGCTTAAACTCTTCCATAACCATGTCACCCTTGAGGTTCAGCTGGTTCAAGTACTCGACAAGGGCAGCCGGATCTTTGATAGTGGTCAAGGGCGTATTCTCGCGCAACGCTCGTTCGAAAGGCTCGATAGACGTCGCTCGACCGTGTGCGATTCGATACGACCGCAGCAGTTCTTCATATGATGGGTTAGTAACTGTCGCCACGCAAGCATGTGCGCCGCGCCGAGCGTAGGCAAACAAACCTGGGTAGGTAGCCTCCAGTTTCGCTAGCTTCCTAAGCTTAGTCTCGATAGGGGGGGGCAGCGCCTCCGACGCAGAGAACAGGACATCTTTGGGTTTCTCATCTATCCCGGCCTCTCTTGTCTCGCCGTTCTGTTCAGCCGCGTCATTGCTCTTCTCAATGCCCTCCGCGCCCGCTTTCGCAGTCTTCTCTAACGTCGATTGGGAACTAGGGGGGTCGAGGTCCTCGTCGTCGAGCACGAAGGCGGCTTCGAAGACGGCCGGGTCGGGATTCGCAGCGCCGTCGCCATTTGAAATATCCTGGCTGGGCTTCTTGGCCTTTCTCCTGGCAGGAGAGTTGGTACTATTCGTTCTCGAGACGGAATGCGAGCGTCGACTGGAAGTAGAAGGAGAGCTGGCGTTGGATCTCTGCTCAGCGAGAGCCCTCTGACGGGCCTGCTCTTCGGCGATGCTCCGGTCGATTGCGCCTTTAATTCTCTGTATAGGTAGGTAAGTTAGATCGCAAGAAAGGGGTGTCTGTTAAGTCTCGGGGCAGGGAAAGTAAACATACGGACAACATGGTGGCTTGATGAGCCGCCTTTGTTCAGGCCACCAATAACAGATGCGACAGTTAAGAAGTGTATGTTGTAGCCATGGGTGTTCGGAAGTTTGTAAAGGCTAAGGATTGGCGATGACGAAGAACAAACAGTGAGTCGGCAAGTTAAAGATTAAAAGTTAAAGGTTGCGAGTTGATAGTTTGACGGTAACGGATTCTTGTAGATTTCCGAAACCACGGCCAAGCAATTGCCAGTTGCCAGGCTGTCACGGTCTTCCCAAACCTTAACTGCGCCGAATTGTTAAAAGCCAATCATGTGTTACATCAAATGTACTGTATATTATGTAACCTCAAGCTTATTTAAGTACCTAAGTACTATGTACACATGCATGCACCCCGTGCGGCGGTACAAACAATCTACTGACAATAAGTGGGTACATGCAGCTATCTTCAGCAGCCAATAAATTCATTCTATGTCACTTAACACTAACACTAACAACTACCTAATATATGTCCATCCAATACATGTTAATGTCGTCACATCTGTCAGACTCGTCAGGTCTCAATATACTCTTCTTGCTTGCCTAACGTTAGGTCGTCTTGCTTGCTACGTATCCTAGATTTATTCAAGTATTAAACACATTGAATCCCCTTCCTCTCGTTATGGTCTCTCGGTAGATCATTGTATTGCTCACATCATGGTGTCTTTCTGGCCTTGGAAGGTACGTCGACGACTCCTAGGAGATGTGTGCATAGGCAACAACATGGCTAACTAGAGTCTCAAATGATCAACAGGGCCGCGACTCTTCCACGTCCTCTTTCGAGAAGACCCTCTCGACTCTTTCCAACAAGATCGCCACCACCCAGGCCCAACTAGATCGAGCGCGGTCCAACTCTCGCCGGATCAAAGTCTTATGGACCCTCTATCTCACCTTTGCCTATCTCGTCTACGCTATCGTCCTGACCCTGGTAGTCGGATGGCAGAATCTGGGTGCTTGGGAATGGACTGGGATGGCCGGGGGTCCCGTCCTGTACGTTGTTGCCTGTTTGAACCTTCCGTATCCCGAGAACGTTGTACTGATCCCTATTGCGCAATGTAGAATTTACCTCATTAGAACCTTAACGAACGCTTATTTCAGCTTCCGCATCGATACCCTAGAGTCTCGCTTGAAGGACCAGCAAGCCGAACGCTCGAAAACGATCCAGAAACTGAAAGATGCTACCAAATACGACTCGACGCTAGAGCTGCTAGAGAAATATGGCGGAGAGAAGCGAAACCAGCCCAAGAAGCAGGAAGGGGATGGACATGAAGGGGATGGCCAGCAGAGGAAAGGGGCTAACAAAAGGGGGCGCCCGAGCACGGGTTCTGACTTTCCTGGTGGGAGAACCAATCTCCCTCCTCCGCCAACCGCCAATATTCAGCGACCCCCTCATATGTCTCCCCCAACCCCCTCGCAACATCGCCAAGGTCCCCCTCCTGTACCGCATCCACATGCGCCTTCGCCCGTGCAGCCACCTGCAGAAGAATTTGCGCCCAATGCCGGTCCCCTTCCACCGACTTATTCGCAATATGATCTAAATCCGGGCCCACCCCGTTGGTATGACCGTATCATGGATCTCATGCTTGGCGAGGATGAGATGGCGCCCAAGAACCGCATGGTGTTGATATGCCGCAATTGTCGGCTCGTCAACGGGCAGGCCCCCCCCGGAACCAAGTCTCTAGCAGAGCTGGGAACTTGGAAGTGCATGTCCTGCGGGACGTTGAACGGAGAGATAGACGAGGGCAAGAAAATTGTCCGGGAAGTTCTTGGATCGCGCAATAAGTCGAGCACGAGGAGCGATGATAGAGATAGTGATCTGTCGGGCGACTTGATTAAGGTCGAGAACGACAGTGGAGGTGAAGGAGGTACTGATGGAGAAGATGCAGCGCCTACTATAGAGCAACCGAACCTAAGGCATCGAAATAAGAAGTCTCAGATGGTCCCGTAATACGTCTACTATATAAATCTAATCGAACTATCTCATCCATCTCTACTTCGTCACGCTGCGGCCCATTTCCTCTTGGATGTATTCAATGAGACGACCTAGGTAGAAGGACTCAGTTTAGGCGCCTTGTTACTTTCAAGTTGGGTCTTCTGATTCACTTCCCTAATCCCCACACTAGGGTCCTATTCAGGTAGCTAAAGTGATGGGGCATCACAGCAAGTTCCGAATTAGAACATATCTAGGCTCAACCTCTTTAGTTAAGTCAGCAGCGTAGGAGTAGGGCACACAGACAAGCTCAAGTTGATGTAGACTAAGACACGCCAAAGTTCTCACAGTCAGGGGAACTCATAATTAGCAGTCGACGCCCCGGGTAGAAGCAACCCCTAGTTTCTGCCCTACAAGGGGGCCAGACAAACCAAGCAAAATTAAGTCTCAGTTCCCTTGATGATTAGAGAGGGCACAGGCGAAGATGTCGGGCGTATATCCCGGCTTGAGACCTCCCAAGGTATTATCCAAGTAATTATGTCGTGCGTGAGAACAAGGACATATCGTATCGGGAGATGAAAGTAGAACCACTTCGAAGCCCATGGACAGTCTCCTTCTGCTTCAACAATTGGGACAGAGCCCATGATGAACTTGGTGAATAAAGGCCGTGGGCACATTTGGCAAATGCGTCATGTTGCAAGATTTAGCATCCTGATCCCAAGTAACAGATTATACGGAGATGTTTACCTACCGAATCTGAGTACCTAAGGTACCTAGGTACCGGTAGGTAGGCAGGTAGACAAGTCGGCCTGAAAAAGGGGGCATGGTTGACCCGGGGTAGCGAGTCAAAAGGGGGAAAGGGATACACAAAGACCCGTTTCCCAGATATGATCGCACATACGACGGAAGGCAGTAACCTAACAACAGTTAGGAGGTAGGTGGGTACATGTAGTTATTCGAACCTTCCAGATGTGATATTGCTTCACAATATTTCCCATTGTGATTTCTCATCCTCAGCCAATATCTTTCTGCAGGTTTCCTCACCGCCTCCCATCACATTTTCCTAGCATTCAGCTCTTAAGCAAGAACACAAGTCTACTATCGACAATTAACATAATCTGTCGTCGACGATATATGTTGTATACTAACAACCACCACTACTACTTACACCTTCATTTGATATTGTCCAGTATCGACGATAGAATCGCACCTCCGTTACTCTAGACGACGATAATCGGTATCGATATTTCCCCTTTACAGTTCCTTTAACGCGTACCTCTAGGCCGTATAACATCTAAGAACGTCTACACAAGTTCTACATTATTCATTCTCCTGTGATTGACGGTATGTATACAACTACCCGAATCCGTTCTCCTACCTAGACCTACTCCTGCCTCCCCGTCGCTCTTGTATTCCCGTCTAGTCACACCTTTCCCGTATTCTGCACCTCTTCTTCTTTCTACGCCCTTGTTGCGACTTCCCTCAATGTGACAACAGCTCACGACGTTTGATTCTTCCCTACACCAACGATCAACCCTTACATATATGAAACTCCAGGACTTTGATATAGGTCCTTTCATAGTTTCAAATAATTGGTCTAACAGCTTTCGTGACTTTAGTAGCGGCTATTCCCCAATGGCTTTTCAGGAAATCGCAGGCCATCCCGCTGGCGCTCTCGGTCAATGTCCTAAGCACGGTCGTGCTATATGCCCACCATGCCTCTTCAATTGCCAGGAGGTCTTGCTAGATGCACCCCTTGAGAACAAGGAGAAGACAGATATATACCAAGCATACCCGACACAGCTCATGTTCTCTTGGTCGTCGAAACATCCAGACTTGGAAATGCTTAGCATCCTAGCTGATCCAGACTTCGCCTCGAACAAAGACGAAAATTACCTCAATACCGTCGGCGAGAATGCCGGATGGCATCCCCTTTTCATTCCTCAGTGGGATGAGCAGGTACAAGGCGTCAGACTATGGGACAAGTTCCGTCATCTTCGATTCATCAAGTTCAAGGCGCCAACTCCCCAAGACTCTGATGCCGGGGTTGTCACTCAATACTGTGACAAGTGCGAGCTCACCTGGTTGAAGGGCCTGGGATTATCCAATACCCACCCCATGCATAACTCTCTGGCAGGGCCAGAGGCTCACAGTAGAGGCCTGGATGAACGATCGTTGATCGTTCACATCAGTGCTGTGATGCTCAAAGGAGTGAAGAACGGCGTGAGGAAATCGGGACTTGGCGCGTATTTTGGCCCGGGTTCGAAGTACAACCAGTCTCAGCCCCTAGATGTGCTAGCACCGAACAAGCAAGTAGCCGAGTTGCACGCCGCACGATATGTCCTATCGGTTATCAAAGAGCAAGTCTATCCAGAATGGCTACGCCATCTTGAGGATATGAACCAAGACTACCCCTCAGGGGATCTTCGTCTCATCATTGCTACAGACGCGAAGATGATCGTTGACATCTTCACCGATTTCATCTTTAAGTGGCAGTTCGACGCGCAGAAGAACGAATACAGCAACAATATTCGCCATTCCAAGGCCCGGAAGGTGATTCAGAACAGCGATGTCATCGCCGCCATTAAGCAGCAGGTGGACGAGTTCGAAGACATGCACACCGGCATAGAAGTCGTTTGGTATCGTATCTCTCGACAGTTCAACGTTGAGGCAAATGCTTTGGCAAAAGCCTGTGCTCAGGAATGAGGCTGCAGATGGTTATGAGGTTCGAATGGATCCATGAAGCGGAGTTAGGGACTTCTCAGACCGGAGAGGCGTTGAGACATGGCGTTGATGAAGTGCCCGACTTGCAGGACTCCATAGGGCAAACTACCTAAGCTTGAGCAGGGTATCGAAGGTTGAATTCTAGCAGATTTCACAGGTTTCCTGGCTGAGGTACTAATGCGTGGTATTATCATTTGAGCAGACTTCCAGGAGTTCGAAGCAAGAACTCCTCGTATCCTAGGTAGCTTGAATACACGAGCTAAATACGTTGTGGACTATGAAGCCTAGTAGTTAGTATATTGTTCGTAAACCCCCTATACTTCGTGAAGTTCACTGTCTCAGCCCAGCACTAAAGACAGCTTTTGAAAGAGGCAATACTTCCCGTTTCGACTGGTAATTTCCAGAGCTCGGGGCGATTTGCCAACTCTTGGGTCTTCGCTAATGTGTATATATCCCTGGCAATACGAATGACCTAAGCATACATTTTCAGCTGCCCGTCGATCCAACTTGGCACGACCACTCTCTTTCCTAGTCTACTCCATCCTACCTTCGTCTCATTACCAGTTGTAACATGCTTGTGTTGACAGCTTCTTAAAATGTCTAATTCCACATTGCTTATTGCAACGGCGCCACATGCTCAAGTAGCTAGGTTAATATTCCTGTAGAGGCACGAATACCTACTCTAGCAATCGACACCAACCGAGACTCGCCCAAGCACCGTAGCATTGCATTCTCAGTTGTCTAACCCAACACTCGGCTACAGATCGGCACAAGTCTCAACGTGCATGATGCGGAGCTGTTTGTTATTAACCACCAACAAACGAGGGGGACATCCTCTTCGGATGCAACGGCGCGGGGACCAAGCCCAGCTGCCGCGCTGCGAGATGCATCATTATGCCGGACTTCGCTGCAACCTTCTATGTTCGGAATGGTCTGTTTCTTGCCTCAGGAACCTTATTGTCGTTCCCATGATGCACGTGTGCCTCGACTAAGCTGTTAATAGCTTGCTGCAAGATGCGCCACCGAGAAAATATCTCCTTCTAGGAAGGTCAATGTGTGATGGATGCATGTTAAACCTGAAAGCTCGTCGGCCTAATATTGACCAGTCTTACTACCCCAACTTCAATCCCGCTAGTATATAAGGCATAGCATCGACCGGTTAGGATGGCTTCTCATGGTATTGAATCACCGTCGACGGCGGCCCTTCGAGGAACACTTCTGAGCTACTAGCTTCACTTCGTAGATCGGCAAGATGAAGCCTTCGTTTTCCTTTGTCTCTGCTGCCTTGGTGGCCTTCACCACTGCTATTCCCTTGACTCTAGACTACTCTGAGAGTACTATTGCGAAGCTCAAGCAACGTCAGTTGGCCGTTGGTTCAGCTAGTATTCAGAGACGTCAGTCAACCGGGACTACGGCAAACGAGTTCCTCGAAGGCGGGTGCCGAGATGTCATCTTCATCTATGCCCGCGGGAGCACCCAAGACGGCAATGTCGTGAGTCAAATCTCATAATTCGATGACTCCTGCTATGAAACCTTTGTCTCCTCACGTACACTGGCTAACCACTTGATATCGTGGCAACAGGGCGATGATCCGGGGCCACAGACTATAGATCAACTGAAAACGGCACTAGGTGCGAGCGCCGTGGCGGCGCAAGGGGTCGACTACCCGGCGCTGTTGCTCGACAATCTGAGAGAAGGGGGCTGTGATCCCGAAGATGCCGACAATATGCGGGCACTGATCACACAGGCCGCAACGCAGTGCCCATCTTCAAAACTCGTGGTCTCGGGTTACAGCCAAGGAGCAGCACTGGTGCACCGATCAGTCGAGTCCGCCACGGCCGACGTCAAAAACCGGATCTATGCGGCTGTGACGTTTGGCGACACCCAGAAAGAGCAGGACGGGAGCCAGGTCCCTAATTTCGACGCGAGCAAGACCTTGATTCTGTGCCACGACGGCGACTTGGTTTGCGAGGGTACACTGATTGTCACTGATGCTCATCACGAGTACCATGACCTTTCCCCTGACGCTGTGGACTTTATTGTCAGCAAGGTCTGATATTCCTCGGCCGTTAGTGAAGGTCTCCGGGTAGATTCTTCTATAATAATATTAGGTTAATAAAGAATACCCATCCAAGATTAGAAGCTCTCCTGATATAAACATCCCCAATTCAATGCGATCCTTTCTAGAGTCTCGGCATGTAGTAGTAGTCTAGGTTCTCTTCATTGGTTCATATTGATGGGCCCTACGAACCGCTTTGACCTCCCTTGGCAACCAATCCTCTCAAGCAATACCTCCCACAGCAACGCCCCCTCCAGGCAACAGGTAAATTCCCTTTATAAAGCTTATAAACTCCTCTAGCCCTAGACATCATTACCCCTAGTGGGTTGTTCCAGATATTGTTTCTAGCGTATCTGTCTCAACGCATGCTCGAAATCAAAATCCAACACAGTCCTAGTCATCTTTTTTGGAGGGTTTTTTCTTTTCTTTTTCCTCTTTTCCTCTTTTCATCTCATCTCTATACAACACATACTAGAAATCGCTTCGTATCTTCTTATTACCTTGTCTCTTTTACCAGAAAAGTTGAGATCAAGATCTGAGGTTGAGGTTCAGGGGGCAGAATAATTGTTGGCCTCGGTTTAAAAAGGGGTAATGGAATGCGGCTGGTCGTCAGCTGACAGACATCTGCATGCGGGGCTGGTTAAATCTCTCAGTCATTGGAACTAGGGATTATTTTTTATCTTCTATCCAATTGTGTTCTCTTGTCTTCCCATCTTGAAGCAACATCACAACAGTCTTAACATCAGTCGTTTAAATTGAATGGTGGATTAGGTAGGTATATCATGACCCGTCATTCTAGATGTCGATCCATGATAAATCATTTAATCTCCTACTCATTTAAAACCGCAAGATGCACCGGGCGCATATGCCAGGTCCAACATCAAGCCTATTGACGGTGATTATCACAACATCACCGACGCCTTCTGCTCCGTCAACAGAACTTATATCAGCAATCCTGTCCTCATTTCGCACGCACTGCCCGGCATTGCTTTCTTGCCGAGTCATTGTTGTCTTTGATACCTACGATCGGATCGCATCTCATGCTAGATTGAAGAAGGGCCAAGTTACCCCGGATGGAGCCAAGACCTTTGACTTATATAAGCAAAATGTCAAGAGGCTTATTCTGAAGGAGCTCTGCTCAGATGAAAGCGACGAAGACCTGAACTATGACCAGGGTGAAGCCGAGTTTGGTTATAGCGCTGCTGAGACCAACGTTGTTCCCTTCTCAACAGCTCAAACAATCGATAACAGAGTCGTGTTTATAGAACCTTCGAAGCGCTTGGGATTCGGTTTAGCTGTTCGCTCAGCTCTGAGACTCGCTGAGACCCCTTTCGTCTGGGTGCAGCAGCATGACTGGCCTCTTGTCTCTGATATTCCGTTGGAGCCGTTGCTCGATATCATGCAAATGGCTGGCGCCAATGAGAGCACGCCTGTGAAATATGTCTGTCTTCCATCCGTACGCTTGCTATCATATGCGGATTCGGCGCATGTCTTACGATTCCCCGTCCTTAGAAATTTGACCGCATCCCTCAAGCACAATTTCGCCTCGGAATCTGGAGCTATTGTGCCTCTGACGCCTATGTTCTTTTGGCATGATAAGCCTCATTTGGCATCCACCGAACACTATCTAAGTCGAGTCTTTCCGACACGTCTTTCGATGCTGCGGGGAGCCTTCATCGAGGATACCATCGGCCAACGGGCAAGAAATCAAATGAAAGAAGGCGAATGGGTCAAGTGGGCTACCTGGCTCTACTACCCCGATCAAGGCCAGAGGCTATGCTTGCGGCATCTCCGGGGGCGCACTTGGGTAGGAGCCGAAAAGGAGTTGGAGAGGAAGGCAAAGTGGATGGCGCAGAACGCAGACCACAGCACCGACAGCCCAAGCTAGGGAGGCAGGCCTCCTACCGCGCATAAACTGGCCCCGACTACTTTAGGTATGTAGTCAAGCGTGCTTGGGGCCTGGTGGGCACCCATGAATAATGAGTTGGAATTTGGAGGGAAGGGCGTTTTCACGTTAGTTATTGGACAAGCGATGCGCGGAGTTCGGTTTCGCTTCATATTATGCCGTATCTCGTATCTTCATCCACTTGTTCGAACTACCCTTCGCTGTATCGCCTCTCGCACTGACGTGCACGCGATCGACCGATGTTCGTAAGGGGTCCACCTGACTTAACACATACGAATCCTGGTAGTACGTCTCCTTGTTCCTCGAGCCCTTGTGGCTATGGTTGCCTCCTAAGTCCGCTTCGCTGCCGGTTCTGCTATGTGTCGTGTTCCGCGTCAGCCTGTCCTCATCATCCTCCATGTATCTCGTCTCGCGCGTGATGTTGACCTCCTGGGTTACGAATATCTTGCCCCATTCCAAGTCCCTCAGCACCGGCCAGAAGATAGGAACACTCGCACATATGCTCGCTGCATCGACTTCCAGGACTGCTAGAACGATACTGATTGAACCGTACCATGTCGGGTCTCTGGTGGGCCATGTTGCCACTTGGTGCTCGAGGATCGTTATTAGCCGCCATGTCGCGAAAACGAGAACGCTGTGAAGATGCGTCAGTAGAATCATCTTCGAGGGGCATTGAAAATGGCTGGCAAGAAGCGAAAGATGAGAGGGGGGTGAATGAGAGATAGAAAGCGAGAAGGAAAAGGGGACGACGAGGAAATCTAAAAAGACTTACAAGGCACCCATGGAAAGTAGACCGATGAGTCGCATCCGAGTCCCTATTGTCGTACCCTCTCTGAAAAATAACGGGAGCGGCATGATAAGCACCAGCGTATCCAGCACCATATTGACGGCGGCGTGGCTCTCGAATGTCGCCACGAAGGGCTTGGCATAATGTGAGCCGTAGGCATAACAGGTCCCATCTCCTCCAAGCTTCCAAAACTCACGAACCGGCACGCACGGTACCCAGGCCAAGAAAGAATATGCAATTCCCCAGAGCGCCGTAAACACGATCAAAACAATCGAAAACCTGTAGACAAATACACCCCGTTCGAAGATGCGAAGGTACTGCAATAGTAGTGCCTCCTTGATTAGCGCTGTCGATGTCACGTATGCGGCGTTCCCGACGTAAAATGTTTGTAGGAAGCCTTTAGACTGCCAGTCCTCGAGTTTCAAGAAGTGCTTGCCCAGCCCATATGTTACTGAGAAACATACTGCTATCGACCCGGCCGTAATCATCAGCTTGCCGCAAGATGAGTGTTAGTTGATATCCATCGTCTGCCGCTATGCGAGTACGATAGGTGCCACTTACAAGATAGAGTCCTACACATAAATCATCCCAGCCAGGAGCGCGGACGATCCTGAACCGTACATATAATCGAAAGCAAACGCATATCCACGATGCCACCTATAATGTAAACTGTGAGTACTGATTGTTCTCCATGTTTTCACAAGCTGGAGTCGAGTGGATGTGACAATGATTCCATGTGACAAATAACATACCATACCCGATATTACAACTCCCCAGATCGTCCCCGGTTTATTAGATAGAGGTTCCAGCTCATCGAAGTTGTCGGACGAGTAGCGGAAGTCCGACATGGTCTATCTTACATCGACGTACGAAATGCCGTCAAGTATTGGTAAGATGGGCCTCATGCGGAGACTCGAGGACGACTCAAGTAAGAAAACGGCATCGAGTCAAGAATGAAGAGAGGAATCCTCAAAGCAACGACGAATGGAGAAAAGAGACGCAGTATGACTGAAGGGATGCTTCACTACGAGAAGTCGAGTTTCGTAGTTGTCAGTAAGCACGAGCAAACCATAGAAATTAAAGTGACAAGAAGGGATGCGCATGCTTGGTCATTGATCTTATTATTACGGATTACATTATGTGAGTGATGGGATTTTGAGACATGCGTTGGATCCACTACCATCCAGGAATCCTTCGAGAAGAGTTGCGCTGAGCGAATGATCCTCAACCAAGTGCACTGAACACAGGACGTAATGGAACATACCGCCATGTGCTGACCAGTCGAGCGGGTAGAGTTAAAAACAAATCATCATGTATCAACCAGGCTCTGTTCCTTTAATCGTACACACCTACATACAGGTGCGTATCGAGAATCGCACAGCCGTGCTTGTCTTGAAACCCACAGGCCTGTCAAGGCGGTGTTGTTGGCTACAATGGGCAGTGGTAGCCGTGTATCGGTAATTCAGCGTCACATCGGTCCAACATGGGGTTATCCGCGTCCAGGGGTCAGACAGGGCGAGGCAACTGATGGCGCCGACGATCATGAACAAGCCGCCAATAACTTGGTTTGCTCTCACCTTGGCTGATAGTACATCCAAAGAGACCATGTCGTAGAACAGTAATTCCTCTAGATATAATGATTAGTACGTACCTTAAGGTATCTACGGAATGGAGCAGAGAACAATGTCTAGAATACGGTCCCGTTTGGAGAATTGCTAATAATCCTTGCCCGCCAGCCCGCCAACTGCGATGACAGCGATGGATTCGTCTTGCATAGGACGCGTACCCCTTAGTGCAGATGTATGGTCCGGAATAACTATAATACCCCTTGAAGACAGGTAAGACAGACATGTAGAATTTTTGGCGTGGTGGCCATGGGGGCCAGAAACAGGGAAGTTTTGTTAGGACCGCGCCATCCGACTGACAACCATGATCCCACGGGGTGGACGATTGGCTAACCAAGACTTGGCCAAATGCGTACCTAGCATATACGGGATCGTTGCGCGTATTCGCCTTCCCCATGCTGCACCTAGTAAATGTAGGGATGGGGGCAAGTTTTTCCTAAGTCAACGCCCTAATCTATCACCAATCTTGGATCTTCGGATCGGTAGCGATCTAAACTGAGCCTATAAGTCCGATAATAAAGATCATATATCGTGATGAACTTAATCCATATTGGGCTTCTTGCTTTCACTTTCGGAGATTTCTTCAACGACCTAGACATATATGTAAGGTACATATGCTACAATACCACATCCTAGACATCCTACTCTCAGATAAGATTATGTAGGTATCGGGAACATTACGTCGATCATCGACCATTGAAAACGCAGATCCGGAGGAACGGTCCGATTGAGAGTCATAATCAGGAATACAGATAGCATAGATGTCCCTCCACTGACAGCGAGTTCGTCTTCAAACTTGAACATGCAACATCGAAGCTTCAGCCAATAAGTGCCAAGGGCTCTACCCTCCTTATACAAATTTACATAGAGAGTCTTGATCAGCGGTAACTAGCGAGGACTGTCCGAACGCAAGAATTTATATTAACCACTCGCTTAGCCAACGCTGCTGACAGGGGAGATTCAAGATATTAGCACGGCGGGACTCGCTTCAAGGTACTAGCCCATTTTTCAGGCACGGACACGTGGATTAGGGCCCATATTACTGTACTATTTTCTCCTATGTTCCACGTGAGATCACGATTATAATTAACTTTAACGGTAGGTAAGGTAGAATACACTAGATTGATGTTGTTTCGTTCGTTATTCTCCAGGGCTATCCGATGACAACATTCAGGGGGCGAACCCGTAGTATTACAATGTGGCTTTCTGTAGAATCCCACTGTCCGAAACGTCTTTGTCGATATTTTATTCGTTACAGGCTTTACCAAACTGCCGAAACGCCATGGCCTAAATCCTCGAATGTTTTCGCATCGATGTGGTGTACAGGAGCCGGAACGACCGGAGCTAGATATCTGCATCGATCACCTCAGCCGTACGCCAGCCGCGCCAGCTGCCAGGGTCTTCCGCAGAGGTTTGCCTCTGTTTCCTTGTTAACACGTTTGCTTTCCTCCGAACTTACCTACCAGTATATTGAGAGGTGTATTTTATTTTCATGATATCTTCTATTGTCCACATAAGTATACCACTTTGTTGTCGAACGCGGTCTAATAAAATTGTGATATGAACTACCGGCCGAATCACATCATCCTCGAGCGATATCCTTTGAAGCGGTGTCGCTGTAAATCATGGACTAGTATAGGCGACTGAGATAGTTATATTTGGATGACGAATACAATTCACCTATGGCACTTCGCACCTCGTCTTGCTCGTGCCAAGAGTCTCTAGTAGTACCGGTATATTGGCTTATGCGAGATTAAGAGTGTTCACTGCAGCAACGGGCAAGGTATGCTAATTCGAGAGATATAAGTGCATCACTAAGACGCACGATCGGTAATACCAAGCTTTGATGCAATTAATAATATTGTACTAACGTTGTGCTAGCCACCTCTTAGGAGAACACCGAAAGGTCTTATCTAGGTGATTTAAGTATAGTAGTACCAGGCAGAGAGTACCAGGCCTTTTATTTTCACGCCGTTACCATAGATATATGTACCCAGATACCTAGGTACCTTAGGAGGTAGGTACTTAAGCTTCTGATGGGATGCTGTAAAAGAGCATGGACCTAAGTCTCTATTTTGAAGTGCCCGTATAAGACTGGAGGATATGTGGATTTAGAGTTATAGCGACATCACTTGTGATAACTCTTCATGTGGCTACTTTTGTTGAATGAGGAGCAGAAATTAGTAAGATCAGATCACATGACAACGGAGGACAGACCTAGATCTTGACTATATTTTTCATAAGGACACTACGGCGTTGTTAGAGGCCCGACCTGTCAGGGGGTCCGGCTCACTAGGGAGGTTAACTTTGAGATATGAGACAAGACAGGAGAAAGCAGGAGACAAAGAGCCTCATAAAAATGAGGTATGCTTAAGACCCTTGTCCAGATAAGTTGTCAGTCCCTGGTGGAACACCGTTGTCGGAACCCTTGTGGTCCGCATCGTGAAGGCGTACCGAGAAGCTTCAAAGAAAGGCTCTTTGATAAATCTATTCATGAGCACCTCTAGCTAACCTTCGAATGAGACCAATGAACTATTACCAGTTGCAGGAAATATTTTATGATGACTGGTTAATATTTCCTTCTATCGCTACATACAAGTGTAATCAAAGCTTATAAAGAGGAGTCTGGACTCTAGAAGAAGCAAAGAAGTGCAGAACTGAAGTAATCCCGCATAACAGCACGCCTTTAATAGCTGTATTACTTGCAAATAATTAGCTCGGTAACACCCTGTCCTAACTCGTGGTCTAGAGCATGGATATTACTGCATGATCTTTAAATACTAACCGAAAAGCTGAGCTTCCATGCCAAGAAGCCTTACTTAGAGCCTAGAGCTAGAAGCTATACCTCCCTGAAGAGCGGAATTACCTACCAACTTGAGAATCCGAATTTTGTCCGTAGCTAGTCTGTTCGATACCAGTCATCATAGAAGAAGAGCTAAGGTCTATCGTCCTAGCTGATTCGCCCTCAGCTACTAGTCTATTCCCCAAGATATTCCAAGCCCTCAGGTCCGCGAGTACCCCGCAGGCTGAAGAGCCTCTGTGACCCGGCGGTATCCAATCGTTTACACGGATAAGTTTGGTCTTTCCCTAATGTAGCAATAACGGATGCCACAACAGCCTGAATGGCCTAGACTACTAGGTTACCCCTATTGAGGATGTGGAGAATGTGGAGAGTCGTCGATAGGTTGTCCATATTACCGACCCTCCCAAGCAATCTCCAAACCCGGGGTAATGGGGAAACGGGGTTAGCTAGGACGTGAGTGTTGCTTGGCATCTCTTAGATATGCCAAAGACCCTTCGGCACTTGCAGGGTTTCCATCCCCTTGCCCGCACGTAAATACTGCACTCTATCAGTCGCACGAGCTGTCACAGCATCCGGGCCAGACTTCTTGTCACTCAGCGCACTACAGCTTCCCAAATACTCAGCGCGCCGAAGTAGAGAAAATGGCGATCAGAGATGACCAAACTATCCGGGCCAACTGGCGATGCTTTGTCGCTTGTGGCCTCATGGTCTTATCGCCATTTCAATATGGTATCGATTTCGGCTTGATTGGCGGGTTGCAGGCGATGCCAGGGTTCCTCAAGGTGTGTTATATACCAAGTAACAAACTGCATATACTGAGAAATGACCTACGCTGACAGCTCTTTGACAGATCTACGGCCACCCGGCACCAAATACGACGATCGGTTGGAACATTTCCACCGTACGACAGCAGTTAATTACGTCGCTGATGACGCTCGGCGCGTTCGTCAGCTCTGCTACCGCCGGCGTGATAGCCGCCAAACTTGGCCGGAAGACCTGCCTATGGATGGCTTGCTTGGGTTGTGTTGTCTCGAACATCATCATGATGACTACCACAGACATTAACGCGCTATACGTCGGACGTCTCCTAAATGGGCTGGCGAATGGGTACTTCATGACCTTCTCCCAGCTGTTCATCCAGGAGAGTAGTCCAGCCAAATATCGTGGACTCTTCTTATCTGCGTTCCAATTTTTCACCTCATTCGTAAGTCGGCTACGCTATGGCTCCTCCATGATCGATTCTAATATAGTCATTAGGGCACATTAATAGGCACGATTGTGGACTGGGCGACTGCGTCCCGTCAAGATCGATCGGCTTACCTGATTCCGTTGGGGCTGATCTACATTGTCCCCTTTTTCTTGACGATTGGGCTGTTTTTCATACCCGAATCTCCTCGTTGGTTAATCCTGCAAGATCGAATTGAAGAAGGGCGCAAATCCTTGGAGTGGCTCAGGCCAACTGGCGCTCCAGTGGACATCGAAGTGGCGGAAATCAAAGCAGCGATCGATAAAGAGCGCGAGCTGGGCGGCCAGGTTGGCGTGCTTGACATGTTCAAGAACCCCGTAGATAGGAGACGTACCATTCTCGCTGTTTGCGCAGTAACTCTACAAGCTGCCACGGGTTCTATGTTCATCATCTGTAAGTTCTCTCTCCATCCGACTTCTGAAATACTAACAATATTCTGTAGCGTACAAGGCATACTTCTTCACAATGGCAAGAGTATCGAACCCTTTCGCAATGGGATGCGTTCTTAGTGCGATCGGCCTATTCGCTATCATCCTTAATTCTCTGATCGTGGTCCGCTACGGCCGTCGTCGTGTGCTTCTAATGAGCGGTCTCGGTACTTGTGGTATCCTCCAGTTGATTGTCGCAATTGTATACGACAAGAACCCTGGTGCGACGTCCACTGGCCAAGTTCTAGTGGCTCTATCTTGTCTCTACATGATGAGTTACAATGTGAGCATTTCGGCATGGCTAAGTTGATGATCAAATACTGATGATGCGTCTTATAGGGAATGGTTGCAACATATGCCTGGCTAGCTGGTGGTGAAATTCCTTCCCAGAGGCTACGTAGCTACACCTTCGGATTAGCAGCAGCAGTTGGTTTCTTTGGTGCATGGCTTACTACTTTCACGGCGCCCTGTAAGTTGAATAGCGAGCATCGATTTTATTTAATCTATTCTAATTCTCGGGAACTAACCGTGGATGTTACAGATTTCATCAACCCAGACTCCTTAAACTGGGGTCCAAGATACGGCTACATCTGGTTCCCAAGTGCCATCATAGCTGGTGTATGGGTTTTCTTCTTCCTACCTGAAGTACAAGGTAAGTTGATCTATATTCTGACGATTATATAACACTATCCTATCCTACTGGAGTATGCATTACTAACCCTTATATGCAGGTCGTACGTTGGAAGAAATCGACGAAATGGTAAGTTATAGCTGTTCATTTCTGGTCTTCCCCCATTTTGTGAAGCGATTTACTGATATCATACTTGCACAGTTCGAAGAGAAGCTCCCCGCTCGAAAGTTCAGAGGCTACACGTGCGTCCGTAGACTTGTCATGGATGAAAAACCAAATGCCCAACATGAAGAATAAATGTGGTTTTTGGCGCGTAATCGACTATTCGCACGGATCACAGAGTGTGATAGATGATTGAGACGTTCAACTAGAGCTACTGAGTACCCAGGACCAAGTATAGGATAGCTCTTTTATAGAAATAGAAAGTCGCTCTAATATCACGACTTTACTCTGAATGACTTGGCAAGGCTATTTAAAGGCTTTCTTTTCAGGAGTTGCTGCTACTATAACTAGAGTGAAAATTGTATTTCGCTGAGCGACGTTCTTAGCTTTCGTCTCATCGATCGTACTTTACCTAATTGTATGTGGTACATTAGGAGGTAGGGGTAGACAACGTGACTATTACCCCTTACCCCTTAACGCCTAGGATAACATACAATTTGAACATTTGGAGTTTACTTGAAGCTCTCAATCATAGTAAGCGACTTTATATTGCCTAGGTCCACAGGGACAGAAGGTTGCTCTCTTAGAGTTGCCGTTTAGCTTACCTAAGCTTATAGGTCTTGATTTTGGAAGTGAAAAGAGGGGAGGAAAGGTAGGAATCGTCGACGACTAACGTCCCGACGCGGTAGGCCGAGCGGCGGTACCATTTGACGAGCATCAAATACGCCTCTTCCTCGACTGTCACCAGACTTATGACCTCGTATCGACCGCTCTGAATCCTTTTGAAAACCTTAGACGCATCGAGATCTTGCTTACTCGGATACACCTTCACTTTCCCCCCAGTTGAGAGCCTAAGGCTTTGAGAGACGTCATCGAAGATAAAGGCGTTGCGCGCCATCGTGGAGGTCTCTATATGTAGAGATTTAGTGTGTTGGGAAGGCTGTTTTGTGCGTGTGCTCTTGTGATACAGCTCGGGGATGGACTGCGTACTGCTGCCCTCTAGATAAATGGTTGTCCACGGCCAAGTTGATCTCCGAATATCCGAGACTTTGGATGGCCGTGGCCAGCTCACGGAGCCCTCCCATCCTACCCAAGACCAGGAAGGCAGGTTATTACGTCGTCGCGGACGGACTTGGCGATTATGCCGCCAGCAGAGGCCAAGCATCATGAAAGCTAGGTAGTCTGTTCGCTCTTCGCGTGGCGAAGGGTCTCCGGTCGAACTGTCATTGCTGAAGAAAGGCGTTTTCCAGAAGGGAGGCACTGAGGAAGTATGATACGTTGATTGCAATATATCTCCTGATAGATTATCATCGTCGGGATGAAATAAAGGTATTCCCCATATATGCCGAATTGGGAAAACCGGTACCGACTCTAGCTGCCGGATGATTCCACTAAAGGCATTGAGAGCATCGTCATCGAAACTTAGCGTCCTTTTCGAGTACTGCTCGACGCAGTGGACATAGGTTAAGAAGTGAGGTAGTCTCTCCACTTTACCGCCTGGTTCAAGAGAGGCTCGGGGCTGTTGGAGACAGAATAGCGTTGGCCGCACCAAACTATCTAGAGCCGGTCTGGGTTGTTTGTAGTAGTCGTTGGAAGATACCAGGAGGCTTTCAGAACAGCTCATAGAATTGCATTCGAAATATAACTGATCATTGGTAAACACTAATCGTCTCCTAGATAGGACAGCTTCTTGATACGTCCAGCCCCGAGTAGCCCAGCGGGACTTCGCAATAGCGTCGTGGGGTGAAGGAAGAGTCGATAGGAGAGTAAAGTTATCGCCCTGAAAAAAGACTTGCCGACTTGATCGTACTTTTGAGACGCCTGGTAGCCCGAACGTTTCATCGGGACCTGCTGCTGCGATGATAGTCAACGTAGCATTCTGATAGACTGAATCCATGTGCATGATTTGCTCGTGTTTCTTCATGTTGTCCTTTTGGTCGACACAGTATTTATCGACCCAAGCGTAGCGAAATCCTAGAGTCACAACGACGTCTACAAAGTCTTCTATTACCCTCGGCAAAGGCTGAGGCAGCCGAAATCCTTTCATAGCGACTTTGGATACATCATTGTGCTTTCCCCATACATAACTCAATGCCACATAATTGGGCGCGAAACTGGACGCATGTGAAGAACAGCTGATAACTTCTTGGTTCGTGCAGTCGATTAGATTTAACGTAGGCTGCGGGCGCCGACCAAGTATGCAATTGGCGTGATGTGTTTCGCAGCAGCGCAACCATTCTTGCACAATGGCAGCGTTGAAGTTGGGTGAGACCAGATGGGGTGTGAAGAGACGCCTCTGTGACGCGGTTGGTTGAGAGCAGATCAGGAAGCCTTCCTTGGAAATCAAGCCGTCAAGCATCGCCTCGCTTTCACCCCCAGGAAATAGGGTAAAGAGATTCGGAACCGCGGCTAGGAAACAGTCAGAAGTCTCATGATGCAGCCCCGAGCTATCTTTTCCATTCGTCTGCCTAGCAAGGTGAGGTAGCAGTGGAAATACACGAAGCTCTATGCAACGATCTGGACCCGGTCGGTTGCATTGAGTCCTTTTGGACATCTGAACAAATATCTGACATAAAGGACATCTGTCGTCCTTCCAATCGCCGTGAAGCTTGCGGATAAGCACGCCGTCATCACATGGCCTCTCCTTACTGTCATTAAAGATGAGCTGAATGTCGAGGTCGCGACAGAACCTGCAAAGACGCTGATTCGACCTGATCGAAGACATACGACGGCCTAACTTGTGAGCTCGTGCTGACAACGATAGACTCACGGATCGTCTGATATCGAGAAGTGGTGACGAGTTAAGCTGTTGCATCTACATGTAGTCCTCAAGCGTGTTTAGCATCGTGGCCCGGGTTTAAAAAGCACAGCAATAGCTTACCGAATCACTCTCATCTTCCTTTATGAACAACCGATTTCGAATCAATTCCATGATGACTGGCCAACCTGAAGGTTCTGTCACAATTGCTAATGAACAAGTGGGTATTTCCGAGTCTTTTGACGCGAATATGAATTTAGCATAATCAATATGCAGAATACCGCAATTTTATTCGAAGGGACTGAACATTTTGAGGGCACCGCTGGGAGATTGGTTTTCCTTTTCGGAAATGGGAAAGCTGCATGTCCCCCTGAAAAGGCTGCGCCTCTTCATAGCCTCTGTAGGCCATGTAGGTATGGACATGTCTTAGATAGGATAGCCTAGGACTTATTACTCGTGTCTGTTATAAGGGGCCTAAGGAATGGGATGATTACGAAGATCAACGAGGTATATGCTAAATTCTCGACAGTTGCGCATTGGAACAAGTGGAAGCCGGGCCGAGAATGAATTAAAGATGTTTAGAGAGTCTTAGGCATCCAAACACCTAGGTAAATTCAATAGATTCAGGGACCGAGTTTTAGCCGGTTAGGTCATGACAAGTCAGTACAGGGGTAAACTCCAGCTGCCACTAAGACTTTTACTACCTCCTAAACCGTGATCAAGAGATGCAAAAGACTTTCTCAGTCAGGACCTCAATGGAGACTCTCGTGTTGTCATGAAGGCTGCAAGATATGCCACTTCCCGGCAAAAAGCTTGCCAACAATGCTCGATTGCCAAGGCGAAATGCGATCGCAAACTGGGCCGTTGCACCCGATGCGCCCTGCGCGACCTGTCTTGCATTTATCTCCAGACGCCATCATCTAGAGCCTCTCCCAATCGTGCAACTGGTAGTAGTAACACAGGGCCATACAGCCACTTTTCTACCCCAAACGCTCTCACTACATCAGAGAGTCTGTTGTCGAGTCCTGGGCGTGAGCTACCAATCGGTGAGAGTTCTATTGGTGAATCAGCACGGTCCACGGGCGAGGACAGTTCAACCATCCAAAGTGATACTCCGAAGGAGTCGAGACTAGACGTCACGCGCTGTTCATCTACAGGACTAGAGACGCTCGACTTCTCAAGTCTAGAGCTCCTCAGCTTCATCAATGTGGACGATATTAGCAACCGCTGGCTGAATTCTTACATTCCCGTTCCTGGCCAGAAGGTCAAAGACTACCCTGCCACTATCACTTCTCTCATCTTTAGACTTCTCAAGTCATATGCGGTTATCACGGTGCGCGGTCGTGGAGTTCCCCCTTTTGTACACCCATCACAGATGACGGCGGCATCAACAAGGCCGCCACTATCTAGTTGCTTGAGTTTGGTTCGCATCTGCGAGAAGCCATTACCAGGTAGTGAGGGCGTCGCCGCCGATGTGTTACAACGGGAGATGAACAACCTCTATGAACAGCATGGGACATATGACGATGTGACTTTACTTTCAGCATTTCAAGCATATCTGATTTACTCCATGGTACTGTTCTTTAGACTCGGCGATGTCGCGAACCAGTTCCTTCGACCAGCAATGATGAACCTTCAGGCGCTTGCCTGCTCGAGTGGTCGGGGAGGACTTGTGTGTACGGTAGAACAACAGCGCGCTCGTCCCCGATGGGAAGCATGGATCGTCGCCGAAGCGAAACGACGGACTTTATACACCATGTACCTTTTCGACAGCGTACTTTCGGCTCAAGATGGTCTCCCGACCTTTCTTGGCACTGAACTACAAGGGCTGCCCGCTCCAGCAAATAAGTCTCTTTGGAGCGCCCAATCTCGACATGGGTGGGCAACGGCATACAATGTCTACCTAGCAGATTGGCCGGAAGGAGGCCTATGTATCGACGAGCTTTGGCCAATTCCCGCAGACTTGGACGAGGCAGGCATCCTCCGAAGACGCAACAGAGTGGACCATTGGCTAGAAGACATTGATGAATATGGGACGATGCTCTATGCGGTAACTAGCTGTACGCATGGCGGTTGAATTGTCTACGAAGTATAGGTAAGTACCAACAAATCTACCTCACATGGACCTATTTCTACATCAATGAACCCGATTGATGAGAGAGATGTGGGTGGCAATACTGTTGCTAGCTAAGATCGCTCTAGTCTCTGCAAAGCCTCATCGATGGAGATTACTCGCAAGTTCATTTTCGGCATAAGAGTGTCGAGCATGACCTGCGAGACCTGAGGATGATGGCTTGGCGGTAACTCCAACACGTTGTCCCTGATGATATAGATGTGATAGTCGAGGTCGAACAATCGATAGACCGTGCTCATTATGACTCCAGAGAGGCTCAAGCCGGACTGTCATAATTCTGGTCAGCCTAGCTTGTCCAGGAAGGATGGGGAAACGTACCAAGATCACCGTGTCGATTTTCTGCGCCCTCAAGATTTGCTCTAGGCTATTGCCTGTACCAGCGTGCCATCTTGTCTTCTGAAGGATGATATCTTGCTCGTCGACGGTGAAATCGGACGCTATCTGAACCCCGGGAGAGTCACTGGCAAATGAACCGAAACGTTCAACGAGCTTTCCAAACGGAGCGCCCTTTGCTAGCTCTAGCTCTCCGGGATCGAAGAAGAGGCTCGTGAAGACGATGAGTGGCCGTGGACCCTTCCTATGAACAGCATCATTCCAACGGGAACAGTTGAAAATAAATACCAACCCCTCAGTTGTCCCTCTGATTGAGTCTATTAAAATCGACATTAGGTCTAAGTTGAGGATAGCATAGGATTTGCCAAAAGTCAAAGCGCTTTCGACAAATTGCTGCTCAGGGGGCGAAGCCATCATCGGGGAAAGACTTTGGGGAGAGTACCGGTAATTGGAATGTACCTAAATCGAACGCAACGTCCTCTCAATCTCAAAGCGAGAAACCTCGCATAGCTAGGTCGACATATCATTAGGATTATCGACGTTATTGTCTCTTTCGGATCCCCTAGACGCTCAAGTCCGGGAGTTGGTGTGCTTTCGGGACTCCAACGAGTCGTGATTGGCGCGAAGCCCGGAGTTGAAAGCTCAACTCCGCAACATTCCCGGCACTCAACTCCAACTAGTGATACATTAAAGGCAGGCTTCTCTTGCGTGATAGGACATCCCATTTCAAACCGACACTATCAACAATATCAAGATAATCAGGTAGCTATGTCTGCCGCAGAACAGTCTAAGGATAATCAAAACACGCCAGCGGCAACACCACTGACATCATCACCAGCTCTGGAAGAACCTTACAGCATCTTTGACAAGCGACAGAAGGCACTGGTCATTCTCATTGTCTCGACTGCTGCAACTTGTAAGTGTTACAATTCTCCGGCCTACACTGCTCTCAGCCAACTAATACGAAACAGTCTCGGGATTTGCATCCAACATTTATTTTCCCGCTCTTCCTACTATTGCTCGCGATCTAAATGTCTCGGTGGAGCTTGTCAATCTCACAGTGACATCCTACCTGATTTTTCAAGGTATAGCGCCCAGCCTCTGGGGCCCTATATCTGATGTCAAGGGACGCCGAATTGCGTACTGCTGCACTTTCTTGGTGTTTCTAGGCGCGTGTGTCGGCCTAGCAGAGACCAAGAACTACGCCACTCTGATCGTCCTTAGATGTTTACAAAGTACCGGCAGCGCAAGCACCATCGCGATTGGGTCTGGCGTAATCGGGGATATTACTACTCGTGCTGAGCGTGGAGGCTTTATGGGAATTTTCCAAGCCGGATTGCTTGTGCCCGTTGCTGTTGGCCCAATTATCGGGGGCGCGTTAGCAGGATCTTTGGGATGGAGGGCTATTTTCTTGTTCCTGGCGATTTACAGCGGCGCCTTTTTACTCCTATTGATCTTGCTCCTCCCCGAGACGTTGAGGTCAATTGTTGCAAACGGCAGCCGGACGCCATCGAACCCGATCGCCAAGTGTCCTCTACTCATCTACCAAAAGCTTACCGAGGTGCAATGGAATCCGGAGGCGAATTCCTCCCAGCCAGTGGCAAGAAAGCATATTGACGTTACGGGGCCATTTCGCATTCTCGTCAGCAAGCACGCAGCCCCTTTAATCGTTTTCCTCGCTGTCTACTATGCGGTCTGGCAGATGAGCATCACGGTCATGTCTACCCTTTTCGAGGATCGCTACGGCCTCGGCGAGACCCAGATTGGTCTGACGTTCATTGCCAACGGAGTAGGGTCTATGATAGGTACGCTCGTCACTGGTAAGATCCTCGACATCGACTACCGTCGCATCAAAGCCAGACATGAAGCTCGAACGACACAGGCCGATGCCGAAACGGGCGATGGCGTAGCCTACTCCTCAGCTAACCCTGACCATTTTCCGCTTGAAAAAGCACGCCTTCGACTTATTCCTCCGTTCGCTCTCATTCAGTGCTTGTCCATCATTCTTTTCGGCTGGACGATTCAATATCCCGACCACGTCCATATCGCCGTCCCCATTGCGTCTACTTTCATCACAGGTTGGACTGCCGTATCCACGCAGTCCGTTGTTATGACTTACCTCATCGACATCTTCTCTGATCGAAGTGCCGCGGCAAGCGCAAGCCTGAATCTCGCTAGATGCTTGTTCGCTGCCGGTGGCACGAGTTTCGTGATGCCTTTAGTGAATAGTATCGGGGTCGGTTTAGCATTCACAATCTGTGTTATTGTTCAAGCAGTCGCGTTGATAGGTGTGGCCATACAATGGAGATACGGCGGCAAATGGAGGATGGAGATGGACCAGGAGAAGAGATGGAAGCAGTCGCATTGAGCTGCTCAAGACGGACTATAGAAGCGCAAGATATAGTTTTTCTTCATTCTGTACTGCTACTAACATCTCGGTATAGACTTTTACATCGTAGATTAGATGTGCCGGTATACCTGTATACATACCTACCTAAGTATCTAAGGTGATATTATAATATAAAGGAAAAGAGTAACTGAAATGGATACAGACCTGTATGTTGTCTTCGCTGGTAAGCGTGTCGTGACAAGGTACCTAAGTCCTCCATTCCCTGTCGGTCCCGTGCCGTTGATCGACCCTGCTGCGCCGGACTTTAGTTACCGTTGCATATAGCACCCACTCAAGAGAACCCCACGGCGGTCCCTGAAGATTCGGGGAGGCAATCCTAATATTCATTTCTTCCAGTGAATATAGCCTCTCCGACTGGCCCTTGGTCACTCTCCCTTGCCTTCCTTTCTCAAGACCCCAGTCTGCTGCCCACTCCCTTCTTAACGTCGTTCAAGTACTACATTTCACAAAGATATTAGGTACATAGTGTACTTACTCTTCCTTATAAATAAGCCTCGTGTCATCTAAGACGAGTTCATACCCTCTATTTACCCACTAAACCCTCATTAGTAGAGCGAAATGGTAAAAACGGCCACCGTCATCCAGAGCAACGCGCTCTTCGCAAACCAGGGCCTGGAAGGCGTGGTGTGCGTGTTCGCCGGCGCCACGAGCGGCATCGGCGCCCAGACGCTCAAACGCGCGGCGACCATGTTCCGGAGCGCTACTTTCTACGTGCTGGGGCGGTCCTCGGCGCGCTTCGAGCGGGACCAGCGTCCGGTGCTAGACGCCGCCAAGAGTCCGGGGTGCCGCATCGTGTTCGTCGAAGCCGAGCTCTCGCTCATCGCCGGGGTCGACGATGCGAGCCGGCAGATCGCGGCGGCGGAGACCAAGGTGGATTATTTATTCATGAGCATGGGCACGGGCGTGCCTATCAATGGGGCCGAATGCATGTTGTTTTCTGCTTTATTATTCTAGCCGGGTCTCATTACGCTCAATGCATGTTACTGCTACGGGATCTAACAATTGCAGATACGCCAGAGGGCCTCGAAGTGTGCTTTGCGCTGTCTTATTACACGCGCATACGGCTGCTCTCGAATCTACTCCCGCTGCTACGCCAGTCACCGCGACCGCGAGTTCTGAGCGTCCTCAACGGTGGCCGAGAACAAAGTATTAACGAGCGAGATCTCGGGCTCGAGCAGCCGGGTAGCTGGTCCACGTTCGGTGCCATCAAGCACACCACGCTGATGACCAGCCTGGCGTTCGACTACCTAGCAGCTAGCAACCCACAGGTGACCTTTCTGCACAACTATCCCAGCTTGGTGAAGACCGATAACTCGCGGAAGAAGCAGGCGACTGGGTTGGTATGGAAGATAATCGTGATGGTACTCAAGGGTATCGTGGCGGTGCTGCGGCTTTTCATGGGTATGTCGCCTACGGAGGCGGGTGAGAGACAGGCGTATCACCTCACAAGTGACGCTTATGGCCCGGGGTCATGGCGCGTTTCCCAAGGAGGTGACATCGTATCCGATAATGCGGCGCTCAAGGATTACCAAGAAAGGGGCTGGGCCGATCAGATCTGGGAATTCACGCTGCGTACTTGGGATAAGGCGTTAGCTGGGGGTGATGGAGGTGGTGTAACGAAATAGGGCAGCAATGATACCTATTCATACGGCTGAAGACCACCGAATTGCCTGGTTTCTGTCACTTATTATTATTAATTTTTGTACCTGCCATATCATATGTGGTACCTCATCCAACTCAAGTCCTCCCTCAACTATCCCTTTCCTTCCATCTCCCCCGTTCTCGTTATTTAATACCCCCGTCCTAGCAGGAGCAAATCGGGAATCGATCCAGACTCATGGAAGAGTGCGACTTCTCGCTGCTGCCCTCGCCGCTGCCCTTGCCGCCGCCCTTCGTGAAACCGTGCTTCCACCAGTCTCCCCTCCACTCATCTCTTCTCCATTCCGGAGATCCCAGAAACTCTTGCCATGCAGGTCATCCCTGGACTTCTTCCATGCCTTCCAGCGACAGAACCCGCAGGCTTCGCTCGACGGTTCGGCTCGGGTTTCTTGGTGGATGCCTCCAAAGCACTTGCCGTACACCACATCCTTAGAGCAGGGTCTTTGATATATAACCCGCTCAGATATGACCTTCCCGCACGGGCAAACCGTGCGGAGGACCATTTCGGTGCACATGACGTCTGGTGTTACTCGTTGATATGCCAGGTCCGGAATGGTGAGTCCGATGGGAGTGAACGGCGTGCGGATACGATGCCGAGTGTGTACTGTGTCTGGTTCTCGTAAAACACTCTCAACGAATAAAGGACGACTCGGTTGTTTCGATGTTGGATGCGCTTCAGCTATTATAGGAATTAACCATATGCCGACCCTTTGACAATGGAAACTTACAGTACCTAGGTGGCTCAGGATATATCATGAAAAGGAGCAGTGTCGTGGTCCAGATACTGCTAGGAGAGTCTGGTACGGTAGTGAGAAGGTACGGAAAAGAAATCGGCTTTGAGTAGGAGACGAGGCTAAACGAGGCGATTGTATAAGATTTATACGAAACGAGCTTTCCCTCGAACTGTCCTGCGTTACCTGTTGACCCATCATGAATCACTGTAGCGACAACATTCACAACAATGACTTGCCAATGGGAACCTTGGATAAAACCATCTTTCCTAGAATAGAGCACTCGTTTCTATTAGAAAAGCTATTCACACTGGTTAGACAATTTCATATTACTAATTTTATAACAGTGATTCATACAAGTTGAAGCGAGATCTTATTTCTGTGACATAACACACAACCCCTACCCCGTGGAATTGTTATGTGAATTAAGGCTTAAGTAATGTATGTCTGAATTAGAGCATGTTGCTATACGCTAAGCTATCTCATGTAAAGATACACGTATGCCTGGGGGGGGGGGGTTCTTAACCTACCTAGGTATCTAGTGTCCCACCGCGGTGTAGATATTATCATACACCGTAGCGAGCCAGCCTTCCGCAGGCCCAGCTCTCGCCACGATCCCTAGGCCTCCTGCAGCCCAGAGTGTGGCAAGCGCTGCAGCGACAGCTTGGACTCCCCACCAGGCGCGCCGCCGCCTCTTCCGAAGCTGTTTGTCTATTGTCGTCTTCTTCCAGTTGGCGGGCGGCGCAATATTTAGCCACTTAGCCCATCCCCAAGCCATATGGCCTACGCCGACGGACAGCAGCAGCGTGTAGGCAACCCAGGGCGGCAGAGGATTCCGTGCGAAGCCATGCGACACGAATTGGAGCCCGATATTGGAGCTATCACCATCGACGACTAGGGGTAAGATGCGGTTCATACCCACGTGAGAGGCGAGCAAGCCGAAGAAGGCATAGCCGAATAGAGAGATGTAACTCAGGGACGGCCATATCCTTACGCTATTCTTGCTACTAGCATGTGCCGCCCACGTTCCAGGGGTCGCGCCGCCGTACCTCTTCAAGTTCTGCCGTCGACGGATGAGACGTACGGCGACGCCAGAAGCGACGTGGGCGGCGATAGGGAGGGCAACGAGGAGAGGTTCGGTTAGGGGCGTTTGGTAGAGCTCGCGCGCCATGAGAAGAAAAGGCTCTGAGTAGGGGACGGATTGGTATACGAGGGGAAATATGGAGGTGTTGGCGATGTGGAGACCGGCGAAGAAGGTGAAGGTGTAGGACGAGTAGCGCTGGATTCGCGATACTGGGGATGATGGTTAGTAAAGCCTGCGATCCTATTGGCGCTGCTGGGACGATGGCAAACAGAGCATACAATAATATATCGGGCCATAGCCGCTACCGCTGAGGCCCAGAGTAGAGGTCGAAGCTGTCGAGGGAGGGTTTATGCTGCGATCCGAGGACTGCGATGCCTCCTCGGGCAGTGGTGGGAGTTCCTTGTCGTAGACGGAAGCATTGTCTATCGGCGTTGGATCTAGCTGAAGTAGAGATATTAACGTCTCTTCAGAGGCCTTCGGATTTAGGCCACGAGAATCGGGCGCCATGTGCCAGCAAGATTGGGTTTCTGGCGCCGACGATATCAGTGATGTGACTGGACTTTCAGAGTTAGTGTAAGTGAGAATTGATAGTAATCGCAAAAAAATAAAATAAAAGTTGGTGGAAGTCAAAAGTCGGCATTTGACGCTACCATTTAAAGTTTAACGGGCTGACGTCAAAGCTCAGTAGCGCAGCAGCAGCAGCAGCAGTAACTGCCCCGCGATGTCTATAATACTAGAGCTTCCTTCCTAACGTTTCTTTCACCGTACAAGTACAACCTTGGAACTTCGTAACCCCCAACCTTTAACCCCTAGTGACCTAACCTAATGTTATATAGGGGTATAGGGGTAATATTACATTTCCTAGACAGACCCGAGTAGAATCTCATAGCAGCCAACATGCCTCCAGTAAGTAATTCCATTCGTGCGCTGTTCACACAACTAGCAAGCTAACGTTCGAAATGTACAGCGACACCAGACCCTCCCGCCGGCTCAGACCTCCTCGGCACGCGCTGCCCTACAATCCTTCTATTGCGATCTCTGCTCGAAAGGTTATTCGCGAATGAACGACTATGAAGCTCACCTAGGTAGCTACGACCACAGCCACCGCCAGCGTATGAAGGACATGAAGCAGATGGTCAAGGATCCGACGGCGGGAGCGCGCGCTAGGAAGGCCGAGGCCAAGGCGGACGGCCTCATCAGCATCAAACTCGGAGGCGAATCTCCCTCTCCTGCCACAGGCGGCGGCGGATTCAAGAAGGGAGGATTTAAGAAGTCGGGCTTTAAGAGCGCCTTCACGCCTATCGGCGGAGCCTCAGACGACGGGAACGAGGCGACAGAGGCCGACACGGGCAAGAATAATGCCAAAGACGATAAAGCCATACCCAGAGACCTAAATGCTGAGAGCGATACAGAAGACGAGGGATACGAGGTCTACAATCCAAGGTTCCCTACGGATTAACATTATTGGCAAAGAAGATACGATATTTATGTAGAACTAGACACGGCGTCGCGTTGAGGATCGACGGTGTGGACAACTAGATCCTGTATAGACCTGGTTTCCAGGTACGTAGAAACACAAGAGGAGCACATGCTGCGTCGAGAGCTAGTCAACAATCGGCTGCGCAGCTAGAATTATAGGGCGAGACTACCAAGAAGCGCAGAGCCAGCCGTATCGTCGAACGAGGCCGTTAGTGACTCGCTGTAAAGAATCCCATCATATATGCATGCTGCTCACGATACCTTTTTTTTTTCTAGTCATAATCCGATTAGAACTTAGAGAAAAAAAAACAAAAAAAAAAAAACAATCCCGTTAATTTTTTATATAATTGGCTTAAATAAATATAATATTCCTAGTTGCATAATATTATTGTCTTTTATATTTTTATATAATGAATAGCTATAAAAATATTTATGTAAATAACGTAATATTAATATTGATTATACGAATATATATTCTAATATACGCATAAACATATATTTAACCCATATATTATTTACTTAATCAAATAGTGGCGTACAACTCTAGTCCGCGGACCAGAGTTGTACGCCACAATCCTTGACCAGCTTATCCATTCGTGTTTGTAGGCGAGCACCACCGCGACAGTCGGCACACCATGTAGTAAAACAAGAGGTCCCGTCTGTCGCCCCATGCCCATCGCTTGCTATAGGCCGTTTAACCGCAGATCGACTGGCTTTGAATACTCAATAAGTCATTGGTGAGGCAGAACCTAACTCTTCCTCGCCCCGCTCCTCAAGGGACCGAAAGGCGATGAAAACATGCTTGAGAAGTCTCAGGATCGAGATGGGGTTCCAAAAATTCCCATCCCAGCCGAAGCCAAGATGGAGCGGTCAGTAAATAGTTTTCAACTAGCAAAAACACGCACTCGGATTGCTCCTCACTGTGACGCGTAAAGCCCGTGCACTAAGATGAAGAAGAAAAGAAGAGGAAATTTAGAAAGTCGTGGGGGGAAGAGAAATTCTTAAGTACCCGCAAAGCGGTGAACACAATCAGCCAAGAATTCTGCCGTGTGGGGCCTTTTTGATTTGCTTTAGGTGGCAGCCAATCAAAAAATTGCGTCCTCAGTGCCAGCTCCACTAGAGGTGCCTTACGCGGGTACATGTGCCCCTAACAAATTATTTTTCTTCACAGCAACATTGAACAAACTTTGATGAATATCAGTACCTAACCTCGTCGAATCATTGCATCAAACTAAGGTAGTCCGGACCTTGATGCTGCCTAGCCATTTTCGTATAGATACTACGAAGGTTCCCTCAATTAATAATTAGGTACATAAGGCATATCGACAACATCATAGCTTTAGGTCACGGTCTACGCATCTCTTCGAGGCATCTAGCAGCTCCGCAGACCGGAAAAGCAATCACTTGAAATTGTACTTCTTCCTAGCCTGCTTCTCGATGAGTGAGGGCCAGAGATAATACAGGTGATGTGCAAGAGCATAGGGGAACCAGGGCACCACCACGTTGCCTCTCACTTGCCCATCCACCGCGTCGATACATCTCTTGGCGACATAGTCCGATTTAAGCCCGTGCTGGTTCGGCCCTGTCCCCTGTGCTGTCGGGTTCGGGTTCGAGTCCGAGTCCGCATCGACAGCCGAAGCTCGGAAGTTACCTTGGATGGTTGCCGGTAGCATGAACGTGAATGCAATCTTCGGATGTTCGATAGCGAGCGACTGAAATAGGAGTAGAGACGAAGCCTTGGTAGCTGCGTAGAGCGCGCGCGTAGGTGCTGGAACTACCGCCGCGACAGAAGAAACTAGTAGGATAGATGGCGAAGTCGAGGTGCGCGCCAACATGGGGATGAATGTGACAGCTGTAGTAAAGGGTCCGTAGACATTCCCCTGAGTTGCGCGGGCAACAACATCCACGGCGTTTTGAAGACCGGTAGCGCTTGCGTCAATATCCTCCCTGGGATTCACGCCAGCGAGGCTCATGACAGGCTGCACGGCAGACACACCTGCGCACACGTGAAGGGAATCTAAGCCGTCCCATTCTGCCAGAAGTCTCTCCCTCACCCGCACCATATCTCCAACATCGCTAAAGTCGGCCACTACCCAGATGCACTTCTCTCCACATTCTTCGGCCAGCATGGATAGTTGCTCTGCTCGTCTTGCGACGATGCATACCCGGGCGCCGCGGGCTGCATATTGCTTAGCCAGAGCGCGCCCAAGCCCACTGGAGGCCCCTATGATCAGAACTCGTTCCTCGATCGGCCGTATGCTTGCATGTCTCCTGGGAGCCCCGGTATGAACGAACTGTTGGGCCAAGTAAATAACTGCTGCTGCTGCGACTAGTGCTGTCCCCGTCAAGCGCCCTGAGTTGAACGATAACAGCCAGTCAAGCATGTTTGCGCAAATCTAGCCAGTTTTCGGATTGTCCTGCTGGAGGCGGTAGGATGATATGGTTCCCTTTCGAGAGGTGTAGGGATCAACATTGAAGGTTCTGATGTATCTCTATTAAGTAGGTACATATACCAGTTACATGAGCTCAGCTTGTCCTCAGCTGTTATCGGCCTGGAGCGGGCAATGCGGGGCTTTACCAGCTGTTCAGGCACCTTTCGACCTCTAATCATTCACCACCTTCTCTTCGTCCACTTCTTCTACTTCTTTCATCATATTCAAGCTCCTTGGTTGTGCTGACTTATGTCCAAGATTCCGAGCATGTCCCCAAGAGTTGAGTCTACGCTGCCCATCATGACTCTGCTCACTCTTCCGAGCGAACTACTCTTCCATGTAATGGAACATCTTCGAGATTCGCGAGACGTCCATACCCTCCAATCTGTTGCGTGTACGTGCAAGGCGCTTCGCGAGATAGCCGAGATCTATCTGTATTCTACTGCTGTGTTTATCAAGTTATCGTCCCTGTATGAGTTCTTCGATGCTATCCGTACAGAGCCCAAGCGAAAGGGTTACCTACGAGACCTCCAACTGCTGTTTTCGACCCAACTCTACAATCCTGGCACACTATCGGCCTCTCCTCCGGATCTGGCCTCATTTCCCAATCTGACCTCGCTCGTGTCGGAGAGCCCTGAATGCCAGCCGTCGTCGCTGAAAGGAACCCATTGGAACGAGTTTATGGATTATTATCTGCAAACCTTTGAACAGGCATCGCTTCTCAACGAATCGGTCGGAGCCCAAAAGCCTCTTCTACATCTGAGATCCCGTACGTTTCAATTTAAACAATGTCTCGTCTCTTCGTGTATTAACTTCGATATGTATAGTTACTCTACATTGGAGTGGGATAGGCAGTCGGTTCTGGGACATAACGCCTGCATGCTCAATCTTCCTACTCCCTCAACTTAGGTCTCTTGAGATATCGTGTGCCGCTATCGGCCAGAGAGGATATACCGAATGGGAACCAGAGAAATTGCAGCGTTTCCAGCGTCAAACACAGTTGAAGTCTCTAACGTTCACCGAATGCACCGTGTCGATAGCTGCCCTCCACGCAATTCTATCCTTCCCTATCGCGCTACAGCGGCTCGTCCTCTGCGAGAAGTTCTACCATCGCTCGAATATAGATTGGCAGTTCGCGCTTAACGATTCCGATGCATTCAACTGTGCCATTGCCCAACAAGCTAGGAGCCTTGAGCATCTTCACATCTTCCGCCGTGACGAAGCCAGGGAGCTGACTCTGTCGCTTTCTAACTTCCCAGTTCTTTCGCACCTTCAACTTGGCCCATTTCTTTCAATACTGAATTACGGTCTAGAACTACCTGCTCCTCCAGTTTTGCAATCGCTGCGCCTCGACGAGTACAGTATTTCCATGTTACAGAGTCAGCGTGCCGATAGGATCTTATCTGATTTGTCATTCGACGAGCTGCTGAGAAATGCCGAAGCTCGTAATGCGTCATTCACGCTTGACATTTCACTCCCACGGAGAAATCACTATAACAACCAGGACTTGCGGCTATCGGTGCGGAAGCCTGTTGAAAAACTTGGAAACCAGTTCCGACGGCGCCAAGATGCCTCCATCCTCACTCACCCCGAATCTCGAGCCTTATCCCGCCTGCGAATTCTCACCAACGAATATCGGGGGAAAATACCGCCATTCCTGTGCGGTGAGAGTCTACCCCGGTTTTTCGTGCGGTACGATTCGCAGCATCCGAACCCGTTTCTCTCCGACCCTTATACCGCAAATATCCTCCCTCCCGGTAGAGATATTAGTAGTGATAATGAAGGTATGGACGTTATCTTTAGCCATGTCGCCTAGGCGGGTTTGTGCTTGAAACTCCTTGTTTGAGTCCCCCATTGGTACTACACATTATTCACACCTTTGCCCCCCTATACTCCTAAACGAGTGTGTTCATAATGAAGGGTATAAATCTGTACGATTCGAAGGTATGATATATCATGGCTCTATTTACCGAAAGACATGGCCTCAGAGTCCTGGCCTAGTAGGACAAGAAACAGAAGAGCTTCCTATTGCAACTATTGCCATTTCCGATAGTGAGATTTGAAAACTCAAGGGATGATGTCGTGATCATCCATGTTCGCATCGTGGCATAGGTACATTTACTACTCTACATCAAATCGATGAGAACAATGTCAACTATGTCAGCATATTTGTTCGAGCTACTTCATATTCTAGTGCTATCGTAATTCGAATGCGCAAATACAAGCAAAGGTAAAGGATGATCCGCACTTCCTACTAGTTGCATTATATAAACGCAAGCATTAAGGAGGAGCCTGATGCAGTATAGCAGTACATAGGCAAGTCTTGCTTACTATTCTACTATAGCCTAGTCTACCCTAGAGTCGCCGAAGCTGAGCATCTAGCTGAGATACAGAATAGCCTTCCTCACGATACCCTGTATATCGACCCACAGCTGCCATGCTTAGCCGGCTCGAGACTCGGATTGTATCTCGGTCCCGTCGATGAGATCCGTCAGCTATGTAGCTCAGATGCGGTTCTAGAAACCCTCGACCGGCGACCTGACCGGGGTGGGTTGCGCTGCGTCACATGGGGTTGCAGAGAGTTGCCCGAAAAGGCAACTCGATATCGCTCGTCTCGTTCGGCGCGACGTTTATCCCCAGGGCACGCTGCATCGCTTCCAGGGTTCTGATCAGATGTTAGCGACAAGGGCGAGGTTGCTGACGCAATATCGGGCAGGATTTAGTCTCTTTCCAGAATGAAGGAACTTTTGAAGATCTGCAGCCGCCTGGCACAGCACTTTGGGCCGGGAAACTATTCATTTTCTTTCCCTCTCTCTCTCTCTCGCTGCGAGCCCCATCGAATCCTTCCTGCATGTCCGTAAGTACATGTAGGAAGCACCAAAAGCACGCCGGCGGGTTCTAGTCAGAATTATATGCAGAGACCACATGGCATGCTGCACACGTTGGCGTGATACGGTAGCAGATGCGGAGTCTTCGTCGCACGCAATTCGTTGGATCCTGTCATTCTGTCTCGAGTCGTAAGCACTACGGCGAACTACCTACATGCGCTCCACGTGGTGAATAGTCTCGATTGATTTCATGTGCATCCCCCAGCGAGGAGCTAAACGGTATTGGTAAAGGCTACTGCTGCGTAGGTATTTTGGTTTCAGAATGATTGCTGGCATTCGTCCTTCGGATGTGCCTTGCATCTTAATCCGAGTTGCTGGTTCCAAGCGGCGTGACCGTTAGGAGATTAGGGAGATCGGAGAGATTGGCAACCAACTGCTACATAGAGTAATCCTACCACACACACCCATATATTACTAGACGTGCCGTCGGTGTGTACACCCACATCTTCCTCGATGCTACGTCCCGTCTTCTCGTCGACGGTCCGATGCTTCGCTGCCCATTGTCTGCTCAACACTGGTTTATAACCTCACAATGTGGTCCCTAGCGTTGCTCGCTCTCCTCATGGGTACTGTTCCTAGCCGGTGCTGCGGTCAAGGAACTTCTAAAATTGACAATCTCATTGTTTTCGGCGACAGCTACTCGGACGAAGGCAGGTTGTCGTACTTCCTGAGCCACGACAACACGCCGCCACCAGCAGGTCTCTACATACCGGAGGCAAACGTGACGTCGAGCGGCGGACGAAGCTGGCCTCAACTCGCCTCTAAGAAGCTCAGGGCGACGACGTATAACTATGCCGGTGAGTGGTCTACCACGATTTATATCGCGGAATTGCGACCATCGCTTCTATGATTTACATTGCCGGACCGCTTTTATCACGGCTTAGCAAATAGATGATATACTAACGATTGTGTGTTTGTCAGTGACTGGTGCTGTGTGTACGGATTTCTTCCCGGGCGTTCTCCCGTCCGTGCAGGAGTACGAGATTCTGGCATACCTAGCTGATGTACAATATGTTAATCCCGCAACGGGCACTAACACGCTCTACACAAACCGGACGCCGGACAACACCGTCTACGCCTTCTGGATAGGAGCTAACGATCTCGGCGTCAATGCGTTCCTCACGGACTCTCAGCCCGTGGGAAAGACCCTCAATGACTTCATCGAGTGCGTGTGGCCAACTTTCGACTACATCTACAGCACCGGGGGCCGCAAATTCGTGCTCTTTAACGAGGCGCCTCTCAATTACGCGCCACTCTACGAGTCGCTGGAGCACGGCGGAGCGGGCGACGTGCCGCGGTGGCCGGACAAGGAGTCATACAACACGACCGAGTACGAGCAAAAGGTGCTGGAATACGTAACGACCGTCAACGTAGCCTTTGGGTATGGCGTGCCGATGCAGCTTCTCGTCCAGAAGAGATGGCCGGGCGCTACCTTCAGCATCTTCGACGTACACCAACTCATCTCTGACATCCACGACTCGCCTGCGAAGTACCTGGATGCGCCAGCCAACGCCACCGGGTTCTACGCGGAGTGCCCCAGCACTCTAGAGTTGGGAACGGAGAACTGCAAGGTCTCGCCAAACCCGCTCTCGAGCTTTTTATGGTGCGGTTATATCATCTCACGTGTTCGGAATATCCAAGGGGAATGCTGACGTGATGATAGGTACAATGAGCTACACATGTCGCCGAGGGTTCGTAAGTCATCCACCTCACCTCTGGTTTTCCACGGCCACGTCCATAATCCATCTCACTGACTATGTCTGTAGATGAGTATATAGCAGCGGAATTCGTGAATGTAGTGAACAAGACCTCTAAGTATGGTATTTATTATTAGTAATTGTAATGGCGGGTATATGAACATATCTTACGTTAGCAAGACCAGCAATTGTACATATAGCAAATCGGCCGGATATGAGCCGGGGAAATAACGAGCAAGCTTGTGTTATTTTCTACATGAGCGAGTGCTACATTCGTACATATTTAGGGGGTACACAGAAGTCAGTAATTGCGCGGTCGACGCCGAGGGCGTTCCGAACGCAGCAGGGGGCCAGCATAAACATCTGGTAATAAGCCTAGGGCCCTCTTGGTTTATAAATAGAATCATCACATAATCAAATGACAGTACTTACCTCTCCTATGAATGGTGCTACATCAATAGCTTGATTGATGACGTGTTGTACTTTCAAAGATGGTGAAGTCGTGTACATGTAGGTGCGTTTTGCCCTTTAAACACACAAGCTGAGGTAAAGAGATTGGCTATGAGGTAGGTCTAGCTATTTCTCGTCGAAAATGAGGCCGTAATGTACGCTTTTCTACTAGAGAAGGGATTATGGATCTTGCCGTAGTATCTGGTTAACAGCAATACTGAGGCCTAGCAACCTTCATTTCCAAGACTTATATGACAGTATGGCTACCGGTTAGGTACCCAGGGGTAGGTACCTAGGTAGGTAGGTAAGCTTAGAGTAATCCGGCCACTTATTACATACCTAACAATACTAAAAGACCGAATGCTGAAGGGCACAATTCTAAGCGCTGATGGGAGACGAGTAGGTAATCGCACACACAGAAAGTCTTGCTAACATCAATAAGTTGTCAAATGCAGGTAAAACGAGCGCTTAGAGCTCTATGAGGGATCTCATTGTGCAAATTTCAATGAGGGTTCATATTTTAGTCTTATGTTGATTCAGCTGAGGTTCCTAGGGTTATGTTTACAACTTCACTTGACCGCTTTGCTATGAGATATGCTCCAATGGTAGAACGCATTGGAATACTACTAAAGGTCTGAACTCAATGACTAGATGCGTCGCTTTGTCACAGAGTAGGACAAGTCTTTCAGTGAAGTTAACGTTCTCGGCCTAGTAACAGCACAATGAATTTCAAATTGGCTACAAATTCATTGTCATTCTCCCAGTGTCGTTGATAATAAGTGGCCTCAGACATATGAACTCAAAGGGCTATATACCTGGTATACGATATAATCTATCGTGGACTTTCGATAAGACAGACTATGCACGCAAATCCTTTGTCAGCCATTCAAACAAATATATTCCCAGTAGTAAAGCAATAAAGAGTTGACGGATTGGTTCTCGGATGTCAAGGTGCGCCCTTCTGTCCGGCTAAGTTACTCTTGATCCTCCACTGAAGAAGTTGTTCGAGGTTCACGCCCACGGATAACAATGTAAAGATAGGTACCTACGTTACGGGTGGTTTGTCCCTATACATAGAGGCCATATATTCGGAATTTGTTATAGGTACCTAGGTATTATCTACTCTACACGGGGAATTATTTATCTCGACAAAGGGCAAACTTGAACGATTTCCGCGTCCCCTCCCTTAACGTCTATGGTACATTGATAGACTACGAAACCGTCATTATATCATCCTTTCAGCATCTGCTTTGTGCTAATAATAGGGTGGATATCTCCCGTCTCAAACTGCTAGAGACCTACCGCAAATTCGATGTCCAACACTAGCGAGAGACGTCCCATATGCCGTATTCTCAGCTCCTAGCCACTATCCATAAGCGGATCGCGGCGAAGCTAGGACTAGCGCCACCCTCGGACGCCGAGTCACGAGTCTTCGGCAGTTCGGTTGGTAGCTGGCCAGCTTTTCTAGATACTGCCGCTTCGTTGTGCCAACCTAGTGGTGCTATCTAACATCGATCGCCACTCGTTTACTCTGACTAATTCCGGGCCACTAGAAGGATGGGGAGATCCCCATTCAACCTTGTCATCACAGCTTAAGACGTCGGCACGTACAAGCCGAGTCATCAAAACTTCGCGCTTATGCTCAAGTCCGTGAAGAACAAGTTCGGAGCCGACAATGAACAGGTTTTACAGACTGGATAGAGCTGATTTCACGACTGCCACCTATCGTGAGCTATGTGGATTGTGAGGCCTGGTGCGACTATGGGTTACAGAGAGAAGGGGATATATGATTGGAAATTTGGCACATTAGGGGATATGATTGATGTGCTTGATAATAAATTGACTACTTCCTAACCAAGCATAACATAACTATTTCTCGAAAAATAGCCTACGCAAATGATTTGGTAGCCTACCTGCTATATGTTCTCCCCTATCCTCTAACTCAAGTATTAGACATCTCCCCATTTGCATCTATCTCGACTTGTCACAACAGCTATACGCGCTTTACCAGCCCAGCCTTCATGCCTGCATGACCTTCTCGAAAAACTTGACCCGGCTTGTCCAAGAACGGCACCGCTTGCCATATATATACATGGGTATAGCGCACAAGCAAATGAAGACGTGTATGCCGCCAATGATGCAGAACACTTCCTTCGGGCCCTGGGTACTGATCCAGTCGGAGATGAAGTAGTTCATTCCGAAGGAGTAGATGTTCCTCAAGTTGATCGCAGCAAATGCTTCTGGAGCCTTGTCGCGGTGGCAGTCCGTCAGATAGCCGTAGACGGCAATGCTCATAAATCCCACACTGAAGTATTGCAACCCGTAGAATGTAACTGGAGCGATCCAAGGGTCTTGTTCCTGGAGCGACCAGCCGAACCCGAAGAATGACATGCCTCCAAGGAGAAGGGTAACTATGACGAGAACGAGTCGAAACTCGGGCTCGTATATGCCTCCATTTCTCCTAGCCATCGCTTTGATGATCCAGTCCGCGACAGGGCCGGAAATGAATGCTCCCACGATCGCGCCGATAAGAGAAGCAATGGAGACGAGCCCGACGCCAGAGACGCTGAAGTTGTAAGGCGGAGCCGTGAAGAGCTGAGCCAGTACGCTGCCCACCACGACTAGCCACGAGGTCGTGAGCCCGTATGCGAAGAACGAGAACAGGACTTGCGGGAAGACCAGCATTAGAAACGGTCGGGTTAGGACCTTCCAAAATGGATCGTCCGACACCCTCCCGTGATAAATCTTTAGGTCGTGCCAATAGCTATGCTTCTTCTCCGACCATGTGACGTTCGTCGCAGCACGCTCTATGGCCTCGACTTCGGCGTTCTCAACTTCGGGGGATTCAATTTCCCCTTTCGCCTTGGAGCCGTCTTCCTTGGCAAGTCGCTCCGCCTTGTCCTCCGTCGTCCCAAGGTCCGTGTTCAGGGAGTCGTCCCGCCTGTAGGCTGTCTCGGGGCAGAACAGGAATAGAACAACTATCCAGACGCCGAACATGATAGCGCAGATGCCGTAGGTCCAATTCCAGCCGAGGTCTTCGATGATGTAGCCGGAGATGATCGTGCCGCCTCCGACGCCGATGGACAGGCAGAGACCCCAGGCGGCAAGCCGGACTCCGCGCTGATGGACAAAGTAGATATCCGCTATCGTAGTGGTAACCAAGCTGGGTACAGTTAGTGACTGTACATTCCACTCCTCGAAGAGACGGCGCTTTAGCACTCACACTTCAAACGGCGACATGCCGATGCAACCAACTAGCCGGAAGCCAAGTAGGCTGTTAAAAGAATGGGAATAATATCCCCCAATACTGCTGATGAATAGCAACAGGTTGCCAAGGAGGAAGACGGGCCGCCGTCCCCAGACCACAGCCATCGAATTGGTAACAAAACATGACAGCCCGATCATCAGAATGCCGTACCCGAGGTCGCCGTTGAGTTTATTGTAGGATATACCGAATTGGGAAGCCATCTGGACGAAGCCGGGTGAGATCATAGGACCCTAAGAGCGATCACGTTTGGTTAGCCTGATGCGACCATGTTTTCTCTTTCACCAATGTGCAATGTGTCCTCATACATATCAAAAGGGGGGGGCACTCACCCATGCTCCTACGACGGCCGTGTCGATGCAGATGAAGAATAGCATCAAGTCTTTCTTCCACAGCGGCCAGTTCAGAGGATCATTGGGACTGTTGCTGGGTTGTGGGACTAGCAACACGTCCGAATCCTTGCCCTTCCCGTGGCGCAAGGCCGACGTGTCGAGCCCGCCATGATGGTGATGATTGTCTGAACCGACAACGTCGGTTAGAAGGGCTGTCCCGGGGACGTGAGAGAGGTGCTTGTCTTCTAGTACTCCTAGACCCATGATGGACAATTTCCCTCTGGGGTTCGTGAAAGTTTGTTGAAGTGATAACAGACGGCGAATTCCTGCTTTGGGTAGCCGAGATTGAACTCTGCTTATAACCACAACGCGGGCAGGGTATCTCCAAACTATCAATATTACAACCCCCTGATTTATTGGAGAAGATCTAGAGTGACGACCCCGGAATCCAGTGGAGTAGACATTTAGTTCACCACCCATCTTGCATATCGGTTCGCTCAGATTGCGGGGAACCTTGCTCGAAGTAACATGAAGGCATCACGGCAGTGCTTAGTATGGGGGAATATTGCAGCTAGTGAAGTAGCTAGTTCCCTTTTCCGAACCGCCAGGAGGGGGGAATGCTGTCGTGTAAGTTGAAATTGGGGTTTCTGGACTGGCCCATCGTCGACTAGCCAGGTTTAGTGAGTGTGGTTGCGAGTCCTCTCAACTCGGCAAAAGTCTTCGCCAGCAATTCCTGGCTTGTTCCCTCATGGACCAGCCCTCGAGATATGAAGACTTCCAAATATCGTAGCACTATATGTCGGCCACACTAAGGTAGTCCAGACTTCTTTTTGAAGCTATCCTTATTTCTTGGTTTTTTTTCCCCCCCTCCTTCCTTTTGTTCACAGCTTGACTCCGCCAGTGGCAATTGGACCGCATGATGCACTCAACAGTCGACTGTGAGAGCACATCTCCTATACATTTCACCTCTCGAGAAATTCGCCACAGCAGACGAGATCGTCGTGGTTAATGGCTGGTATGGCGCAGCTAGGAGAACTGTCAAGACGGAAACAGAACAATACAAAGAGCCTTTGTCTAATCATCTCTAGAAGCAAGGTAAATAAAGATCAAGCGTGGGAATTAAAACCAGAGTAAAACAGTACTTTTAATTGTAATCTCCTATTGTTTCGGCATCGAACAAGAGAGTCAACTAAGAAAGCTCTCCACTTGCTTGTCTCCTTTCCCCTTTCGTTTGTCATACCTACCTGTAGTTCGCAATGGCTCCTAAGAGTAGGAGAAGACGTAGGCAGGCCAAGGCCCAACGTAGGGCTAGAGCCGCTGCCAAAAGAAATGACTCAGATGATGAGGAAATGCCTGATGTGGATGATGCCGAAGGGGATGCCGAAGGGGATGATGCCGTAGAGGGTGATGCCGTAGGGGATGTCGGGGCCAATGCTGGGGCGAAAGCCGGGGCGAACGCCGATGACGATATCCCGTCCGATTGGGAGGACGTTTTAGACGAAGAAGACGCCGCGGAAGAGGCTGAGCGGGCCGCCACAGGCCGCTCGTTGGCTCACCCCGAGTCTCGCTGGCGATATCGCGGGGCCAATTATGAAGAGACGACTGCGGGTGTAGATTTCCCGGATACGCCGTTCAACGCCCTTTTCTACCTAAAGGACCTGACCGACTCCACTATTCAGGAGAGGCTATCCCAAGCTGCTGATCAGAGTGTTGGGATCAGACGCGAATTCGGACAGGGCGACTCACAGGTGCAGTTGAGAGGGAACCCTGAGGCCCAACAGTTGATGAGAGATTACGACTGGGTTATTTCCATAGCCAGGACTTTAGTCGATGGCCTTGGAATTGACGATAATAACAAAACCAACTTTAGCAATCTCCCCGAGACACCAGCCGATCACCAGTGGGTGCAAGATAAACTGCAACGCCAGCTCGGTGGCGATGCACCTCTCCTAACCTTAGCGACACAGAAGTCCTTCACGGATCACACTATTGGATGGGCTAATCGTTGGCTGACAGTGCGGTACCGTATGCCAAAGTCCACATTGTTCTTATCTCTCCTCGAGCAACGACTGATTCGATAGCTTGTAGGCTTGATCGCACAGTATATAATGACTGATAGGGTGCTACACTTATCCGGTATCAACAGATCTGACACGAGTCTAAGAACTGTGTACGCCAACCGTTTGGTGCACTACCCCGATATTATTCAGGATGCTCGTATATTTCAGCTAGGGTCCCCATTCCGGCGCTGCGAATACGGAGATCCCGAGGGGAAAGAGGCTACATATCATCAGATATCGGATTTGTTCTCGACGGTGTATGGAGTTACGTTCGAAGATGCAGAATACCTTGGTATGTAATCATGGGCTACACGTCTTGTTCATATAGGTACCGTCTTATTCACTAACCCTCGTGCAGATAGTTTCCAAAACGATCCAGCCGAGAAAAACATGTCATCCATCTTCCAGTGGCTCATACAGTTCATGAATCGGTTTTTGACTTGGCGCATGTCCTCTGTTAACATGCTCAGAGCCCTTTTGAAGAGCGACGACCGCACAGTTATAAGGACTTCCACGAGGATGCACGAGCTATTCGGGTCCCTGAGTCGAGTCGATAGCATCTGGAGTCAATTTCTAAAATACCTCCGCGTCCTCATACGACAGCGGAGGACCTTAGGTAAAATCTGGTTACGCGCTTGGACCAATATATTCTACAGCTCCTGCGCTGTCAACAGTCTAGTTCGCACTTGTCTAGTCAACGACTTGGATTCTAATACAATCTGGTCTGCATATAGGAGAGATGTAGGCCCGCTGCAATCGTTTCCAAATTTCGAGGGGGACCGTTTCCCCGCCATATTTCCTAGATTAGAACCACAATCTCGGCCTCCAGGTGATTTGGAACTCGAGCCACCCCGCCGACCAGGCAGACCAGGAGGACTTGGGGGATTAGGGGGACCTGAGGGAATTGGGGGACCTGGGGGACCTGGGGGACCTCCAATTACGAGAACTCGGGCACCTGTAGGAACTATAGATTTTGAGGCTTTCGTAACTGGTAAAAAGCAAGGAAACAAAAACACCGCCAAACAGGCAGCCCTCGTACGTATATTTTAGACTGATGTATCCGTGTAGTTTACACCACATCCTACATCTTAGATCCTTGCCATAAATTAGACGTACTAAGATTTCTTAGGAGGTTTTACATCTACCACAAGCGGCAATCCAATCAATGGACCAAAGCTCGAGCGACGAGGACGACATGGGAGAGAATAAATGGGGAGGGGATGAGGATGGAGCTGGCTTAGCCTTCTCTGCCCTAGGACCAGGCTCTGCCTCAGGCGTGAGCTCTCCCTCAGGACCAAGCTCTGCCCCAGGACCAAGTTCAGGGGAGCAAATTGAGGGGGAACCAGGACAAGTTAGCCAAGAGGGCTATGAATGTTAGTACAAATTCTCCTAAACAGATAAGCAAGGAAAAATCATAGGATCAGACTATCATCTCCCACTCTATTCCTTGGGAACATTTACTAATCTTGCTACGTTTGACACAGGGAGGCAACCTCCCGTCGACGCGTACGAATGGAGAAATGGACAGGATTACTTTACGGGAGGGCCACCAGGAGGGGGCCTTCGCCCAGACCTAGACCATTGGTCACTAGACGAATTTGATTTATTTTGGAGTAACTACTACTTTCTACCGACACAACCACCGAGACGACCACGGGCCGTACCCCCGAGCATCGGGCCCGAGCGCGGGAAGCAAGCAACACCAGATTTTTTATACCCTCCGCCGATAGTACCAGAGAGACAGCCAGAGAGACAGCCAGAGAGTCAACCAGAGAGTCAACCAGAGAGTCAACCAGAGAGTCAACCAGAGAGTCAACCAGAGAGTCAACCAAAGAGTCCACCAAAGACTCCACCAAAGAAACCTAAGAAGTCATTTATAGACAGGGTTGAGAGTAGGGTGGAAAAGTTAAAGACTCAAGGGAAGGCGATATTGAAAAAGCAGATCCGTTACCCTGCTGAGCTAGCGAGACGATTTACAAGGTCATCAAAACCAAGGGCAGAACCGGAGGTGTCACACTCCGTAAATGAGCTGATAGACGTATTTCAGGCTTTGGATATGAATACAACGGGAGAGCTGGAGAATATTAGAAGAAGACAACCGGTAACCAAGTCACGCGACCTAAGCGGAATAAGGACTCCACAGTAAGCCACATCAGTACCTACCTAGATATGGGGCTTGGAAGATCTGACTTAATACTTGTTTAGGCAACGGAGAGAACTAAACTTAGCGAAACGGCTCCTCGCTGAAGCTCAACTAGAAGAGGTCAGAGCAGAAGAAGCGCTAATAGGTTTAGAGAGCGACGCCAACAACGTCACACCGCCAAGACACAATGGCCCAGAGTTCCCGCGAAGCCCCGAGCGTAAGCCACTAGCCAAACCAAACTATACGCCATATCTTGAAGTGTCTATGGCGACCGAAGAACATGTGCCACTAATTTTACCGTTTGGGGTACTAAAATCTGTCGAGGAGGAGGAGGAGGAGGAGGAGGAGGAGGAGCTTTAGAACTGCGGTTAATAGAGGACTGTATTAGTGAAAATTGCCGTTACTGCCACTTTAATAACTTAGCGTCTTCTACAGCAGCTACTTCAGTACGGCCGAGTGTATGTTTGAATTTATAGACGGCCTTTGCATTTTATACTTGTAAAGGGAAATATTTAAGTGGCTGACTACTCGTGTTCCTAATGTATGTTCATTACATTGAAGGCTATGTTCATTACGTTGAAGGCTATGGCCGCTTCGACAGGTCGATGATGGAAAAGGGGAATCGATACTGGTTTGACTACCTAACCTATCCTGGAGTAAGTAAAAAGGCGCAACTCTCGAAGTCTCTAGGGCAAAAGAAATAGCAATGATCTTATACGCTCGACATCCTAACCCGTCCTTACTGCTTCCCCCCTTCAAGCCCCACTCCCGTCTCCAGGGAGTTTCTCGAGCCCTATCTCATCGTTAGAATGCATGGACTGGAACCTCGCTGCCGATAGTTAGACTTACACCCTTCGGTAATCTCGTCGACCGTGTTCGGTACGGAGCACTTGTTCGCTTCGGAGAAGTCCTGCGTTTCGACTCCTTCGCAAACGTTACCGAAGCACGCCCCGTCCATCAGTCTCTGGAGAGCGTCGTCTTTCCATCCAAAGACGTAATCAGCATGTTGGCCATATCCGGTGCTAATTCAATGTAAGTAAGTATTGTGCCGCGGTATAGAACATGGAAATCGCTCAATACCTGTCCCCTGTGCTTAGGACGAATGGCTGAGATCCATCTTCAGGCCAATCTGCTGGGTCGTTGAATGCGGTTGTGTCCCAGACAATCTGTTGATAGTCGGGTTAGAGAGACTTTCATCCAGCCAGTGCGTAAGGAACACTGGTACGTATATCTCGAGTTACTTTGACTTATAACTTGCTTCCGACCAACTTTGGATCTGGAAATCTTGCTTATCCCTGGGAGAAAAAGACAACAATCACGTACCTCAAGCATCAGCTGTGGGATTTTGATCGGGTGAGTTGAAGGGCACTCGCCGGTAGTCGCAAACGAGGATGGGCCGCCGATGGGGTACGCTACATGGTCTTGGTGATTCGGACTGTCCAGACGTTCACCATCCCAACAGCTAGATTGATTATCAGCGCGCGAGTTCGGTGTCTTAAAAAGAGCAGTTGTTCTCACGTTGGGAAGTGGATGTTCGATCGAATACCACCTAAACATGGTCCTGAAGGGAAGGTCTCGGTATCCAACCGTGGATCGGCACAAGGAGAGTAGTCGTCTCCTTTGAAGTCAGGGCCCGTAAAGCAGCGGAAGCAACTCTGAGACTTCAGCCCTGAACCCTTTTTCTCGCGTTGCATAGAGTCGCCAACAAGCATGCGGAAACCCTAACAACCAATTTTAACACCAGGTACTAGCTATGAGTTTTCTATTGGACCTACGGGCTTGAAGGCAGTAACCGTATTCTTGCCAGGCGATAAGTAATATACGGTAACACCGCCTTGAGAACCTTCGAGGAACCTGTTGGGTATTTGGGGCACTCGCTTGTAAGTTCCATTTCGCGACTTGAAGTACAGGTTCGCGGTCCAGTAGTTGGAAAAGTCGTCGCTAAAGCTACATGTTGTGCAGGTGGCGAGATCAGAAACATCGCTAGAAGGGATCGACGCATTGAAAGCGTTCTACGATGATTCAGTAAGAAGGATCGATCAGCGATAGCAGAGCACGTACTCCTCCAACAATCTTTATTATAATCAGCAACTTTGAGATAATCTTGGGATTCTGGGATCGATACCTACCTGATGAAGATGTGGAGACGGGTTGACACCAGGATTGACCAAGCTAGGGGAGATAAATCAGGCATTTTCCGTAGGGCCGGTCAAGCAGATAGAAGCTTACGGGTCAAGCCGCTCGATGACAACCTGGGAGCATCCGAATCTTACCAGACTATTCTGTCCGGGGCCTTTCACCGGGGTTGTCTGCGGCAGCGCGTCGACGAGCGTGACAAGTGACAAGAGGGCGGATCGAAGCATCGTGACTCTCCTCGGCAGACCGGTAACTACCTACCGGTATAAAAAGTGGAAGCTTGATACAAAGAAAAGCATACAAAGAGCAGAATAATACAGAATAGGCAGTTGAAATGTATATGAACTATAGTAACATGTGGAAGACTCTAGGTATATAGCACATTCAGAACAAGTGCCGGCAGTCCCCTGTAGTTTAAATTTAGAATAGTAATTAAGTATTTATGGTTAATATCCCTCCAACCACTCCAAGCTCGCCAGGGGATCTGGGGCCTTCACATATGCAAGCCATATAAATCTCCATTGGTCTACATGCTATTTTGCCATAACTACCGGGTATATATAGACGGGCTCGTCATAGCTACGGCTCTCGATAAGCAAAATTTAATGTGAGACGCCATCAGCCAGAGTCTTAGAGCCTATGATAAAACATCATGAGGTCGCCGTGGATTTGGAATGCGCTGCTAGTTCCCGGGCTGCGGTTGGTCTTGATAGCTCAAAAGTATCTAAGCGATTACTACTATTAGACAACTGCCTCGAGTGAGGTAAATCTGATAAGGCATTAGATTACTTAGAAGGTACCTCCTATGCTTCAAACTGATTTAGGTGTCAGATAGCTGCCTAGATATTTTACAAAGAATTGATAGGCTTCTTCGAGCCCGCTCTTGTAACTGATGTAACTACCAGGCCAACCCCGTGTATGTAGGTATGATTTTACTATAAGACATGACTAACGAATGCAAGAGTTAGATAGAATCCAATCTAATTCTTTCTAGAAACATCGCGAATAATGAATGCCGTCCCAGTCCATAATGCCGATTCCCATGAGTGTACGCCCTAGTCCAATGCTAACCCGGCCGGATGCTACCAGGTAGGCTAGGTATGCATGATACTTACCCAACGTGGCGATAAAAAGATTGTCCCAGACGTCCTGGAATGCGAATACCTTAGGGGTACCTACCGGTACCAAATGCAGAAGAAACCCACAAGATACAAAAATTGAGAGAAGAAACTGGAAGAAATATACCGATATACCCTCTCGTCTCTTAAGCCCACGTCGTCGCGCCAGCACCTAACAGCTGGTCCATGATGGCGTTCGCGGTAGCCCGGATGGCATCGACGTCGACGTCCAGCAGGAACTCCCAGTTGCGCCGCAGGTGCTGCTGGAGCAGATCGGCGTCGAGCCCGACGCCCGGCGCGCGGCCCGTGACTAGGAGCCCCGTCTCGGCGCTGGACCTGGCGGCCTGTTCGGCGCGGGGCCGGCACGCCCGGTCGAAGGCTTGCAGCGCCGCCGGGATGGCGGTTTTGGACGGCAGCCGGCCGAGCAGCGTGCTGAGGACCAGCGCCTCCTCGATGGCGATGGCGACGCTGGCGCCCTGGAACGGCAGCATGCTGTGCGCCGAGTCGCCGATCAGGCAGATGTTTTTGGTTACGTAGGTCGGCGCTGGCTTGTGCTCTAACTGGCAGATGGCAGCTACTTGGACGGTGTATACGCTCAGGATAAGCTGTGAAATTGTCAGTGGGCCACCCGTCCGTGGTTACTCTGCTCGGTATTGAGCCGGTGCAGAAAAGAACTACTCACGTCGACCATTCCCTGGCATACCGGCATCCGGTTGCTAGCAAACATCTCCTGGAACTCGTCCGGCGTAAATAGCTTCGCCCACGAAGGTCCGGAAGGCCCATCTTCTTCCTCGACGTCGTCGTCCGCCTTGCCCCAAACAAGGAGCTGGACTTCGGCGCCGTTGTCGAGGAGATCGTGTAGCATACCGGTCCCATCTCCGATCCAGCCAATGTGCTTTGGGTCAGCCGGATCCAGATACTGCGAGCCCATAGCCTGCTGCGCTCTCTGAAGAGGAACCTTGATGGGAAGGCCCCAGAACCCGGTGGAACGGGGCTTTACTAGGGACTCGTCGGCACCCAAGACGAGTTGCCGCGTGAAGCCGTGGGTGCCATCCGCGCCGATGACGATGTCGTACTTCTTTTGCGACCCGTCCGCGAAGGTCAGCGACAAACCTTGTCCGGAGGGCAGCTCCGTAACGGAGGCTATCCGTGTGCCGGGGTGCATCATACGAGGCGGCATCCCCTTAAGCATTTCGGTCAGGAAGGCCTGGCGGCCAACGTTCTTCTCGGAACCGGGTGGGAGCCCGTTGATTTCTATTTTCCTCCCGGCATGAGGACCGGCGGCAACTATCGTCTCGGTTGTGGTGACCAAGGCGCCCGCACGGTCGAGGCATTGCTCCAGATCGGGGTCGATGGCAGCTAGGATGGCTTGCGTGCTGGTGGTGAAAGTGAGCCCTGGCCCTTCCTCCCTAAACGCTGGGCGAGACTCGTACATGTCCACAGCAATGTGAGGGTATCGTAGGAGCCCACGCAGAACCGCAGCGCCAGCTAACCCTCCGCCTATGATGGCGACTCTTATTGTTGAAGGTGAACTTGACATCTTTCCCAAAACATATATTGAATAAATGGTATCGAGGTCAAGAGGTAATATCAGCGAGATTGTTAGGCGGATATGGTATTAGTCCATGGAACCTAGAGCTCATATTTGACACACGTCGAGGCTAGAGTTTCTTTAAGTATGTTCGTCGTTGTATTGTATAACAAGGCCATCGAGATATGTGCTCTATCTACATTTAGGTACCTACCTTGGCAGTGATGGTTGCTCCGCCCGCTACATCATCTACTCTGTATTGGAGGATGAGCTCTATAGTCCTATCTGATACTACTAGTCCTGATTAAAATGACCCATGCTCTTTTCTTATTGTTATTCCTCCCGGTAATTCCAGGTGAGACGTTCTTGACATGGGGCCGTAGAAGCTTCACGTGTGATGGATTTCAACATGGAAGACAAAAAGACCCATCATGGAACAGGGGCATATAGGGCTGAAGGGCCATATAGATCTAGATAGGTTGTGGGATCAACGGGGGCGGATTCGGGCAAATAGGAACGTGTTTAGCTGAATAATAGCTATGTCATAGGATACATGCGCGTCGTCTCGGCCCCCGAACAGGGGGTTCCCATCGTCGATTTATGTAATCAAATGGAGCCGGCGCACATGGCGTGGCATGGCAGGGCCCGATACTGCGGATCGTCATTAGCCTCGGCGCGAATCTGAACATGCTCGCAAGACGAGTGACCACTCGCATTTCGTACTCTATTTGGCAACTGTCGCGAGATCCGTTGGACGAGAGACTCCGATACTATGGTATGGCTCTAGCCAATAGCAGGGTTTCGATGTCAGAGCTGTCGTCCATGGAGGCGTACCCGCTACGAGAGGTAGGACGGGACTACGTGAGATCATCGTGACCAGGGGTGGTCAGCTTCGATTGGCTGACAAGACTAGCTCCAGCAGCCACCACCAAAGTAGGCAGTGAAGATCCCTTCTAGGCATCACAATAAAAGACGCCATAGGTCCCGGCGTGACTTGTCACATCGGAACGACGAAAGATGAAGTCCAATAGATGAAGACATACTACAAAGCCGAGAGTCCCGTTGGAGCCAGTGCTGTCTCCTTGTCCTTAGATCTCGGTGTTCGAAGGAGTACTAAGCATATGGATGACTAAATTTACAGCGGTTTGTATAAGCAGAAGGATCACGCGCAGAACCGGACAGAATCTAGAATCGGGTATAATGCGAATATTTCTCCCATGGCTCCAGTTCTCAGGGGTTACTAACCCCTTGTCTCTCCTCGCCGTCCGCCCCCATCTCGCGGCTCTTGGAAACTTTAATTCTATTCCTGGTATTTTGCCAATCTTGGATTCTTACCATAGGCTACCACCTACCTATCTAGGTACCTAAGAAAGAGGTAGATATCTAACCAGGTTAGTCTCGCCGTCAAAATCTCGCGCAGGCGAGAATCCGAGATCTCACCACTCATCCGTACGTTGAAAGTTGGGGTCGGTTGGATTTGACGAAGATCAGGCACCCGCATTACCGTGGCTCAGAATAGCTTCAAAAGTCTAGTATTGACAAGACCGCATTTCATCATCGTCACTGTTTCCCCAATTTGTTCTAATTTACCTGTTACGGCCGTGTTTTGTATTCCTCTTTAACATGGTCCGTACATCTCATTTAGATCTACTGTTCAGCCCTCTTCATTGGTCGATTAAACGAGGTGATATTTTGTGCTCGCCACCACACGATGCCTTCGTCCAGGCAGCGATGCTTTGTGTATTTCACGGCCGTACGACAATGTATGTCAAGGCGTCGGCATTAACAATCGCGACAGAGTTGCTGGAAACTGCGGCGGATTCTGCGACGGATTCCGATGCAGTGAGCACAGGGAATGATTGCAAGTCCGAAAACAGTAAGAGCTGACCTTTGTTGAAGTCTACTCCGGATTCGTCGGTGTGGCAAAGCTATTGATAAGGCTGATAATGTACCTATACAACAAAGATTCTTGCTAAGTCGGTTGAGATGAGGAGATACGTAGGTAGTCATAGAAAGTCGGTTTCCCGAGTTCCCCGTCCGACTCTCATAGTGACAGTGTGTTATATCCGAACATTTGCTTCTAGTATCGGGGTATCCCGGCCCTGAGCAGGAAATTTCGTGGTTCATTAATATCCCCTCTCATATCATCCTACCCGTCAAGAATATCGTTTTAGGTACCTGGACATCGGAATATCGAGTAGGATATTGAGAGTATGGCAAGCCACGCTACGAAGACCAAGCAGTGGTCATCCAGAGGTAAGGAACAGATATACTACTAATAACGATCAAAAGGGAGTTGCGAGGTCTAGATTCAGTACCTATAGGTACCAGTAATGGGGGACTGGCTGCATATACGTCCACGAGATGTACCTTGTCATATCTACCTAGAAACCGCTCAGAATGTCTAGATGTCGCCACGCTGGTACTTACCAACTAACATGACCGAGAGGATGTGATACTCCAATACCACCGAGACTTTAGATTGAATACCTAGCCAACAGGTTTTAGGCCCCGTACTCTCTCATCAGCGCTACTCTGTTGGCATATTTCGAGCCAGATATCTCATCTAAGTCAGCATGTACAGTTTTTGATAGAGCGTGGCCTACTATGTATTTGACTGTATGTAAAGAATCAACATTGGAACAGGTTCTAGACATTGATCTGTAAGTAAACGGCGAGGTTGGTACATACGATATAGAAAGAACTATTCGTATTTTTCACAAGGTTTTGTCTATTCTAAACCAACCGCAACGCCTGCCCGTCTATTAGCGATGCAGAGAGGTGTATTCAAGCCACAAGCTGCCTTTAAGACAAGCGCTTTGTATGTTCGGGGTATCATCTGTTTGCGTCCAATCCTCTCCCGTCGTTGTGTTTTACCGCTATGGCAAATCATACCGTGTCCAGCCAGTGAAGCAACCCCCTTTTCCAGCTCCAACTTCCGGGCTGATGGTTCTCTCCACCTTCTCAGCTCTGTATTATTATGTCGACATTGGGTAATATATGATGTGCATGATATAGGGCCGGTATTCAGAGTTCTGGAAGACCTCAACACCTGGGTTACTATGACGAAACCCCTTCTATAATGGTATCGATGTTCCGACTTATTCATCGGGCCCTAACTCCGAAGGTAAATCCCTAGGAGCTGAGGGCACGGCAATGTGAAACCTCGCGAATCAAGTACTGGATCCAGCCGACGCGGGTCGTGTCGCCTTCCCCGTCCCCAGTTGCCTACAAAGGCCGGAATCCAGCTTCTTCGAGTTGCTTACCTTCTGGCAGCATCGGACGGCCTTGCATAGGAAATGGCCAAAATAATGGGTTCTCAAGGCTTTTAGCCGAGTGCGCTACTGGGCCACTGCCGGTTCCAGGCCCAAAGCTAGGTACCGGGTCTTGTTCTCCTCCCTCCTTAGCTTGGCCTTCCTCGATGACCCCCTCCATTTTTTCTCCGTGGCCGAAATGGGTTTGCGGGCCGGGTGAGGTGTGTATTCCGTGTGCACCAGCAGGACCGCCTATGTCCCGCGTGCCCCATGCGCAGAGGAAGTCCTCCTCGTTAACGTTGGGCGCAAAGAAATTGAGGCTGCTAGTCGTTGGTCGGACCGACCTATCCAGCTCCTCAGCTACATCAGGGCCGGGTGGGATATCTACTTCAATATTCCATTTCTTAGCGAGATATTGCAGAATATTCAACGCTTGATTCGCAAAGTGGTGGCAGGGCGCCATCTCAGTCAAGTGTGCGATTCCCTGACTCAGAGCTTCGGCCACTCTTGGACTTAACTTTGCGCTCATCGTACTCGATGGAGACGTCGGCTCGGGGTCGTCTCTATTACTAGAAGACATTCGTTTTTGACTATGCTCCGCCTCGGCATCTTCGGGTTTGGCCGTCGAAGGATTAGATTCTGCCGGTGGCGAGGCAGAATGCTCCCTAGAAGCCTCCGCGCCTACGGCAAGATGCATGATAGAGGACGTGAGGACAAAGTACGGTACGAATGACGGTGTACGGCGAAGGGTATACAGTTGAGAATAGGATCGAAGTAGGCCTTGAATAGCATCTGCGGCCTGTGAACAAACATCACGAGGAAGTATACTCGAACCAATTATTCGTAACTTTATCAAGGGTCGGAATAGAAGAAGGATGGCAAAGTGATAATACATGCTAATTAACGCGCGGGTTAGACCTAAGCGACATTCAAGTATCGAATGGAAATACTCACTGGGCAAAAAGGACGGCAGGGGTGAAATTGTGTCCAAGCCGTAGGACCTCCGGGATCCTGTCGTACCAATTGAGGTACTGCGTATAGATGCTAAGTAGATCTCGGCTGGTGACTGGCTTGCCAGGGGAGTGAAGAACGTATAATGACTGGTGGACAAGCTCGCTGAGCTCGCAGAAACATTTGTAGACAGACCTGACGTTAGATGGCTGTTCGCAAGATCGCTGCAGAGGGGCACCTATATTTCTAATTAAACAGTGTCCAACATACTTACGCTAAGCAAAAGACTCGACTGACGTCGGTATTTAAGCGACTTACCATCATCAGTATACGGTACCCATAGAGATGCTTCTATATCGTCAATGATGGCGGGTTTAGGAGGTAAATGCGGGAAACAAGAACACTGCGGTAAAGAGCCTGTCGCTAAAGACCATGCGCTTTAAATTCGTCAGCCAAAATCCTAGTCACAGCTAGTAGCACTCTTACTGATCCAAGGCGAAAGCACCCCAGAACGTTGCGGCCTGGACGGCTATCTCATCCTCGTCGCCGTCGGTCCCCAGGTGGTGCAGTCCCATCTCGATAGCTAACCGTATGCTCTGCCCCGCGTAATACCAAGACTCGGAATCTCTCCCACAACTCGCCTCCCGGATGGACATTATCCCCAAGGCTTGAATGGTGGTTAAATTATGGTGGTTGTTTTCTCTGTAGAAAAGCCGCAGTGCTTCTTGAAAGAAGTGATCGCCTGCCGTGCGCGAGTCGTTCGGATTCGCGCGCGTATTCGGCTGATTTGAGAATCGGCACCCTAGAGCCAGCAATGCGTTGACCAGTATCGGTGAGCAGTACCGATGGTTCCCCTTTGCGAAGTCTTTCATGAAATGCTCCTTGCTGAGAGATGCGAAAGTCGGGTACTCCCAGCAGAAATAGAGCGCGAGGAGGTGCGCAACCAAATTAGCGTCTGTCGTGACTGTGGTCCATGTATCAGGTGGGACATTCATCTCAGGAGAATCAAACGGCGCAAGTATCTGGTCTACTCCTCGATATCGAGCTCCTTCTGGCGGCGGCGACTGATCTTGGAGCCACAGACCGACCCGTGAGCGCGGTGGGCCCTCGGACGTCCACTGCATAGCATCTGGGTGGGAGTCGCTTCGGGTTGACACGGTCTGGCTATGTGCCGAGAAGTTCCAAGGGCTATGGGAATCGAAATCCTGATTTATGCCGTGTGCCTGGGTCGTCACGGGGCTTATTCCTATAGTATTATATCCTCCCGGCCCAGCAAGCGTCCCACCGTAGGTCGAGAGAGGGGGCAGTGTCACACCGCCCCTGGGTTCGCTCGGTCGTGCGAAGCTGGGTAACGCGCTACCGGTCGACGAGAAAGCAGGACCGGCACCCAGCCATTCCGAGATCCCTTCGACGGACTGACCTTGCCGTAGCCTATTTAGAACTTCCTCGACTAAGTCGGGACGGACAAGGGCGGAGAAGACGGAGTCGCTCTGGCGCTGCTGGCGTCGCAGAGCTTCGATCTCGTGGCGTAGATTTTCTTTGGACTGTCGCACGGGTATCTCGTATACGCATTCGACGTCCTTCTGCGACTTGCATCGGCCGCACGGCTTCTGACCGTCGCACTTGGCGCGTTTCTTTCGGCATTCGGTGCAGGCATTGGGCGTGACGACACCGAGGCCCCTCCTTCGTTTGGACAGCTGAGGGTTCGCGGTGCCGCTAGTTCCGGATGCGCCAGAAGCTGTGGGCACTTCGTGCTTCGGGGTAGGCTTAGAAGACGAGGGCGTCTGGCCAGTGGAGGGACCGCTTTCCGACTCCCCATCCATCGTAGCGGTTCAAGGCCGGTAGGACATGCTCATAGCAAAGAGGCAGGTCCATACAAATAGACACGCCTTCTGCCAGCCTGCCAGTCGATGCGGTGACGAAGGGCAAGAGGCGCGTCGCTCCGAGAGACTTGCCGTGGAAGAAGGCGTGCCTAGAAGATGAGTTCACTGCTCCCAGTGAGTAGATGGTGTTAGGCCAAAACCAAAGCCAAAGCCCGAGCTCCGTCTCTCAAGTCTAGGGACGAAGTGGATGAGGGAAACGAGGAAAAGCGCGGGGTTGTTTATGTGCTTCTCAGGCTTCTCTATTAGCGGAACTTGAGGAAAACAAACACGACAGCGTTAGACAAAGCGTACAGTACGTCCGAACCTGACCTAGATTAGATTGCTCCTAGACATATATCGAGTATCGTGGGTTGTGGTAACAATGAAGTTGTGGGGATTGGGAAGAAGGAAAGGCAATGTCTAAAAGTCGAGCTCATCTCAAGTTCGGGTTTCAAGTATGACAGCTTTGCGCTAGTTTGTTTGCATAGAACTTGCACTCCTCCTGCACCTTTACATACATAGTTGGCATGTACCTAGACGTGCATAGAAGGTACGAGTACATCCTAGATCCCGACATGTGCAGATGTTGTGTAACATGGGAATCTTTAATTCCCGTTGCTGTGACTCCAGGTACCTACATAACCCGTTGCGCTCGTACATACAAGGTATAATCCCTGCTTGGAATTACATGTACATAGGTAGGTAGTGAGCCTCTACAAGCTGAGAGGGTGTTTAACTGAACGAATCACTCACACAAATTGGTAGGCAAGCAGGCAAAGCGGTAAGGTAAGATGGGGAAATAGAGATTGGAAATACCCACCCTTAGGTACTGCGCACCTGGTACCTAATGTGGGAAGCTTTATGCCGATGGATGTTGTAGATTTACGCACGCAGAGAAGCACCTAGTAGGGACTAGCGCCGACTCAACGGCTCTTTTCTAGCCCTTTTAAGTTACTTTCAAACTTGGAGATATGCCAGAATAATTCTAGCGTCACTGACAAGTAGGACTTAAGGAACAAATGCTCCCTCTTTAAAGTCCATAAACAACTCGAGCTGTGACGGTTAAATATTTTCAGCATTTCATTGTCGGTTATGTTCTTTATGCAATCCATCAAGTACTCTTTCACTATCTTTTCGGGATAGTATTAATGTAGATTTTGAACTAACAAGAATCAGGGGATATAGTACCAATCTACCTCGGTACGGTTGCTGCTATAGCCGGAATTAACGAATAAATACGTCATAATTTCATAAGATCGAATGTTACGAAACTGGGGTAGTTTTAGACGGACAAAGGGCGGATCGCCTTTAGGGTCTACCTTCACTTCTAAGGCATAGCTTCACGTAAAGACAGCGATAATAAATTCTGACTAATACGCGAATACATGTACATGTATGTATAGTACGAAGTTTGGATCGTGCAATAGGGGAATTTGATATACGCGCTAAACGACAAGGAGGGTTGTTGACCAATCATTATAAGATATCTCCTCGGAATGTGGTCCGAACCTATGTAGGTGACGATACCCTAGTATATCCATCTACGCACATTCATCAGCCATTAGGATAATATACCGTAAATATCTTAAAAAGAAGCACCACGGGAAAAGGGTCTACCTATGACGCACAATCTTGCTAACTGTTACTCCCTTATGACGGATTGGCCGTGGCGACTAGTACGCGATCGATCATGTTAGTATTTTATCTTGATGCACACTATTGGCTACCTGGCAATTCCATTAAGGCACCGCCGCGTACGTCCCAAGAGTACCAGGACATCTAGTACCTAGTCCACAGGTTTTCCTGAATACATGTACCTACGGTGTATCGATACTCCACTGAATTCTACTATAGGTATGTACCTAGGTAAGGCTAAATACGGAACCTGAGAACTGGTTACCTACCGACATGTAGGTCTTAAGGGTAAGATGATCTTGACGGTAGGTAGGTAAAGCTAATATAATCGAAGTAAATATTCACTTCCTTTCGTTATTAAGATGAAATTTCAACCGTTAGGAGCTAACCTCTGGCTAACTAACGCGTGCCAGGAACCCCAGCTGCCAGCGGTCCCAGGTGCTGGCAGTCCTTACGTAAGGTGACTTGACCTGGGAGTGCCCGTGGCTGTGGTGGCTGAGTGTGCATGGCGAATCACCGATCTATACGCCGACAGATTACCCTGACCCAATGGATCTATCTAGGGTACCAAGAGATAAATCACAAGCATCTATGTAACCACTTCCAAATATATGAGATCCCGATTATAGCGTTATTGATGATGTTGATGTTATGATAGTCCCAGACTACCAATTTATACTATAGCTTCATTATGTAAACGTACCTTCCCATACCATATTGGATATTTGGTAGAATCTAAGTAACCATGAAACTTATATAGTACCTGACTGATCATGTGGAAGCCAGAAAAGGGCAGTCACCCGTTCCCAAAGTGCTGCTCAGTCTTGAGTTTGAGTGGAAAACAGGGAGCCTGGCTTTGAAACTAGGATATACTGTTTGATACCTCTAAAAGATATCTATGGACCTATTCGGGTAGTGGCAACTTAGATCCTTTCTCTATGAAGCATTCCTACCTGCTGCCTTGACGTTGGCACTTCCTCCCCGTTAGGCACGCCTGCCATGACAGTATCCGAGACTTTCCCTACAATCTCAGCTTGTTTCGCTTTCATTTCTGTTACGCGCATATCCCGTTTTGGCAATAAGGCTATCGCATCGTTAAGGCTAAGTGATCCTTCTTTTATTCTCTGCCATAGTGAAAAGAACTTAATTCTGTTCTTGGGCAGTAGTATCTGACGGTAGTATTCGATAAAGAACTGATTTTCGATTGGTAAGTGGGAGTAGCGTTCAGAGGGTAAGAGAGGTAAGACGGTATTATATTCATATAGAATATAGAGACTGAGACGAGAATTTAAGCTAGAGTTGGCGGTCCGCTGAACGATTGTATGAATTAAAGCTAAAATTGATAAGTTAGCTATTGTCGGAATGTAATTCTAACAATAACATCAATCAAGCAAAACAAGAACACCAACACCACGATCGCGATCGCTGTATACAGCTACCATCCTAGTATAACTACTAGACCTTGTCAACCGACAGCTATATACCCTAGGTATGTAGTTACTTAGTTTCAAAGGAATAATTTTCACCATTGAAATATGGCTGAAGACGTGGAAATCGACACATCGATCGGGGAAAGAGAACGGTGTCCGAAAGAAAAGATGGTCCATCGAGATCTAGGTGCTAAAGAGAAGAGGGAATGAGCAGGACGCCTATAGCATCTTCCCTCGGTGACGGACGCCGTGGCCGATGTTCGGGCTAGCCAAAACTGCAATCTTTTGCTAGTTTAATCGATGTAAATCGAGCGTCGGTTTGAGCTTCTTCCGAGTAACCATGTTCAAGAAGCTTTTCGAGAGCGGATTGTATTATATCGTCGGAGACTGCGATGTAAACGTCACTTATAACATCTGAGCCTTATACAACTGATGCTAAATCTCCGATAACACATGCCCGATATTCGTTTCGTTCAAGGATTTCTGCGGCCCAGATCTCCTCTGACAAGTTCTCTGAAACCCCTAGTTGTTCAAGGTCCCAGCTGACGGGAAACTCCATTGAAGCGGCGTGAGGTCGATGTACGAACTCAAGATAGAAGTGTAAGATGGATGTGTCGGACGTTGGTGGTCCGCGGTCCGAGGTTTAGCCAAGCAACAATAGAAACTACTTAGGTAGAGATCCGAACGTGTAGAGTTGACTGTGGAATAAAAGGTAGGTAAGTTGTCTTTATTAAGTGTCTGTGAAAACTCGGTGGGGATATATCCTCCAGCTTATCTACCTACTTATGTCACAAAACAGACTCTAAGCAAGCGATGTCAATTTTCCTTCTCCTGCCCTGACTGAAAACAATTAAGCAACAAAGATAAGAGGATACATATGTAACATAAAACTATACTGAAAACTTGAGGATTATCCTACATGTTACTTGTGACCTAGTGGCTAGAATACACTGGGCCTTATTGGGATGGAATATGTAGAGTTATCTCGTATACTACCTAGGTAGTTTTCATAAGTATACAAACGTTTCAGTAAGGTATATTTCATCTATGACATATCTTGCTGTTAACGATGATTTTCAGATGCCAGTTCGGATCTTCGTTGCAACGCTTACATACTCGTTATGCTGCAAGTCACCCCTGTTCACTATCGACCGACCTCCACCTCGTTTGATCGAAGACCCGCAGTACGAGATTATCAATGCCACCATCAAATATGTAGTCTCTTCGCCAATATCATACATATCCCCTTCCGTCTAGACTTAGTATCGCTTGGAGGGGCTTCTGCTCTTAGCGGGACTTCTCCCCCTCTCGCCTTTGGATGGACTGCGCCTGGAAACTGATTCTCGTGGAGGTGGGAGTATCTGATATATAGGTGGTGCATCATCTGTGTCAGGGTTGTCATTGCTGTCGCGAAGGCGTTGCCGCGGAGTCTGCGGTATCGCCTCCCAATGAACGCGCTGTGGCGGAGGTATGTGCTGGGTGCCAGCCTGATGAGAAGGGAATCGTGGTTGCGGGAGATCCGTGAAAGCGTGTGTGCTCTTGTAGAGTGACCTCCCGCTAAAAACGAAGATCGAAAAGACAACAATGAATAGCGCCTGGTCCTAGATTAGCTAGTTGAATCTGTAGACGGTCGTATAAATCTGAATACAGGCTACTTACAATGGTCTTATATGACATGGTGTCAACGGTCGTGTTTATAATTTTGGCCATCTCCTGCGCGCCGCTCGTCATTTTCTTGACGTAGTCGGGATCTTGGTTCATGCAACTGTACCAATCCTCGCACAGCTGGTATATTGCCCGCAACCGGTTCTCTGCTGGATGGCACTTGTTCTCCAAATATTCGCCTCTACACTTCTCGATGTCTGCGAGTATGCGTGCTCTCGCTGCTTCTCTTTCCATAGACAAATCCTGGCGCAAGCCGCTAATGACGGCCCAGATGACCCAACCCGCGGCTGATAAGCAGAAGAGGTTGAATGCGAAGGTTAGCCAATAACCCAAGATGCTCGGGGCGTACGGGTGTCGTTGGATGGCGGTCAGAAAGCCCCCGAACCAGCCATCTCTAGCATTGCGATTCGCCTGATCTCTGCGAGGCTTGCCCGGCTGGAAGGTGCTCTCGTCGGACTCATAATCCGACCCGTCGTATTCGTCCTGCTGGAGATACGGTAGGCGGTAGCCGCTGATGCCCCCGTTCGTGTTGTAGCGCTTCCTCTTGCGCACCCTGTCTCGAGATGCGAACAGGGTCCTGGCCATCTCCCCCTTTCCGGACGTTTTCTTGGACGCCGGGATATTGTTCTTGTTCATGGTGGAGGGTGTTATGGTCATGCGCGCAAGGTCATACGATTGGTCGTTCTCAGGCGTGTCAGGATAGTCCGAGACGTCAGTAACGGCTGGGCTGGATTCGGCAGCTGAAACTTCAGAGAGCGCATCGACATCGAAGGGCTTGCGCGGAGTGGTGAAGGCGGGATTTCGAAACGGTGGCGCAGTAGTGGTTCTCTGGAGATTAGAGGTAGAGAAGAAGGAAGGCTGATGGGGTGGCGTGGGAGGTAGGGGTTTGGAAGGAGAGGGTGTGCTCTGTGTACGTTGGAATGGATTGTGGCCGAAGGCGTTGTTATTATCGTTCTTCTTGCTGAAGGTGTTGTTGTTGTTGTTGCTGCTGCTTATATTTGAAGAGCCGAAAATATCTACGCAAGTCGCAAGAGATTAGCCGGGAGTTCATGATGCTTCTGTATGTTTGATATAAGTAGGAGTTGACAAAGAAAGCAAGTTCATACTCTTCGATTGGAATTGTTTCGTAGACTGCACAAACGGGCTTGTGGGATCCATCGGTCCATGGTTCTGGTATTCCCAGTCCATGGGAGATTCGTACGTTCGACGGTCCATCTGCGCTTCTTGCGCTCCGTAGAGCGAAAATATCCACCAGGGAATATATTGTAATGAGAGTATCCGGCTTGACCAATCAATGAATGAAAGGAGGAAGTTGAGCAGTGAGAAATACCTAGGGTTGCTGAGGATGTAGGTATTTGCCTTCCAGTTCTCCCTATTTGGATTTTAAGACTTGATGAATTGGAAAGAGACCGGGTGTGCGAGATCCTGTTGGCAACCGGCGGCGACAAAGTAAACAAAGACTAAGCCTAGATGGTACGTACCTCGGGCAGTTAACCAATATTACCTAATCTTCCTGTAAGTACATAACCGACTCCATACGTGCATGGACCACCCACGGGAAGTAGCTTATGCCAGTTTGGTGCTTTCAGGGTAGGTACGGAATATGTGTGTTAAGAGGTAGGTACGGTGCAAATCATAAATCTCAACTGTTCCTGCTTTTCAATTCAACTTTCTTCTTCTACAACTTGTCAACTCTCCACCTACATATCTGCAATAATCAAATTGCGGACAAACCCATTGTATTCCTGCTTTTATCTTATTTTGTCTCTTGCGGATTTCCCAAGGAGGTCTCTGGCTTCTGTCTTCGCCTCCCTGCTTCTTCTGCAGACGACTAGACTGTAGGAGACTGGGAAAGATTATCGCAGCCTTCTCACCTCTTCATTTCATCTGGTCACCTCGCGAATTCTCCATCTACTTAAGCTAAAATGTCGGGCGAGGAATCTGCCGCAGGCTCGCCTGCACAGAACCTTCACGAGGAAGAGGAGGATGAACAGCCTCGCGACTTAGGAGACTACGACGTAGCCGCTGCAGGCGATTCGGACAAAGATTCGGATGCACTGTCGGAGATTGACGAAGACCAGTTCGACGACTACGATCCTACCACCGCTCGCCTCGACGAGAAGCGCCCCGAACCCCAAGTTATTGACGAAGATGCCGCGCGCACACTTAAGGCTGGAAGACGAAAGGGAACGGCTACGAAAAAGCCGAAGGAAGGACGACGTGCTAAGAAGCGAACTCGCGACGATGATAACGACGGAGCGGACGGAGAGATTCTACACACCAAGCGAGCTCGTAAGGCGACTGGAGCGGACGCCCCGGAGCAGGAATCCGAGCCCGAGGTTGAGGAGAATCTGAGCCCTGAGGAGCGACGGCGTCGCGCTATCGAGCGCGCGGCTAGAAACCAGCCGAAGTCGAAGGGTTCCAGACGGAAGAAGAAGGACGAAGTGGTACGTGCCGTACAGACTAATGGCATAGTATGCCGTATTTACTAATGCTTGTCCATCTAGGATTTGGAAGATGAGTTGGACGAGCGAATCGCCGACCTTAAGCTCCGCATGGAGAATGCCTGCCAAGCGGATAATCAGGCGCGCGAAGCAGGTCAACCGGCCCTGCACAAGCTGAAGCTCCTCCCCGAGGTTATGGCGCTGCTTAATCGTAACAACAATCAGGCAGCGGTCGTCGATCCGGACACCAACTTTCTGCAACACGTCAAGTTCTTCCTCGAACCCCTCAACGACGGCTCTCTTCCCGCGTATAACATCCAGCGCGACATCTTCCAAGCTATGACTCGTCTCCCTATCGAGAAGGAGACGTTGCGATCGAGTGGCATTGGCAAGGTCGTCCTGTTCTACACCAAGAGCAAGAAGCCTGAGGTTGGTATCAAGCGAATGGCCGAACGTTTGCTGGGCGAGTGGAGTAGACCTATCCTAAAGCGAACCGACGATTACAAGAAGCGTCACATTGAGACCCGAGAATTCGACTACCAGTATGATATCTTCTTTCTCTATAGTCCTTGGGAGACATAACATTGCTGACTATAAAACAGGGCAGCCAAGATGCGACAGGTCGCCGCGAGCAGTCAGCTTACGTTGAACCAGCGCCACACCACGCAAAGTCTCGCCGAAGCGGAGCGCGCGCGCATTCTTGCTCCCACGAGAGACGTTAGTCGTGCGCGGGTCACAGGTGTGCCCTCGACGTACACCATTGCGCCGCGTAGCACCTTCGATCCCGCCCGAAGCGTCCAGGAGTATCGGCCCATCGGCGCCGGCGGGATTGAAGCATTCCGCAAGATCGCGCAGAAGGGAAAGAAGAAAGCTTAGGGACGCTACCAATACTAAATCCCTTCTGCGCGTGTGCGGCAGTAGCAGGTTGGAGTCACTTTTGATTCTCGGAACGGTGGACGGTTTGGTGTGCTATTTGGCATCATCACACATGGCGCTCAGGTTTACGCGTCCTGCTTTTTGACGTCGAGCAAAACAAAGTGTGTGCCTTGCCCTGATGGTTGGTTGGCAGGTCGGCCTGGCAAGCTACTAATGAGGGTATGCTACGGTTAGGGGCCATCAGATAGCAAGGACCGAGTGCTACAGTGTTACTGAGCTTGCAAAGGTCTATAAATTGACTATGATTTACCAACCACTGTGATCCTATGAGAGATTTGCCCCGTTACTTGGATGTCTAGTTCTAACGCCCACAACCCTTAACGGCTAGGGTTATCCAACTTGATTACACCACTTGAAGCAGGACTCAGGTTGTTAATATTACTAGGACTTGCGTATCTACCTCACGCCATCTTTATTTCCGATTATCTATCACATTTCTGCAAACTGGCTACATATTGCCGTTAGTCCTATAGGCTATATGTAACTTAACTCATGTACCATATGTATATATCTCCTGAATGGCTACGCACAAGCCAAAACCAACGGGCCACTTACGGGCCACTTACATATCCCACCACCCATCCAAACAACATTGCACTGAGCATCCTTCCGCCTCGCCGTCAATGTTTCCCACCTGAGATAATCGGCATAGACAACCACCTTCTATTACTCGCCGTATTTGTCAGGACTCGATTGGATGACTGCCCGTACATACATCGAGTCTCTAGAACACACCACGCTGCCTTGTCTTTTGCGTGTCTTTTGCGTGTCGGAATGGTAATATAGGGACGAGGTGAGGCCAAGGAAATAACAAGACATCACACTATAATTTCGCGATCAAATTCAATCATACAGCCAAACAAGGGGGCGTAGTGGTCAATCTCGAGGTATTATTTCTCTACGAATCTCATGTCTCTCCTCTACGTGACTACCGGGAAAGAAATGGTTAGCCGTCATATGTATCCTCGTTCTATCCAATTATTCATTACCTGTTCGCCTGTGTAGTTCATTCGAAATAGGGGATGAGAAGCCGATGAGAATTAAGCAGGAGAGAAAAGGAAGGGAGGAGGGGAAGACTGAAAAATAAGAAAAAGCCCCGGGCTCTACTGGAGAAGAAAAAAACACCGCAACTCCTAAGATATTCATTGTCGTGGTCGTTGGTCTTCTCTCGTCTCTTAGCTGCTCTTGCAACAGGAATCGTAAATCATTTGATCGAAGCCCGTCTATGTTAGATTCTTTCTTTCTTTCCTAGCAAAAAGGAAGGACCGATTTCATCTCTCGTCCACTGCTATCCTCCGCATCTTGACCTCGGGGAGTCTTTATTACCATCCGTTGCAGAAAGCTGGAACCCCGGACGAAGAGTCCTATCGCTTCTTGACCTCACAGGCCCAGCCCTCGATTCCTTCACCCTTGCTCCCTGGTACAGGGCCCTCTAATTTGATATTCTCCATACCGGGAGTGTCATCTAACCAAGGATGATTCGACATCCCACCCGCATTTGCCCGTCGTTCAGGTAGTAATTCGAGCATCGGAAGCAGGAAATCAGACACCTCGGTGGGCTGATACTCAAGGGGCGTCTCGTCATCCGGGAAAAGGTCTTCGACGGCATCCTCATCTTCACCATTTTTCCTCGCTTCCATCTTAGCCTTAGCCTTCGCCTCTCCCCGTTCCCGTTGAGTCCTTTCCCTCTCCTCTCGCTCCTTCTGGGGCAGATCCTTCAAATCCTTGAAGTGATATTTTTCGCGGAGGACGTCAGGTAGGGCCCAATGCCGCAGGCGGTGGATGTTGCGGAGTTCCCCTCTCTTATTAAAGATCTCCTGAGACCAGCGACCAGTCTTCCAAAGTTCCTTGGGGAAGGGGCCTAGAAGTTCGATGATCTGCGCGATGTGGTCGTCGTCCTTGCCGTACTTCGTGCCAGATTGGGGGTCGAAGAGATAATCGCCAGTAATCAGTTCGAATACCTAAATAGTAATTTTTGGTTAGCATCTAATTAATTGCAACATTGGATTAGAAATAGTAACATGAATGAACATACCATAGCTGCCATACTCCACACGTCCGTACTGGCGCCCCATTTTGCACCTAGAATGACCTCTGGCGATCGGTACTGTCTCGTCTGGATGTCATTTGTGAAGTGGTGAGAGACCCAGCACGCGTTACCCAAATCCGCAATCTTGACATTGATGATCGGGCCTCTTCGCTTTCTCTTCCTCTTTTCTCCGGCTGACGTCGCACCGCCGGTAGCAGATTTATCGAGCGAAATCCCAGACACTTCTTTTGTAAGGAGATCACTAAATCACGAAGAGACTTGTTAGCACACTAAACTACCATGGTAAAACTAATTATGGGTGAGACTCACGCTGTCTTCTCCCTCTGGCCTTGTTTGTCGCTGGTAGATGAGCTAGCCGTTCCTGCTATACCATTATATTAGTATGTACTAAAGTATGGTCAGGGGAAGAGATATTGGGGGTAGCTTGTGGGCGTGGGGGAAAGGGTGACGGGCATTGCAAATCTTGGTCTTTACAAGACGGGCGTAATGCAACAATGCCACACCAACAATCGTGGAAGACGCGAAGGATGCGGGGGATCGAGCCTTATGTAGGTACATACCTTCGTGTAACACGGCGTTGAGGCTGCTGTGTGATTTGGGCGACGGGAATAGGTTGTCGCGATTGAAACTTGCGTTCAGGGGCGAAGGCAACGGCTGACTGCCGGTGATTAATGTCCGTCTTCTCCTGCGCCCATTCCTGTTGTTCTCTTTGTCCGAGCTATCGCTCTTCACCACCTTCTTAACCACCTGCTCGACATCGCCAATCTCTATCAAGACGTTTTCCGGTTTAAGATCTGTGTGGATGATGCCGCATTCTCTGTGTAAATAGTCCAGACCCATCAATACCTGTTTCGTGATTTGCATGACGAGATCTCGAGGGATGCCCCTATGCTGCCACTTCTTGATCAAGCCTAGAAGATTCTCCCCGAGAACCTCGAATACCATGCATACGTGCACGCCGTTCGGTCCCTTGTGTTCGAACGAGTCGAGCAGGCTCACGACGTACTTCCGGCCAGGGTGGTTGGGGTTCGCTTGGACAATTCTCTGTAGCAGCTTGATCTCATCGATGGCGGTTTCGGTGTAGTGGCTGGCTGATCGCACAACCTTCAAGGCGACGTGCTTGCCGTTCGTGTTGTCTCGGGACAGCCAGACAGTAGAGAAGTGACCCCATCCTAGTTTTCGCACGACCGTGTATTTTCCGTCCTTGAACTTCTCGCCGACCTGAACCGGGTGATATCCTCCTTTGCAATAGTCTTCGGAATCTTCTTCGTCGGCGGTGTTCTCGGCGGCCTCTTCAGGACCGGAGGACGATGTGGGGGAGTGTTGGTTCATGGTGGTGGATAGATGCGGTGGTCTGTGTTAAGAAATGGACGTCAGCAACCATAATCAGAAGGAAATATATATCAGCGGCAATGACGCGACTTGAGATGAGAGATGCGCGGCAGCAGAAGCGAGAAGAAATTGCAACCAGCGCGCGCAAGCAAGCAAGCTAAGAAGAGTGAGCAAAATGAGCAGCAAGTGGCGGGATAGGCTTGTGGTCCTGGCTAAGTGATACCCTGACGGCCCGAAATCAGGATTGCCAATAGAAAGCCGACATGGGAAAACCCATCAAAGACGCCCGGGCGAGGCCGCAAGGTGGACTCTACCCTTAGTCGCGGTGTTTTGATGGTGGCTGTGGCGGGGAATTCAATAGTAAAACCGCGGGGTGTTCCCAGTGGAAGTCAGTCGGAATTAGTAGATAATACGGAGTAATATTAACCTTTTCTTCATGGTAGCCATCGTGTCCAATGTCGCGCTCCCGTAGGTGAAAGGGGGGACGGGTAGATCAAGTGACGGGAGAGGGATTGGACGGGAGAGGAGAGAGAGAGCTGTGGCGCAGATGTTGACGATGTTTTGATATTTTCAGGTGCACATTCGATGAAGCATATAAATGCCAAGGGAGTGAATGGATTAGGTAAAGTGAGTGCGGGTTAAGCGAAAGCTCAAAATGAAGGACGGTGACAAAGGTAGGTGACAACCGGATCGTATGTAGATGCGTTGCCCCGACAAAGTGAGTGAGTGAGTGAGTGAGTGAGCGATAAATCGTAGTGCAGTGAAATGAAGCGCAGCGCAGCACAGCACAGCTCACAGCAGCCAAGCTCAACTCCTCAACTTGACTCGAGTCTAAGGCGAAGGAAAGAATCTGAAAAGGGAGTCCAGTCCAGTGCCGTTGAAAGTGGTGCGCCTGTGTGTGAGAGGCTGCAATCACCCCTCCCTTCGTGGTTCCAGTCAGTCCCCCAGTCAAATCAATACCTTGCTTTGCAGTAGAGACCGGACGGGATGTTGTATCGTAGGTAGATCGGCCAGTTGTGGTGGAGGGCCAGTGCGCGGTGAAGGAGTGAGAGAAGCTGTGGGCGCTAAAGGTTTTGAGCACTGCGAGCTCCAGATTTCCCTTTCAGTCGAGACGGGTCCCTTCGCCCCTGTCCGGTGCCCTGTGTCCTCCAGTGTGTCCTGAGTCCTGACAGGGCCACAGCAGAGCCATACAGGGAGTAGATACAGGAAGTACAGGCGCCCCTTAGTGCCCTCCAACCCCTCTGTGAACAGCTCGAACTCTCCACAGCTGTCCCATGTAGCGCTTGACCCTTTTAGGGTGAAGAGTCTACGGCAGAAGGCAGAAAGGGGAGCGGGTGGCGCAACAGGTCGACTCAGCCCCGCCAGTGGCAGATGATGATACTGTCCGCCCACCACACAAGACCGCGGGATGTAATAGATGTAATGTATGTAAATGGCCAAGATGGCATGGCACGGCGTGGCATGTGACCGACAAGAGAAACCCGAATATCGTACTGTCCCTTCGGTCAAACCCCGATGGATGATTTCCCGCTGTGTCCGGCGTCTGATTCTGATTCTGGTTCTTATTCTCCTAGTCTGGTCTTGTTGCTTCCACGGCTCTGTCCTGCAGGTCTGATGTCCTCACTGGGCATATCTTCCGGAAGTGTGGTGATTCTAGCTTGCTTGCCTGCTTGCGAGCACCGGCTGCAATATGGTCAAGTACATACCTACATTCACACAGAATGCCTGTGCAACCCAACAATGAATTGTGCGCTGCAAGGTAGTGTGCATATGCAGTAGGTCGGAGATAGATAAACAAGAAAGCAAGACGCTGTGAAGGCATAGAAAGAAATGATAGGAAATGAGATAGTCTTACCCTGGCATCGGTCCTTCTGTAGTGATGATAGGCTTCAGCCCGTCCTTCTTCCTCTTCTTGTTCAGGAGTGTCGGGCTGGCGAGGTTTGTCGTTGTCGAGTTCGTGCCGTTACCATTTGCACCGGCCATTAATGGAACGGTAGTCGGAGAGGTTGGGCCTTGTCCGGCGGCGGACGGGTCTATCGCATCTTTGGCACCGTTCATTGTTTCGAGAAGGCGATATAAGCACTGAGCACTGTCGCAAGCTAAGACCTAGGTAAGGTAGCTTCGTAGAAGACTGGGCAACACAAGGAGCTTTCGATATGGGGGCTGGAAGCGGCTAGACGCGCCTTCAGATGGAATTACGTTGGTCGAAGAAACGGGATGCAATTCTCGATGAGCTGCGAGGATTGTGACGGACGCGGTGATGGTCGTGGTAGTGATTCGCATTCGTGTATAGAGGGGGGGAAGAGGTGGAAGAATTACCGATGCGATATGATATGGTATGGTACGGCACGATGCGCGGAGATGCGATGCGATGCGATGCGATGCGATCAATGCGATACGACACGGCACGATATCAGCAATGCGGCTGTGTCCCTCCTGTTTAGACGATACTTGACTACCAATATGCAAATTGGAATCTCGACGGCGTAATGGTCGAGACAGAAAATAATGAAGCTGTGGGCGAAAGGGTAAATTGAATTACGACAGCATAACAATTGCTGGGCGCAGTTGACGAAATAGATATTTGTGTGAGGCAAGGCGCTATCTTTCGCCCTGGGCCAAGGTTTATTATTAGAGGTTTAAGGTTGAATAAAGTCTGGTGGTTGCTGGGGGTACCTATGTAGTATTGGATTGAGTTAGTGAGTGACCTAGTGGGTTCTTGAATTTATCTTTCTTATTTGTTCTTGTCGTTCAATCCTGGGCCACAAACGTCATAAGGGACATGGGAACTGCCGCCTGCCCCGAGTCGTCAACGTGCATCTACAGTATTGTATCTACGCAGCTACGGCAATAAAAAGATTGACGGGGGGTAACTTACATAAAAGTGGTCAAGGTATATTCGAAGAAGAAACCTGACTGAAGATTTATAATAAGAAACCCGGATGCCCAATTGTATCTAGGTACATACCTAAGGTATAAAAGGGAATCAAGTCACAACTCGTGGACGGTAGGTACAACGTACAGAGACTGGAAGTACATACCTAAGATGTGGGAAAAAGTATAAAGGAGCAAATCCACACGGCTTATCCTCTAGCTTCGAGAAACTAGTAAGATATTGCTCTCAGGTCAGGCAAAGCAAGTAAATTTTACGGACATCGAGTATGGGATATAAGAGATGATGACGGACCTACATAGACAGATCTGGGACTGGTTGATAAGATAAGGTACCGACCCGACTGCACAATGCGACGAGGGTTGCCATGTACCTCAGCTACTGCCCCACATGTCTTGGATGTAACTTTATACCTTATTTGAATGATCTGACTCGGATTAGCCGAACGATATTGGTTTAACAATAACATCTCAGACTTTATTCACCAATCCAGATCATAGGCAGTTCCCGGCAACTCTCCCCAGTTCCAGTTTTCTCCTATCACCTCTAGCTATCACCAATTTAAATTCCCCATCATCCATCATCATTCCTAAGTGTCAGGTTATCTAAGCTCGATTTGCTTTGCTCGCGCAACCGACAGCACGAAATCATGCGCCAAGCGTTGGTTGCAGACACTCTTCCGTAGCACACGTGCTAGATCATTCTCCCAACTCAGCAAGCTGTATGACCTCGGGGGGACACCAGTTGCTACACTTGGTCGTGTTGAAAGAATCGAGGACCATCTTTTCTACTCCCAAGGGTATCGTATAACTACTTAGGTACCTAGGTTCTATCTGCTCTCGACTTCTATGGCTCAACATAGATATCCCTTACCTAGTTACTCCTCTCTATTACTTCATCTACCCAGTTTTGCGCTATCTTTGTCGAATACAAGCAATAGGACACACATTGTTCGCACACTCTGCAATCCCCATTTGTCGATCTTGCCCCGCGTTGGGTATCTATAAGCGCTCGGCATCATCTAATTGGGCAACCCGGGGTATGGCGAAGGATAGAGAAAAAACAGGACCTAGACCTGAATCTGATTCTGTCACTGTCAGGGGCTCGAGCAACCGACACTCCCCCGTGTTTCTCTCCAATGTCTATCATATGGCATTCATCAACGAGCTATTTAGTCGTCCACCACTATTCACGCACCTACGTCTTATTGCTACCTTCTATGGTCATGAGCGACTATTTCGTCATCTTGGATCATAAGCCTCTCGTGATCGCACGATATGCGGTCTCACCATGTGAACGACGAAACAAGCATGCTAATTTCTCGCAGCTAACGAATGCCACCACTGGAAGCTACCTAAGCTTAGATAACTCAACCAAGGCACGAGGATGTATAAGCAGGCCACTACTATATACAATAATGTATATGCTGACAACTAGCTTCACAATAGCTTCACGCCGGTCTAAACCGCTACAGAATAAAAGCATCAGCTGTTTCAAACCGGGCCCGAGTCTCGGAAACTCGTGTTTTTCTTGTCTGACCTGCAGCAAGGCGGGAAATCCTACGTACATTTCCATTTTTGGACCAACGAAAGCGCCATTGCATCATAAACCGCCCCCGGAATCGATCGTTCGGCTGCCGGCCGCCCGAGATGGGCCGTCCGTCTCTTTCATTGGACAATGACTTGGCGCGTGGGAAAAGCCAAGCTTCTATCCATCACTTTGCTTAGGTAAGTGGCCCCTGACTGAAATGGTTCGCAGGAGCGCCAGCGGATCTCGGATATAACCGAAGCCTTCAACGGCTTCGCGCCTCACCCGAGATTTGGGGCATGTCGTAGTACAAGCACTTCATATACATAATAAGCGTAGATCATTATCATGTCGGCCATGGTTACCACACGAGCGGTTGCGCTCAGGAAGCCATTCATACAGTGTCAGGCATTTTCGCGATTCAGCTAGACACCACAATTCATAATATCCAAATTCTCCTACAATTAACTAAATTGCTTCTCAAAGCTCTGCCGGTGCTTCTAGAGTCTCTTTGGCAGGTGTCTTAATAAGCAGTAATTCCTCCTGCCTTCCATACACCCATTCCCAGCTGCTCGTGTCTTCATCCCAGTACACATCCTCTTCTTGAGGGAAGACGATAGACCTGTTTCTCTCCGGGACGAAATGTTCCGCGAAGAGCTCGATGCTATAGTAAGTGTTCTTCAGCAGTGGAAGGTCCCCGAGGATCGGGACCTTTTCTTGTAGATTTGTCATGCCTGCATTAAGTTAGGAAGACCACAACGACAGCATGGTGTGGGACACGAGGCCTACCAATCACTGTTCCAGCTGAGTGGCCCCATTCACCAGTAGCGTGGCAGTAGATCTTACCCTCGATACCTTCACTGTGCATCTGCTTCAGAGATGCCTGCAAGATCTCGTTGCCCGTCATCCCAATTTTCATGTTGCTCTTCACGATGTCTTGTAATCGGTTGACCTTCTTTAGCCCATCAAAAAACCCCTTAGGCACGTCCGCTTCGGTCTCCCCGGGATAGAGGACATAGCCAATGTGTTGAGTATCCGTGTTCAAGCCGAGAGCTGACACCCCAAAGTCCGTATGGATCAAGTCGCCATACGCGATAGGGTTATCCGGCGCCCTAGGATCATCCACTGCGGTAGAAGGGTCCTCCGCAGCAGGGAAGCCTTCCCCTGTGAGGATAAACACGCTGGGCTGGAACCAGGTAGTATAATTCAAAGACTGAATCCTCTCTCTCATCCACCACTCCACGTCCTACGTTATCGGAAATATTAGCAAATCACTAGCAATCATTCATATAGCTTCGAGGAGTGCGCTAGCTTACCCAGCTTGTCGACTTCCCGGGAACAATGATCTTCTCACTAAACCCCTCCTCAATGATAGCCCAAGCAGTCTCCATCATCTTACGGTACCACGGGAGCCTACTCTTTACCATCATAGCGACGACTTCGACGCCGAGCATAGGCTCCAGCACAAACTTATCTTTCCATTCCTCCCCTACTCCCTTCACTACGGCGTCTAGCTCGCCCGCGTGCAAGCCCCCAGAGAACGCGATCTCAGGGTGGGTATTGAGAGCGATAGAGCGCGGCTGCTGCGCCGCTAGGATCTGTCGCAGTTCCGTCCAGACGGCCTCCGTGTTCTCGATCCACGAGTAAGTAGAGGGTGCTCCATCCACGGGGTCCGCGAGGAAGAGGTGAGTAGTTCGCCGCCGGGCGGAAAACTGCGTGGCTTCCTTGAGCGCCCAGAACACAGTGTCTTCTGCATACTCGCGCTGACTCATCTACTCATTTTATTAGAATAGGTAACTATCGTAATGAAAGACAGGAGAAAAGACAGACCAGCCAGGCGTCGATGCCGTACTTGCGCAGTAGCCCCGGGATGAGCGCTTTACGCTCTTCCGTCCATCCATCTACCAGCTCCGCCTGCTCTCGTAAAGACGGTAGTGTCTGGAACTTTGGTATTTTCCCGGGCGCCGTTCCAGCGCAGACGGTTGTGAGAACGGTCGCGCTGTTGACGAGGTAGGTGAGTAGTAACGTGGGACCCCGCATCGTTGCGATTCCTGAAGATTCTACTGTGACAACCTAGGTAGTGATGACCTATTTCTTAGAGATTGTCATATGGGATTAGCTAGTAGCGTATATTGCACATAAAGCTCTTCCCCTGAGGATATGTTTATATTAGAGAATGACGGACGTCGTCTTTATCTTCATGTATCGTCCCATGTTGGTTGGAGCTTCCGATCGAGATTGAGCCGTCGCTTGGCGAACCCACTCCGCTGACACACCTACCCTTTTAGGAAAGTATGTAAACAAAACGGCAACGTCGAAGGGGGGCCGTAGGAAAAGGGAAAGAAAAGCTGAAGGAAGAAAGGGGAGCAGAGGAATGTATGCATGCTGCTGGTAGGAACGGGTAAAGAAAAGAAAGATCAAATGCAAAATCTATCTTGTTATAACCGCTTCGAAATCAATTATAACGTTGGAACATTCTTATCCATGACAACATCATCCTGCAGACTTACGTACTGAGTGCTCATACCTATACAGAGCCTACTTTTCATGGAAGAAGCTTTGATTTTTCGCCGAAGTCAGTGTACGGACTCGTTCCTCGTATCCCTGAAGTAAAATGGCGGGCAGGTCTCTCATGATGTTGTCGCAAGATAAGACGATTCATTTAAATGTGTTAAACTGCAGCAGAACGAATATTATTGTTGCAGAGTGCCCTGGCAATAATGGAACTCGCTAGTTGAATTAAAATGTATGTGAAAAGACCGAAAAAAAACATAACTAAGTAAAGAAAGAGGTGGTGTCAGGGCGTCCTATGAAGTGAAATGCGTCCTACGAAGGGGAATAGAACGCCTATCCCCCGTGAGAAAGCGAGAAAGTCACATGTGGTATGGCCGACCAGAATGGGAAGCCTGAAAAGACCGCTAGATTATTCTCCCAGGAGTCTTGCTCCTGATTATCATACCAAACTAATATTTAGGTATATAACCCTCTCGGTCCGTATACATGAGTGTTAGGGTTGCCCCTTACAATCAACCCGGCATAGAATTTTTAAGGTCGTCTAAATACCCTGGCGTCTATCTATCTTATAAGACTTAAATATGCGAGGTTACTGGTGAAAACGAAGCTGGTAGTTGATTTCATATCGCTGCAGAAGCTACCTAGGTATTCTATATTATGAGACTGGTGATAGGTACCCATAGGAGCATTGAAATTTAGGAAGCGTGGCTCAGACAAGTTGATGTTATCACCACCACAGATTCATTACGAGGCTGTGTCTTCTTCACAACACTGGCTTCGCCAGTGATTGCAATGAAAAAAAAGGTGAATCAGCAGAGCTGAGAGTGTTTCAAAAAATTATGAGTATAGCTCAGAAAAGGGAGCAAACTCTACCATACAAGTACGGCGTCTCATTGCTGAGAAAGTTCCAAAGATTATGAGTATAACCCGTGCGGGCTTCCTCTGCTGGCAAACAGCTTGTAGTATGCACCTAGACTTAGCAATACCAATGTTTGGGCGGAATACTTACGAGAAAGCGACCCCCACACCTCGGGCACCCAGAAACTGCTTGCTCAAAGGACTCCAATTCCCAACCCACAGTTTCCAATGCCTGACCTTTCTTGCTTCTTGGGCTCAACGTCACATGGACTGGCGCCACTCCCCGGACAGAGCGCTTTCCAATGGGGTATCTAGTCCCCATTCCTGGATACAGCCCCCCGGCCTCCAGTCGGGGAAGAGAACGGGGGTGTTTGTCATCGATGTCAATTAACCAGGAGTCACAGCCAAGAGGACTTGGCAAACAGGTGCTTCTCCGCCCTCCACGAAGCACCCATTCATCCTCAGCACATCGAGCAACGCCACCATCCCGTGGCACTTCCGACCCACGGGCAAGCAGACACGGAAAGGCAGCCCGAAAGCCACCAATCCGATAGCACCAGCGTTAACGCTGGCACCGTCGCGGCACGCACTTGCTAGACGACACGGGACACGTTCCGAAAGACTTCTCTGCTCCTATCTCTTCGCCTTCTCCTGCGAAGGTCCAGGGACCAACGGCGTCGAACTAACCCCCCCGGTGGAAGCAGCTTGTCGTATCGGGTGACTGACCGTGGTATGATTAGAGCTAGAGGGGTAATGTTGAAGGCCCGAGGTGGGGGTGTCCCTCTTCCCAATAAAGGAGATGAGCCAGGGCAGCTGCGGCACGTAGTCATCGCGTGAGCAAGGCCGCTATGACGCAGGTATGCCCATCATAATACCGCCTGGCGGGAAGAGGGCTCTGATGCCTTGTCTCGATCGTTCGGAGAGTCGTTGGCTAAGGATGAGGTTAGTAGATGATCAATTAAGATGTTGACTGAAGAAAAGGGGGTTGGGGGAGTAGAGTAGTAGGCTTGGTAGTCAGCTGTGTTTAAGAGAGGTATTGTACAAGTCTATTTATGAGTTAGCTTAACTGTCCCAAGGTCAAAGCGAAATGAAAGATGTAGGTAAAGTAAGGTCTCAACAGGCAAGGTGCTTGGGGATATAGAGTACCATATACATGGGAGGAGACAACATGTTGTTGTTGTGATGAGATGATATGAAGTTGACTAAGAGAAGTGAAGACAAGAAGTAGTGCTGATGATGATGACAAGAGGGTAAGGGAAAGGTGTTGTAGGTTGAACATTACCTAAGGACAAACATAAGAAGAGAAAGAAGGGTAGGGAGAAGGGTAGGGAGAAGGGTAAGGTGGAAGAGGTAGGGGTTGGGTACTAGGAGTGGATAGTGGATAGTGGATGATGGATGATGGATGGTGGATGGTGGAGGAAGAGTTGCACATATGTGCATGAAAAGAAAACAGGGAAGGCAAAGTAAGGAAAGGCGGGTTACCTAAGACGATGGGAAATGTTGATGTTGAAAAGGTGAAGTGATGGAGGTGGAACAGGAAGAAGTAGGATAGGAGAAGATGTGTGTTGAGAAAGGTTGAAGTAAAAAGACAATACAGGCGATAGGAAAAAAAAGGTAGGAAGAAAAAAGGACAGGAGGGGAAAAGGTCGGGTAGGAAGGAGCAGAGTAGGAGAATTGTGGACGAGAAAAAATAAATAAAAAGTGAGGGTGAGGTGAGACACAGAGAGGTCAGGGAGAGAAAAAGGGCCAACACGAATGATCAGGTAGAGGCCATAAAGACGAGGAAGCATGCGCTCAAGTGAGGTGTATGGGAAGTGTAAACTTACATTGTCGAGAAAGATGAAGGTCATTGTCGTAAAGTTGAAGTTGAAGTTGAAGTTGAAGTTTGTTGTAGGAGAGAAGAAGAAGAATTGGAATGGATGGGGAGGAAGGCCGCTCTTTTAAGTCAAAATTTTCCAGCGGCTGATTTCGAGAACCAGCTGACCTAGGTATTATTCGACTTGTGTTTGGACGTGATTATTCCACTGAGGTGGGTGGTTAGAAAAATACGTATCATTTTAGTACGAGTCGGCCACCTGAGTGGTTCGGTATACCACGTAGATCAGCCACTAGCTCCTATTGCCCTTCGAAATCAGTCAAGTGTAGTAATATCGGCAAGCATACTAACTAGAATCAGGTCGACGTACTCATATCAAAACCTAAAAGTGCCTAGAGTACTGATTAAGATCAGGGATTTATTTTTAAATATCCCAAAAGGTACGTACCGACCGCTGGGACTGATTCGACGTTACTGATTTGATTCTTACCACCTGCTTCCTGCACCCATAATTGCAATCACGACGGCATCGAGACTTCCGCCCTAGTCCTCCCATATATTTTTGGTTGATTTCAATCCGTACCTAGGTACCTACCTACGGTGAAATCATCCTGGGGATCACCGTGGATACCGATGATACCTTATCGCTTTAGAATTATCAACATTATCGTGACCTTGGGCCCTAGCACCCTACAGCGGGCCCTGCCTTATTTCATCGAACTCGATACAGGTACCTATGTACCTTAGGGTTTGACACCACTGGATGGGCTTTGGTAGTCTAGCAACATTGTGTATTTTCCTAGGTAGCTCAGGTCTGTACTTATAGGGGCATACCCATTCTTACTAACTACCGTACAATGGGCGCGTACCTTACAAAAGAATATTTCCATATCTAGCTGCCCGTGTTTCTTTAACGCAATTTTACTAATGATGTACCTATGTATTTGTTCGAATACAGGAGATCATGCCGTTCTGATCGATCTGACTTTCGTGGTAGAACTGTCTAGTACCTAGACGGCTTCTCGCCAGGGAGCTTGCACTGAGGGAAACTCCCGCAAACTCGATTAGCAAAATGTCTCCCCTATTGCTACAGATATGTGAACAGTAAACTTGCCAATTGATGTTGATGTTGGTTGACGTTGATATATCACGTGATGCTGCGGTGGGGAGTCGAGTTGGGATAGTCACCTGGCCTGAAGGGGTACATGTATACATATATACTTGTAGATACTTAGGTACATATAAGCTAGTTGCTAGGCAAAAATAAGGCAAGTCGTTGAATTTTGTGTTTCTTTTAATGTGCACTCCTGATCCTAAGCTTCGTATTTTTCCGGTAGCTGAAATGCTAATGTGATGAATGAATTGGATATACATCGAAGAATATCTAGCCCTAGGTAACCACAGTAGTTACCCCTATTTTGGCCCAGAACCCCGACTCACGGTCTTGACGTCTCAAGGTATGGAATTTATTAATTTCTAATAGAACAGTGCGCTCATGTGCGACTTGGATGAGGCGTCTTCTCATCGAAACTCCCCATGAGCTCCATGGTGCTTGAAAAGGTATACCCCTGTTTATCAACAGGTTGCTTGGCGACTAACGTAGAGAATTACATTAACATATTGGAAGTAACCGAAATAATATTGTTACTGGGCGTATGCACCGAAGGCTGCTCGAGATAGAGACAGGAAATGGCTAGATTAGATTTGAAGTTTATGTAACGAGAACATATGCTTTTTTGTCTATGAGAAAACGCAGTACCTAGTGGATAACTGATAAATGAAGCGGCTAAGAAAATATCCCACCAAAGAGACCGAAAGCATTGGGAAGGAGTGGCGTCGTTTCGAGTTCAAATTCATTTACCCTTGATCGACTTGACCCGTTCTCACTTCAGGATGCCGGTTGGGGCATCGCGAGTTGCACTATGTTAGAACATTTGGTTTGGATCATGATGTTGCTGAGTGTAGTTTGCTGGGAATTCATGATCGCCACCAGGGAACCATACGAAGCCTGGAGTTGCACTGAAATCGTCTATCGATAGTGCTTGGATGTCGCCTGGAAGAGACATGGTGTCCCTGAAGGGCAAGAGCCAGGGAACCGATTCAACTGCTGCATCCGTGAAGTTGCTATACATACCGGGTTGTCCAATGTACGAATTGCTAAACTGAGAATCAATTTGCAGTTGGCCATTTTCTTCGGCCAGAAACTGGTTCTGACGTGCATCCAATGTCGCTGGTGGTGGAGCTGAGTCAAGACGCGAAAGGTCCATATCCTGAGAACTGCTTGAGAATTGCGCAGGATCACCTTGAGGCTCGCCTGGACTGTTGGCGGGTGATATGTATCTTGGTGTGTCGAATATTCCAGTCGTAGGATAGGAATCAGCCGATCCACTAGCACCGCCAGAGTCATCTTCTAGGGATTGCGGCTCTGAATATTCGGAATCAAAGCGACCCTGTCGGGTTTGGAAATTTGGGCGAATGAGCTCAGATCGTCCAAGGACAACAGTGAGAGTATTATCAAATATAACCAGAATGTCTGTAACTAGCCGGGAACGGTTGAATGCTGAGTTAAACAGATGTTGTGCAACGACTTCATCGACGCGTTGAATTAACGCCGACTTGGTGGATTCATACTTGTGAAACACTTCGTGATCCTCAACAACAGGAATGAAATCTGTCGTTGAGTTAGCTGCAGTAATAGAGCACCCGGCGGAGGACCACGTACCGGGCTCGGGTATAATCTCGTCATCTGGAAATAGATGCTTGTACAAGTCCGCCCACTCTTCAATCTTGTTGGCCCCCCTACTCCTTAACCTGTTGTCAACCATCTCATTGAACCCATCTTCGGGGTCAGTGTTTTGGTAATTTGTGCGTGGTTGTGGGGGATAGGGGCACTGTTCGTAGTGTACTAGCATGTTGAATCCTGGGGGGAAAGGTCGATTGCACCGAGTGCAAGTTCGTGAAGCAGAATCGCTCTTGAAGTGGACAGATGTGAGGTGCTTTCTGACAGTTGTCAGCGATGACACATTAGCCTTATGCTCGGCTCTTCAGCCAACGGTAGCATTTAAAGAAACACTTACTTTAACTGTGACATATCTGGATAAGATTTGTTGGCACACTTCTCATAGTCGCGAACATTGAATCTGATTGGGTTGCGCTTCCTGTATGGGCAGCATAATTCTCCCCCAACCTGATGTCTCTGATAACTCCCTCTGATTTTAACGCGCTGCTCTGAGGAAGAGCTTGACTGGAAAGTCCTTCCACGGGACTGCTTTCTGTTACTGGAAAACGGGGTGCTAGACTTACTATCCGGAAGTCTGTTAGAACCGGCAGATCGACTCCCCTCTCCCGCATCATATGGATCCATTTGAACATCCTGGTTCCCTTCGTCATCTTGATAGCTTTCCTCATTTGGAATGTAGTGCCCTTCATCCTGCAATATGCCGGCACACTGCTTTTTGACCTGTTCGAAAGCGTAGATGACCCGAACTGGTCGCACCAATCGACTGAGACTTATGCCAAACCATGTTGACATTGCCTCGTCTGCCGACTTCTCGAGGTCTAGGTCGTCATCCTCCGAATTGGTGCCCGAGCTACTCGAGTCTTCATGAATTACCCACGCGTCTGGACTTGATGATTTCGTTAACGCTCGGCTGAGCAGACTGGCATCTGGGCTACAACCTGCAGGCGACACCTTGTCGGGCGTTGGAACTAGACGGTTCGTATAATCCATGACGGTGTCACTCTTGCCAGGCTGCATTGCCACGAGTGAAGGAAAAGGCGAACTGCCAAGTGAGTGGAAATTGACCGCGTTGTTAACCTGAAGCGGTTTATGTTGCTCGGTAAGGCCAGATGGTGTAACTTTGAGGCTTCCAGAAGTGCTTGATGTAGCTAGAAGCCCAATGCCACGAAGATCAGCGTCAATTGTCTTCGCGTGACCTGAATCCGGACTTGAAGGGCGTGAATGTAAGGGAGTAGTGTGACGCGATGAATGGGGAACTAGCTGAGGGTTCCCTGATGAAAATATCGAATCATACGACTTGGTATCCGAGCTTGACACGGTTCCCATTGAATGAATGTCTTCGGCAACATTCTGGCCTCGGTTGAAGTTTTTGATGGATTGAGGCATGGCTTGCTTTCTCTTTTCTTCCTGTATTATTAAATAATATGTTGGAGAGCATCTAGATAGGTCGTTTAGTCGTTCTTCAGGCGCCTGATCAGGCTTCATTTAATGGCCTGATAGAAGTGATGTGGGTGCGCGGACATAGAGAAGCCGTGATACTTGAACAAATAGGGGGGCTGATGACGGTAGTATATTGTGGTGGTGTGGTGCTAGGACTAAGAAAAGAGTAGGGGTCGTGATTGGTTTAGTGAAATAGAACCGAAGAGTACGTCTCTTAAGCCAATCCGGAATCACGAGAATTGCCCCATCATGGGGCACATGCGTGAATGAAGACGGTATTATAATTCTTTGCTCACCGCTTGGTAATTAAGAATGTGGTTGCTTTCCTCTTCACCGAATTACCGTTCCCTCCTAGTCGGCGAACCCTAGCGACCCAGACCTCGGGAGTTTAAACAAGGCGCGCTCTGATTGCATCTTCTGTAATATGTATCTAACTAAGTTGGTCTGCTGTACGGTCTCCCGGAATCGCTTTCGTACACGTAGACATGGTGGGTGACACAGCGTTGTTGGTCATGTCACCGTGGCTGAGGCACTGGGCATTACCCTACCCTCATTGGCTCAGGCAATATGATCTAGAGATAACCCTTTCTGAGCCTCTTCTCTTTTAAACAACGAACTATTCCTATTACCAAGAGACTTGAGGCAGTTTGACAGACTGGGAGACGGCACTTGGTCGTTCCCCTGGTCCTGTGGGAGACTCCCAATGATCCTCCCATGCTTGCTTACAAAATTATCTTTCTATCCTTGGATGCTGGCAAATTGAGGCTCTGCGCCATGAATTGCTAGCGTCCCAGCGAGCATCTTAAAGTACTAGGTACCCCTATTGCAAACACGTCCCGCGCATGAAATGCGACTTGAGCTCTGAGCTAGGTCGGTTTTTGGGAAAATTACATTACAAGAGTGAATAGCTTCTGATCTCAGACAAACCCGTTGGCTCAGGTCAAATTCCTTCACAATTGGTAGATACCCAATCGAAACTTCACCAAATTCCTTTAAAACTTTTCTGATTGAAACCCCGTTTGGCAATTCTCCTTAGGACTGGGTGGTCGTGCGTCTTCTCCTGTGGGAACTTCGTCACTGAACTTCTTACTTAACCACGCTCAATCGAGCTGATGGCGTTACATTTAGCTGTACCTATCTGCAGCTAGTCTTGTATGTTATGAACGCTCTTCGAATAAGTACGATATTTCCACACAGTTTGTATCTACGATTAGCCGACGTGATCTCGGTTACCGTGGCACTACTCATTCTGACACTTTTAAACCTTGCTATCTCGATGTCTTCTGGACCCTCTAGTCACGTTAGTCAAGGTAGTGAAGAGATAGGGTATGTCCTTGTGATACTCTTAGTTCGCAAGGCGATAAACTAAAATGTTTCAACGTTGCTAATGGGAAGCCAGAGTTGGAGGTAACCTTGGCAGCATACCGCTTCGTATGCACTTAACTGATAAGAGTTCTGTGCAAGATCGTCTTATTCAGAGGAGCATGGGGACTCAAGACTTTGAAGGCGGCAAAATTCATGCGAAAGAGATCCTCGAGCAGATAACGACATACGACAAGAAGTACCAAGCTGGAAATAGCACAGATGGAAACAAGTGAGAATAAGGACCGGTTGTTTCACTTGATTCTGTCGGTGCCGATGGCGACGAGGAGTAACTAGAGCGAGATAGACTGCATGGGTGATGGAACTCAGATATATCTACCTACCTCCTAGGAGGTACCTAGGTACATATTGGAAATAAGAAGGACATTAAACTTAGGACTCTATGGAAATGAATACCTAACTATGAAGCACTAGGGGCAGCCATAGGTACGAAAGAGGCAAAGGCGAGGAAAAGGATTCGAGAAAAGAAGGAATCACAATGGTAATTGTTGTTTAATTATACCTCTAGGTTAGTATACTATCACTTAACCAAGCATTTAAAACATGCTTGAGCATAAAATGTCACACAGAGACATCAATGTGTCCTTAACTTTGACTCTTGTTGCGGAGCAATTTTGTATTATAATTCTGTTTCTGTACCTCTGTAGGTCTCCGGTAATAATATTGAATCGTCTAAAGACATCGTGGCTAAGGCGGCAGTGCCACTTGAGTGAACATGGATCTAATTGGTGGAATATAATAATGCCCTAATTTAAGAGCTATGTTAGATATAGATTGGTTTTTTATTAGATATAAATTAGTTTATAAATTACTTTTTAAAATACTTAATAATAATTATTCATTAATTATATTAATAATTTAATTATTTTTATTCCTAAATTAATAATAGCTTAATATTCGATTTTCTTTTTATAATTTTATAATAATTAATTAAACTTATATTAACTTTTAAATATAAAAGCGTTAATATATTAATATGTTTTTTATAAAGGTAATTATTTAAATTAAATTAACATTAATTTATAATATTAACGTTAACGTTAATATAATTTTTTTTTATATAAAATTATATTATAATTATTAATATAAAGATTTTTAAACGAACGAAACTATTATATTTTATATTTATACGAAAGCGATTAAATAAAAATTAAAATATAATTTAAGTTATAAATTATTAATATATATTCGACGAATATAACGTAAAAAAATAAATTATAATTATATAAATAAATTCGTTATATTTACTAATTAAAATAATACGTTCGAAACTTAATAATAAGTTTTATTATTAACGTAATTAAAATTAAAAGAATTAAAAAATAAATTAAAAGATATTAAAATATATTATATATTCGTTTTAAGATTACTGGTATAATTAGCGAACAGTTATTATCAGGTATTCTAAAAAGTAATCTATAAACCAATCTATATCTAATAAAAAACCAATCTATATTTAGCACAGCTCCTTAGAATAGTCTTTAGGCCAATCTGATGAATATGAGCTAAGCCTTTTACCTAACGATCATGTCCTTACAATTTCCAAGTTGATACTTAACCAGCCGTTGTTACTATGTTGGTGGCTTCTCAAAGCCGGGCTTGATCTTTAAGTCCTCATGGTTCCCTTCAGCAGCGTTTCCTTCTCCAGTCCTTCTGATTGGACTATTGTACAGCCATCTTCGATGAGAGGGTCAAAGCTATCAGCGTAGATGATGTATTGAGCCACGCTAGCATGCTTCGCCTGCAAATCGGCATAGTGAAACATGCCGCAAATTTCGCCACGCTTCAACACCTCAGCTACAGGCGTCTTTCTATCATCTTTCTGGATATCCAAGCACCTTAGTAATATAGACCCGCAGGCTCTATCTCGGATCTGTGGCTCTGTGGCTATAATCGGGTGATTCGCGACATAGATACCTTGCCGGCATTTGATATAGGACACATTGTCGGAAGGCAATGCATCATATCTTCCCCGTGAAACGAAGATATCTGGGTGTGCGACTGATCGGCGGGGCCTTTCCAACAGGTTTCGTCTGCCAAGTCCCTGTAGCATCTGTTTTCCAGTGACAAAGGAATCCATGATATATCTGTCCCTATAATTTAGGTCCTTGGAAGCGATCAGGACTTTCTCTGAGGCGTTCAATTCCATAAACCCTTTCTCAAACTTGATACCATTATCAAGTTGTGCAAGAGCAATGTTCGTGTCACCCAATCTCTCGCAGACAAAGCCAACTCTTGTACCAGGCTTGCCTTCCACTACACCTTGGTTTACTTGATAGAGTCTTTGGGTCTCCACATCTGTCTGGCCAAATCGCCCAGGATATTTCTTGTCAAGACCTTCCCAATTATGCCAAGAACACGTAAGCCGTCGATTTTCGCGTCTTTCAATAAGGACGCCTGTGGAATTCGAGCCTTGGATTTCTCCACTATCAGCAATAGAACTGATCATACTTCCTGGATAGAATTTGCCTATAACCACAACAGTTGTATCAGTATTCAAGTTCATTAACAATGACTCGTAGAGCATACCATCCGCTAGTACATAGTCAGTCTCATCGGCTACGAGGCGCTTGAGGTCAGTGGGATTCGGTTTCGTGGCGCGAGATCGTCTAGGTGTGTTTGGAAGCGGGCCATTGTGAAATTCCAGAATACACCGAGCTCCACTAATACCCATTGGGAAGCTTTTGAGACGTGTAAGATAGTCCTCGGTACTTGTCTTGGGCAGTTCCACGATCAATGTGTTCCAAAAAACGGATACGGCCTCGCAATCTAGAAACACATTGTCGGCTAGATAGAGAATAACGTCGTCTAGCGGCATCTTGCACCATTCAATTAGGTCCACTATATCCTCGTCGATCTCGATGTCCTCTTGTCCGCCCATCTCGCCTAGGCACGAATTGAAAGATGAACCTCCGTAACCTGGACCTTTGGCTGGTAGCCAGAAAGTAATAGCACCGGCGATAGAGAAAGGTCGCTGGTCCTCAGCTGGAATGTGGCTCTCGAACCCGAGAATAAGGAACGGCCCCGACCATTCGATGTAGCAACAACCGAAGTTGTCCACAAGATAGTCCTGAAACGCTTTCAAATATTTACCGGCGTATCTCTCCGCAATGTCTCCACCAGGGCCAACAAACGAAAACTCTTTAAACTCAAGAGTAGCAGTGGGTAGAACAGGGTCTGGAGAGACTATATTCACTTCTCCAAAGCTACTAGAAGCACGGCGTGCTGGGACTGCTACAGGTTTGGGGGTCTTAACTGGTGAAAAGGAGGGATTTATCCGTCGCAGTCGAATAGGATTCAGCTCGACTTCTGGAGGGAGAGTAGAGGAAGATATAGCCATAGGGCTTTTGGCTGTGGCTGTATGTGTGTTCATGATTGCCGGTATTAAAGAGTAGGAAAGTGTATGTTTGTTGCAGATTTGGAGGGTGAGAGACGCCTGGTCCACATCAATGGAATGAAAGTGGCAACAGAAAGAGTACTGCGAAGACGAATGAGCTTATTAGAAGTTGTATGCGCCTTATTTCAGGTCGCGCCTGCGTATGGAAGTAACATATCGGAGAAGATTGCCATGCGGCTTAAGGAGATGGTTTGAAAGTTTGGGTAGCGATGTAGCAAACCAAACCTAAAAGCCCACATATAAATATTATCTCCTTAGGCGTTATAGCCATGTCAGGTATACGAGACAATATAATTATATTGTTTTCACCGTCAGTTCTCTTTTAGAACATAACTGTGTAGCAAGTTGATTACAGTTAGATGGCCTTGCGAATACCTTGCTGATATTGCCAAGTTGAAGAGAACTGCACAGACTAATTAGACCATGATGGGCTTAACTTGGACTGCCTTGATATATCAGAAGCACCTTCTTCTGATCAGTACCAAGTTATGGTTAAACCTTGATTGATCGATTGAATTAGAGAAGAAGTTGTCTGTACAAACAGCCATGGTCTCTGATGTAATTTGTGTCCTTAGAGGAGATCACATGACATCTTGGTGCCAAACTAAGGGACAGACATGATGAGTGTAGCAAGTAACCTATATTAACTGTAGCCAATTCTGGTAGAAACTATTGAGCCTTCGCGGTGGCCTATTGAAAGATGATATTGCCGAATGCGCAAATTCGTTGCTGTTCTATGCTGACTTAGAATGGCGAGTCTACTGGGGCTAAGCGTCACTCGGAAGACATTAGAATAGATGCCTAGGGCCTTTATTCCTCGGGGAAGGTAGAATTATAGCTTAGGCACCCAAGAAAATTGCTATATAAATATTGCATATGTATCTCCTGCTTCCCATAGCTTTGGTCTTTGTTGGGGGACATCACCGCGTCGTGCCTTGAAAATATCCTGCGATTGAACATCCTGAGGCATCCATACTAATAGCACTAGCTCGTACTAGGATTTGAGGTGCTAGGCTGCTATCACCGTGCGTGGGAGAATATCAGTTGCAAACATCCCCTCTACCTTGTTTATCCTTCTTTCAAATATTAATTCAGCAGGGAAATATGCCGCCACATCGCCATTTCTCCCTCTTCCCGAAACTCCCGATTGAGATCCAACTCATGATCTGGGAGTTTTACACAGAGAACCAGCCTATCATCCGACATTGTTTCCTTCGTGAAACTAAGAATGCATCTACCTATATGCAATACTATGTAGCATTCGACGAAGAATCCCGGTCCTTCGTCGATAAGACTGTGGATGCGAGAGACGACACCAATCTACCAACACATCGCAAAGTCGTACTTCCTTATGATTGCAAACCTGTATCGGTCGAGCGTCCGCCGTATACTGCTACCCGGATCAGAAACATGGTTCAGCACGGTCGTCGCACCCACCGTAAAACCCCCATTCAGAGTAGAGTGACCTTGGCGAATTTTGATCGCGACATCTTCTACTTCTGGGGCGACACATTCGACGCTTTTCAGTGTATGGCTGATCATACGACGCCTTCCCTGCCTAGCAAATACTGGCTCTTCAGCGTGCGACACCTAGCCTTCAACACCGAAAAGTCTGGAGCTCTCTACTTATCAGAATGGGGCAATCAGTTATTGGCTCGCATGAAACGACTGAAGACCGTTTATATCATCGCCGAAGAGGTGCCTGGTGGCCTCACCTCCGACGGGCTGTCTCGGTACCGCGATCGCGTACAGCATCACAACACTCCTAAAGCAACGGGGCTGATGGACCTAGAAGCTTTCAAGAGCGCATCTAGGTGGGTATTGAGTGCTGAAAGGCTCCGCTGGGCATCCGAGTTTCGGGGAACGCTGGAGAAAGTCTTTCAGAATCATGGTATGAAAGTAAAGGTAGAGATCGTGGTGGACATGTACTGGTGAACATCCTGAGCTCTGTACTCTGGGGTGAGTTGCGAAGATGATGCTGCTCCCCACTGAAGCGTGGGCCTCAAGCAGTCTACAGTGGAAAGAAGCATCAACTGATTCGCGAGAGCAAGGGTTTCTGAGCGAAGTACTATTCTACTCCTGGTCTCATCATACACCGCTTATAAGTCCCTGGCGTGCTTGTGAATTGTGATCAGCGTAGTGCTACACATGGTAATTAGGCAGACCGAAGATGATGCCGCTGGACGTTGATACCCTTTGGCGTTAATTAACAACTCTCCTTGAAAAGCGCACCCCAAGGAACGTTGGGGGTTTAGCCAGCCATCTTCCGAAACTAAAATTAAACAGTGCAATCCGTTATTCAGCTTGTCAAGCCATCATTTGAGTAAATACCAATGCTTTGAGAGTAGTAATACGCCTTAATAAACTTAATTTGCTCTTTATTCGGTGGTGAGCCTCCCATCAATAGCCCTCGTGATCATCCCTTGCTGTGCGGACCCGCGATGCTACGTGGAGACCTAGATCGGGTTTAGGGGTTCAGGGGTTGAGGAGATATAGGGGTTCATTTAGGACCTATTTTATAAGCTAATTGAAAGAGAACTGCTGGAATGCCAAGGTATCTAGGACGGTAGTCAGAAATGTAATTATTTGATTTAGTGTGATTTGAACTGAAAGTTGATATTCTGCTTCAAGTGGCTTCATGGATCGTCTGCTGGTCTGTAAATTGAGCGCTTAGATCTTGGCCTTGTCCTTCATCCATTTTATGCTCTCCTAGGTACTTTACTAGAAAATCCCTGAATGGTACCTATGTAGGTTACCATGACTTACATCCTTAGGTACATTGGTTCCCTGCTGACATACCACTTTTAGGTGTAATAGTTGGCAAGGATAAGCAGCACTAGCCGAGAAGACGCCAAGTTTGGGGCAATGGAAGGTTTGAGGACCGGACTTGCTATATTGCCTTCAGTATGACGGCTTCGGTAGGTGCCTGTACATTGAGAATAAACTCGTGCATGAAGGCAGAAGAGCAACACGTAGTGTGAATGAGACATTATAGGTATATAAAGCTACCTGCGTACATATCCGGGAATCGAGCATGTTATCTATGCCAGCGGCCCTTCTAAGGATGTAGGGTACAGTCATGTAAGTACTAGAATACTAACCTAGGTCTAAGCTAGCATCTTCGCCTCACCGTCCTTGAGCTTGCCTGCCGCAACAAGTCTCTTAACCTCGTCGCTCCAAACGCCCTTGATCTCGTCGGCGACCTTGAGCCCGTTGAGCTTACCGGCTAGCGCGGCGATCTCATCGGGATCGATCTTGCCCTGCACCAGCTCGACGTCGTTCAGGACGGAATCGATTTGGCCTGCGGAGGCGTCACCCGCAGCGAAGTAGTTGGCGTCCTTCACGGAGCCACGAAGCACGCGCTTGTTCTTCTTGACAGCGTTCTTCGCGGCCTCTTTTGCCTTCTTGTTGGCTTCTCGCTCGGTCTTCGCCTTCTCCTCCGCTTCCTTGGCAGCCTTTTCTTCAGCTTCCTTCTTCAGGCGGGCATCTTCTTTCGCCTTCTTCTCGGCGGCTTCCTTGTCGAGGCGCTTCTTGTTCTTGGCCGCGTTGGCTTCCTGGCGGAAGCGCTTGATACGCTCGTCACTGGCCGAGCAGTCGTCCAGCAGCTTCCGTAGACGGGCATTGTCTTCAGCCTTCTTCTTCTTGCGGGCGTTGGCGTTCTTACGCTCCATGTGGCGCTTCTGGTCGCGGTTTTCGTTGTCGTCGGGAACATCCTCGTCGAGGTATTCGAAGGAACGCCACGAATCAAAGTTGTACCAGAAGTTGTAGAAGGCTTCAACATCCTCTTTGGCGGAATTCTCGTCGCCGAAAGCGGGCACGGGCTGCACCTTGGAGAAGCGAGCCTCAGACTTGAAGACGCGGCTCCAGAGCTTGTAGTAATTGCCCTTGGCGAGGTCTCTCTTGCCTGGGGGGTCGACATCGGCCTTCTCATCTACAGAGTCGAACTGACGGCGCTTGACGGGGTCGAGCAGTACTTCGGTGGCCTTCTGGATGCACTTGAAGAAGTTATCGTCCTCGGTGCTACCTTGGGCGGCCTTCTTGTCGGGGTGGTGCTTGAGGACCTTCTTGCGATGGGCGCGCTTGATTTGCTCTTCGGTTGCCTTCCATCGGTACTTAGACAGGCCGAGGACCTGGTAGTGATCCTGCGACTATATGTGCAAATAGCAGTTAGTGAAAAGCACGGTGGATATTGTAGGGATTAATTGGCAGATCCTCACCTTCCAGTCCTTGGCTTCGCGCTGAAGCATCATGGGGTCCTCTGGTTCGCTGACATCACTCTCGTCATCCTTCTCGATCTTCTTGGCGCTCTCCTGGGCCTGAATGCGATCATCTTCCGAGAAAGTGCGTTTATGGCGGGCGCGGCGGGCGTGGGCAAGGAAGTGAGGTCCAACAGGCTCGATGGTACGTTGAGTTGAGGCGGTAATTGAGCCGAAAGGCTTGAAGTCCTTCTCTGCCGACCAGCCTTCCGGTAGGATCGGTAGGACGCGTCTGACGGCGTTTGCTGTAGCCATTGTCGCTATCAATGTGAGGTTCTATGATTTGAAGAGAAGGAAAATAGTAGAGTGGGGCTGTTTGGCGACTTTTTTTATAATTCTTTTGCAACTCCGAATCCGAAAAAAAGTTGCCGGGGTTTAATGCATTAGTGCAGCTTTAGGTTTAAGGTAGATCCACTTCTGCGCTCCGTATCAAGCCACACCGCACTGTCAAGCCACAAAGGTTTTTGCGATCTCGCGAATGTCACAAGCTCCAGAAACTTCGATCCCTGTAAAATAGAGGTTTGAAGCATCACATATAATATTCCTGTCATAATTGGTTCTCATATTCTCTGTATATGATTTCCCGAACTAGGAAAGGCTCATAATCGAAAGTCAGCCCAAGACATGGCCCTTCCTGCTTACAGGGGCCTGCTCCGAGCAGCGCGCATAGCTTTCCAAGGTACGAATAGTTCGATCCAATCCTATGCTATTTAAACGACATGTTAAGTCAGGTCTAGGCGACTCACGAGTATTAAACGCTGCGCGATCTTCCATACGAGAAGGCTTCCGAGCCAACGCTTCATTAGAACCTACGAACCCCGAAGTACCGGGCGCTATCAAGCACGCCGAAGAGGTCGCTGCTTTATTACGGAAGAACATAGTACAGGGGAAGAAAGAGGGAGAAGTATACAGTACGTGCTAAACATCCTAGATGTAGTTGGAGTAGGATATCTCTAACAGCGGGCCAGAGTTACGTATACACGAAGACACAGAACGCGGCGATAACGATACGGTCAAGTTCCCGGGTGGCAAGACGGTCAAGATCGACGGGAAGACGTGCACAGATAGATGACATGGACTCAAACGAGCCCATGAACCCTTGTATTATATCATGATACCCGCCGTATACCGAAAAGCATCAGGTCCTCTACCAGGTGGCTACGCATGCAGATGATATCCTTTCGCCGAAAACAGTTTTAGAACTGTGCCAGAACGCCGCCCATGCAAGTCATCGTCTCAATGAGTGGTCCGCCCTGCTCTAATCTCCTGCCAAGCTAGCGTAATTAACATCCGCTGCTCCCGGTGGCGCTGCGACCAGGGATATGTTGTCGATATCTTGTTGCGAAGCGCCAGACTCTCCCGAACCTCCTCCACCAGGTGCTGCTTCGATTGCCTTGGGACCGCTCTGTCCTCGCCGCTGATCTGGAAACGCGGACCGTCCATCCCGAGCCATCGTCACTCTCTCCTCCTTGTTCATCGTTCCGATCGCTTTAGGTAAGCTCCACCGTACTCGTAGAGGACATCCCGCAATCACGGCACGGCCCTGGCAAGCTTCCGCAGCCCTCTCAGCAGCCTCTCTTGTTTCGTAGTTTATGAATGCGCAGTGTGACATGTGGCTGCAGATTAGCGACTTGATCTTGCCGTGTTCCTTGAAGAAGTCGCGGATCTTGTACTCGGGAAGGTCATCCTCGACGCCCGTCACGAATAGACTCATGATCGACTTGTCAGCCGGCAGCATCCAGTCCTTGGGGCCGGGTGGTAATTGCGACGCGCTCGGGAACGGTCTGCCTCCCCGTCCTTGTCTCGGGCCTGCTCCCGCCGCCGCCGCCGCTCTAGAGTCGCGCGTTCGTATCGGGCCTGGTCCACCGATGCCAGCCCCCGCTGCTGGATTTCCGCCTTGTGCGCCACCGCCAGGCTTTCGCTCCGAAGCGCTTCCGTCTTCTATTACCCGCCCTTTTCTGAAGTACGGTTTGCTGTTGGCGAGTCGTCGTAGGAGCTCTCGTGCCTTCTCGTCCGTCTTTTCGTACTCTTCCGTACCCCTTCCTTCCTCTAGCGCCTTCTCGTTGTTCTGCGCAAAGTACTCGCGGTTGACCTCGCTCTGTGGGCCGGGTGCCACCATCTTCAAGGCGGCGTCGCGTAGTTGTATAGGTAAGCCGAATTGCAAGTCAAGCATGCAGCACTGGCAGCAGTTCTTCATGCGCGCACAGGTGAGACAAACGTTGGTGCGCTTCTTACGGCCGTGGGCGCGGTCGGCAGCCCAGGAGAAGATGGTGTATGGCCGCGTGCAGATCTTGCACTCAGCGCCGTGGTCTTCCTTGAGCATCTTGACGTACGGGTTCGGTGGCAGGCAGTTCTCGCACACTGAGGGGAAGTCCGTCGACTCCCACCCCGAGCGGTTCAGGTCTTGCTTTATCTGGGGCGGCATGTTGGTGATTAAAGGTAGAAGTGGTGGTGTGGTGGTTGGTGATGAGAGTGGATGAACTTTGGAACTTTGGAACTTTGGAATTTCGAGATAACTGGGCTTATCTATCCAAAGTGGCTGGTGATGCTGGCTGTGGCGGTATCTAGGCAGCTGGGGCTTGGCCTGGGGAGATCCGATTGGCCGGTTAGAAGCATGGGTCATGCTTATGCAATTAAGCGGTCTTATGCAGATCTAATGTTTCCCCCTTTTCCCCACGAAGTCCTTCATCCAACCGAGCCATTTTTAACTTCACATTTAACATCATCGTTTGCGTTCGAGCCCAGAGTTTCACCTCTCACCCGGGTCATCTCGGTGCTCCAACTCCTCAACAACTTCTACATATCAAATCGATAATCTTTGACTAGCAAGGACTCTCCCTCCCCCTTTATGCCTTCCGATGGAGCCTTCACTCTCTCACGAGCTTTGATTCCATATTAACTTTGTAACGGACCGATCGATTCAAGTACCGCTGTTGGGGTCCGAACTCAGCTGAGGCACCGAGCACTTCCCCGCAACTGAAGTCCGAGATGAGAAGATGGGAGATTGTACCATGTTATCACCGTACCATATCACAGACACCGTCCGCATCATATTGCGGTACGCCTTAGACGGTTATCTAACCTCGTGCAACGTTAAACTGAGGAACACGAGACGACGTGCCCGTACGTTATATGGTTCATGCAGTCATGCTCTCGTGACCATCTTCCGGGCCCGGTCCTCGAGTAGTGTGCTCTCGTCTCTTGCCGTTGAGACAATACAGTAAATCTTAAACGGGACGAGCTCATTCTCCGTGTGGTTAGAGCCAGGGACCGCCGTGTGGCTATATCTGTGCATTCCCCATCTTTTTCAGTCATGGAAGCTCCCGGTTTTCTGCATCTCTTCTCTTCTCTCTCTTGGACATTCTTCCGTGAATCTTCTTCTCTAACGGCAATATGCTAACTATGGACGCCCCGGTTGGGGAGATGCCTCAGCTGGCTGACCAATTCTCCTCCTCGGTTGAAGATACTAGGACCGAGAAGATAGCATCGGCGTACTCAACGTCTTCGCAAGGAAGTGTCCCGAAGCAAACGATATCACATGAGGAGGCAGTGTTAGTACAGGAGGATAGAAACATCAAGATCCTCACCGAAAGCGACTGTCCGGAGGCCCTTGCCTTTGCCTTCCCGACCCGGAAGAAGTGGATGACTCTGACAGTCATCTTCCTTGTTCAAACTTCCAGTACGCAGCCTTTGGAGTTTATGTTGATGTTAATTGCTTCTATCTTTGTCTCAGTGTTCCCATTATCTTAGAGCTCATCCCGAGCGTAAGGTTTCTTGGATAAGTCTTGTAATTCAATGCTGCTTTTGATACTCTGAAAGACTATTCCTAACCATCATTGATGTAGTGAACTTGAATACTTCTCTCTATGCGAGTGGACAAAATGGAATTGTCCGAGAATTTGGTGTCAGTCCACAAGCCGCGGTCAGTGGAGCAGCAGTGTTCCTCGTCATGTATGCTTTTGGATGTGAGCTGTAGGACCACCAACTTCCATTCCAAATGTTAATAAACTAATATCTTCGATAGCTGGGCACCATGGTCTGAAGAGTTTGGCAGGAAGCCTATTCTACAGTCGTCGCTTTTTCTTGTCAACATTTGCTGCATCCCCGTCGGCCTCGCTCGGTATTATCGGTCCTTTCCCGCCATCATGGTTGGGCGTTCTTTTGGTGGCCTTTTCTCCGCTGGCGGCAGTGTCACACTAGGAGTTGTCGCAGATATGTTTGGCTCGGACCAGCAGGAATATCCTCTCGCCTTCATTGTTCTCTCTTCTGTCGGTGGTTCGATATTCGGGCCCATCATTGGCGGGTTCATCGAGGAATATCTAGACTGGACATGGACCATCTGGATTCAGCTCATATTTGGAGCTTTCGTCCAAATCTTGCATCTATTCCTTGTCCCGGAAACCCGTTCCACCGTGCTTATCGACCGGCATGCAAAGGAAATTCGGGAGACCAAATTCAAGGAAACCCGCGAGAAGATCAACGTCTACGGACCAAATGAGAAGAAGGCTCTTAAAGAGTACCTCGTTCCGAAGGAACTTTGGTCTCTATGGACCCGCCCCTTCTTCATGTTTGTCAAGGAACCGATCGTCTCAGTGCTGTCAACCCTCTCAGGCTTTAGCGATGCCTTAATATTCATGCAAATACAGTCTTTCGGTCGCGTTTTCCGGTTATGGGGCTTCTCCAACGTCCAAAAAGGACTTGTACGTGCTCATGATAAATCAGCTACTCGTGGAATGTTTATATGCTAACTCGATCTTCAGGCTTTTATCCCAATTGGCTTCGCATACATCTTAGCCTACCTACTCTTCATCCCTGTCATTCATCGAAATCGGAAGCTAAGGGAGAACAATCCCCTTAGTGAGCATGCTCAATACGAGTCACGGTTGTGGTGGCTGCTATACACTGCTCCCTGTCTCCCTATCGGATTACTCATCTTTGCCTGGACAAGTACTCCTGAAGTACACTGGATTGCCCCGATGATTGGATGCGTATTCATTGGCGTTGCCAACTACACTATTTACATGGCTACTATCGACTATATGGTAGCCGCCTACGGACCCTACTCGGCATCTGCCACTGGTGGCAACGGTTTCGCTCGCGATTTCATGGCAGGTCTATTGACGTGGGCTGCAGCGCCGTATTACGATGCGTTCTCATTCGACTATGGCCTTCAGCTCGCTAACACCATCCTCGCTGTCATCAGCTTCTTTTTCGTGGCGGCTACCTTCGCCGTTTACTTCCAGGGCCCGGCCATGCGCAAAGGCTCCCCTTTCGCCCAGTCCCTGAGCCGGAGCAGAACTGGTGCTACCGCAGAAATCCCTCCTACGACAACTATTTAAGTAGTCACCTCTCTAACAGAGTATTCATAGTCACATTTACTCTGTTGGTTGCTGTTTTCAAAGAAAGGTGCACACGAAGCTTCGAGGCTGGTGTGCAAAACGCATAGCGAATTCCACAAACATCATGATATGATACGAATTCCACGACATTTATACCTACTCAAACTATGACTACATAATGCCTAAATTGACCATAATGCTTCCAGCCCTTCATTGCTAGAACACGCATTTTTTATAACCCTCTCATACCTACCTAGCGAGATATCATTGCATGCTGAGATATGTACAAAAGCAGTGTCGCAATAAACAAATTAGCAGATCATGCCTCACATACTATCTTTTCTTGTATCCAGGTTTTTGTACATTAAGTCATTGTACGACGTGATATAAGGTAGGTACTAAATAGAGGTAGGTATGTCATGTTCTCTACCAACACAATATCATCAGACTAGTTCACTTCCTCCCCCTTGCCGATGAGTGTAAAATTCCAACCCTTTTAGCTTGCACGTCCAACCATTCAATATACCATAGGTAGCTAGATATCTACCTACTTGCATCGAAGTACGATTAGCCTAGGAATCAGAAATGGATTCCTGGGAAGTATCAAGAGCACGCGACGACACATGAGTGTCCCTCATGGTACGTTCTACGAGAACCCCGTCGCCCTCCGACTCATCTATAGCAACAGGTTTAACTTCGAAACCCCTAATAGTCAGCTGAAGCTTGAGTGCCGGACTAGACCTCATCTCTAGGATTTCTTGAATCATCTGAACCTTGTCGACCATAACCGCACCCACATTTCTAGAGTCTTTCTCATAACGATCATCGTGCAAGATATGGTCGCCCCCGTAAGCGTACTCTTCGTAGCTTATTTTCAACACATTCCTGAATGTGAGGTCGGCGAGGTTCCTGAGGAAGGAAATCTGGGCTAGGTCTAGGACGTTGTAGCCTTCGGACGTTAGCACGTCTATTTTAGCTCCTATGTGTCGGGAAAGACAGTCGACGAGGCCAACGTTTTGAAGACGGATGGCTGTCTGCAGCGGCGTCTCCCTGGAACTGTTCTTGATCTCAACGACCCTTATAGCCATGGATTTCAGAATGAGGAGAGTTGTACTGCTACGCCACTTAGTGACAGCGTAGTGGAAAGGGGTATACCCCTGATTGTTGCGCGCCTCCAAATCAGCGCCTCTCTCTACCAGAGTCCGGAACATCTGTTCATGTCCAGTCCCGGACACCGCCACGTGGAGGGCGGTATTACCTTCTAGCGTTGTCATATTAACGGATGCACCGCTTTCGAGCAGGAACTTTACTACCTCCAGCTGATTGTGGCTTGCCGCCTTATGCAAATGGGTCTGGCCTGATGCGTCTGTCTGATTCACATCTGTGCCTTTCTCCACAAACCACTGGACGACAGAGAGGGGAGCGGTCGGGCTAAGGCTAGTGAAAGGCAGGCCATTCTTGTCGAGAACTTCGAGCCCGATGCCAACAGCAATAAATCTCAGCAAGATCTCTTGGCTCGGTAATTGGACCGCATGGCGGAGGACATTCTCGTAGCGATTAATGACTTCTTCTGGACGGAACCGCTCTAACAGGACGTCAACAATTTTTGTTATTGCACTCTCCGATGCTAAATCCAGAGGTGTCTTTCCAAAGTTATTCGGAATATTGGTGTCGGCGTCTGACTCCAGTAGCCGCCGAATGACTCCACGATTACCCCTTTCAATAGCAACGTGCAGTACGGTATTACCACTGGCATCGGTGTGTTCTATCCGAGCACCCTTGCTGATGAGCAGATGCAAATTCGAGCCGCGTCCACCATCTGCCGCAGAGAACAAGGCGGTTTTACCATCATCCGCCCTAGAATCTACCATCGCGTTGTGGTCAAGAAGTACGCTGACGAGTGTCGAGTCTCCCAACGAAGCTGCATAATGGAGTGGGGGCCGGCCATGGGCTTTGATCTCAACATTGGCGTCCATGTCTATTATTGCTTTGACCAGAGTATGATGGTTTCCGTCCACGGCTGTGCAAAGAGGGGTCCAACCGTCTTGCAGAGTTGAATCTACGGATTCGAGTTCCTCAACTAACCATTTGAATGTGCTCAAATGACCGAAGAGTGAAGCTGCTCTGATGGGCGATGTCTGTTCCGTAAGAACTTCCTCTATAGAGGTACGGAGTGATGAGAGATCCTGCGCACTGAGATGCGCATTCCGGGCGAGGACTGTCTTGATGATTTCTCTTGTGTTAGCCTCAGCTATCGTTTTATGAACCTCGATATGACCGGATCGCCATTTTGCAAAGACGCCCGCATCACGGTATATTCTTCGGATATCCCCCGCCAAATCTAGGTCGTCCATCTGATCGAATTCGCGAATATGTCGCGCGGCAAACCTGAGACTGTACCCAATCAAATAATGACTCAGGGCAACGTCGACTTTATGGCCTCCAATGCTCTCCGTCGTTCTATCTAGACTCTTAAGTCGTTGAAGGCAACTCTTGGTCATTTGAAGACTCGCCTGAGTATCAGTGAAATTATACCACGGAATCTGATATTTTGGCGCGTTATACCATGTCAGGAATAGCCGGACAGTTATGTGTTCCAGGTAGACTAAACCGTCGACGACTTTGATTAAGCCACTGAGCAGGTTACGAAGAGCCTCCTCAAAATTGGGCTGAATGAAGACATCCACTCTGTGAAGTTCTGTAGAGCACTGGAATGCTGCGCTGATCCAGTTCAGATCTGAGAGAGTGAGTGGAACATATGAAGCGACGACGGCCTGCAAGATGTGCCTTGCCCATTCCCGGTCTCTCTGGGGTACTCGCTCCAGCATATGCGAGTAAAGACCGTGCATATTGGTGGGCTCGATCCTGAGTGTATTCTCAATGATACCACGCGATATTTGAACGGAGTTGTCGAGGTTGTTGAGAAGTGCCGAGACCCAGAGAAAGCTGCCTTCAGAACGGCGTTCAAGTTCTGTTATCAGCCACATCATGTCCACTTCCGGTAGTCTGCGAGATTTGTTCAGCTCTGAGGCCCTGGCTTGAATGAACCCTTTGACGCCTTCATTTTTCTGAGATTCATGTTTGTCCAGACGAAGAATCCAAGCATCTCTATCGAAGTGCTCCAGTATCGGAGACTTCAGTCGGCTCGTAAGCACAACGCGTATCTTCGACTTGGAATATGGCACGTCTGTCAAGGCGGCAGTGATCCATTCGCGATGAATTGAGTCTTGAATGTCTGTGCATTCGTCCAGGGCATCCACCAGGATATAAGTGTCGCCAAGGTGTGGATCCTAGAGGCAGTTTCTAAGAACACCGACGAGACAAGGGAGATCCTACAGCCATTGATTGTCTGCCGTCATTGATGACATCGCATATCTTGTTAGGGCAGGTCTTCTGGACATAAGCTGATAAAGGATCATCCGGATGACTGCGGTGCTGTGGTCCCGGTTCTCAACATTATAGTCGCAGAAGAAAGAGCATACGTTAGGCTTGCTCTCGAGCTTTTCGAGGTGTGACTTGAGATATCGTGCAAGGACCGATTTCCCGTACCCTGTTGGTCCCTCAATCCACAAAAGGCCGCGGGAATTTCCCATCATCCATCCTGTGTATGCCCTGTCCTTAATAAGCCAATCGCAAGTGCCATCGGCCGGCTCAGTGATGTTCTGCAGCATATTCGAGGCGCTGATCAGAAATAGAGAGCTGAGAACCTTCTGCTGTTCTTCTGTTATAGGTTCTAGATAGAATCCTTATTAGCTCGATACTACCTATTCAATTCGGTAAGGATAATTCGCGTTGACTCACCTTCACTGGATTCAGGTGGTGCACTTTCAGAAAGGATTACACGCCTGACAACGCCCACGACCGTCCCTTCTACTGGGCCTCCACCATGAGCCCCTATTTTGCAGATTGTTGAGTGGTCTTCCTGTACTGGGATAGACTCTTCCTTTGGAAGCCCGATACGCGCAGACATAGCATCAACGACCTGGAGTTTCAATGTAAGCCTTGTCAATAGTAGGATCTATTGAATACTTACCATAACAGGAATCGGCCCCTTTCCGGTCCTTTTTGTCTCATAAAACGATGTTATGCCCATGGTGCTTGATAGGGAAGTGAAAGACTGGTTTGTCTTAGCAAATTCAAAGGAGTTTCCTCTGAGGCCATCGAGAAAGTTCGATCTTGCGTTGGCGAGTCTCTCAGGTAAGATTGGCCCCAAGTTGAGTAGAAACTTTCCGGTGGAATGTTCCGATTCGGCGTGAGGCGCTCCAAGAAACATAGCATGCTTCGCACTTTGTGTGATATCTTCATATAGACCGCCATTTTCAAGGGCTAATGCGATACTCTTCTTGAAAACAATACTGCCAAGGTCGTGGCAGATGAAGATGATAGGTTTCCCTTTATTCTGGGCTGTACGGCAGATCTTCAGCTCATCAAGGAGGTTTCGAGCGACATCGGTAAATTGATTCTGAGATTCGGCGAATATGCGGTTGTCGTAGCCAAAACTCAAGATTCTGACGTCGGGTAGGTTCGGAGGGAGTGTGTCCTTCAACCAAAGCGTTCCATCTTCGTGTGTCCATGTCTCTACAGAGTTCCCCATGAGGCCATGAATGGCAACAATGTAGGCTTTTGGGGTTTCGCCCCCAGACGCCAGAGTTCGCAACCCATAAACCCCATGTTGGCTGACCGGCGACCTGCTCCTTTTAGTCGATCTGAATCTGAAGTTCCAACCAGCCATCTTCGAAGACAGTCGGGTAGAACGCAGTTAACCTAGCAATATCTGTCGTGTGTTTGATGGAATTCTGTACTCGCAGTTCTGTAAAAGTGAGCATTAGTGTTTATTCTAAGGGGGAACGTAGGAGGGGACATAGAGACTGATAGAGTCCCCCAGATTTATATAGTACTCACATCTAAGATAAACCCGACATGACTTTCTTATGTCACCCAGGGTTTCCATCAAGTCAAATCAAGCCAAGTCAAGTCAAAGACCAACCTACCTTTGGCTTGCCCAAATATTGAGATTTCCTGTTTATTTGACGATATCTGAGAGTTGACTTGACTAGTTATTAACCAAAATAGGACTAGATCTACCCCTGTCCCCCCCTGAGCCCCTGAATTACCTGGATTCTCTAGTTCCCTTGGAGCTCCCTGAGCTCTCGAGCCAGCTCAACCAGCGGTATCTAATGGTACCGGTTACCCGGTTTCGAACTGGCCTCATTCCAGGGGTCTGGGCGTGGTAGATTAGCTGGTCCATGCGTACCTCGGTACCGGTAATCAGACGTATACCAGGGGCTACACCACCAAAATATGGGGCAAATTGGGTATATATGTGGGTCTGAATAGCTTCAATATGCTTGAGATCCGCTCAAACAGTGAAAATTCTCTGTTTTGATTGGCCAAATATCGAAATTTCGTGTTTGAGTCAAACAAATCAAGTCAAACGTCAAGTCAAGTCAAATGTCACTTGACTTGATGGAAGCCCTGATGTCGCCTCTAGGACCATCCAAAGGTGCCAATTAGGCAGTGATGGGTTATGAAATGAGGATGCAACACCCCCTAATCACAAGGAAAGTTGGCCGTATAATATTCGTACACATAACTTCATATCGCCACTTGGAGCCTCTCGAAATCACGTAAAAGCTCAGAGTATGGCTTAAGGTGTTGGCCGTTACCCTATGTTAGTAGAGGTGAGCGTAGAATAAGATCAAATAATCCAATAGAATGAGTACCTACCGGTACCTAGGTAGGTAGGTAACATGGGACGATGCTGCCTGATCCAAGCTTTGTCCAGACCGGTTCCGTATAAGATATAGTACCTAGGTAGATTTATCCTATTGCTCGGGGGTGATTGAGAAGTAAGATTATCTTCTCATCAATCGCTGTACTGTTATTCTTATTACAGGTACATACATCTATCTTTATGGATGTTTCTCTCCTTGATTGCTCCTCTTCCTCCTCCTTCTCGGCAATTTCGGGCTAGCGTTACGGCGCATATCCTGGCCCATCATATGTCGGTGGGCCCACCTATTCGGGAATTATGCAGACCACCTGCAAGCACCCGGCACCAAGGCCACGACCATTTAAAGGAGGGAGTTTGGTCAAACCCGCTATTCCAGTTTCTATAGAATTTGTCGATTCGCACACTACCTACCTACCTACCTACCTACCTACCTACCTACCTACCTAGGTACCGGTAGACTGACTACATCTGTGGTTTGACTAGTGGTGTATATCACTGTTATATAAATAGTTGACATCCATTTTGAACCAGGGATAACCCTCGGTCTCTTATTCCGATGCTATCCCCCACTGAGATTCGGATTTTGGCGCTTCTACCTCCAAGGCCACTGTGCACTGAGCAGGCAATCATCGAAGTTGAGTCTTATATTGTGCCCATCTCAAATCCGATAGATTTCGAAGCACTTTCCTACGTTTGGGGAGATGTGCACGGCCCTGCGTCAATTATGATGGATGGGAAACGTATCAATATAACGAAGAATCTCGAAGCAGCATTACAAAGAATCAGATTGCCAGACAAGAAGCGGAAGCTGTGGGTAGACCAATTATGCATCAACCAAGATGATGATCGAGAAAAGTCGATTCAAATCCCTCTCATGCGTCAGATCTACACCAAAGCAAATCAATGCTTAATATGGCTGGGCGAAATTAGATCGGATATTACAATCTCAGACGCGAAGTCTGCGATAGAAATCATGCAATTTATAGCTGATTTCGATCACGACAGACCAACATCAAGTATACCAGAAGGCCTCTCCTCAGAAGACCGCATGCTCGCATCGATGAGAGCATTAAACACAATATGTGTAGGGGAGAACCCATGGTGGCATCGAGTGTGGACTGTACAGGAGGTAGCGCTATCCCGGAATTCCCACTTGCTATGGGGACCCCTATCTATCTCGTGGAATACAATCGTTCGTGCATTTCCCGCCGTCCAAGGGGCTGCTCTGCCATTCAACGACCTTTTACGTCTACACCTCGACGTTCTGAACAAGCTTTTCACGCAGGTAAACGGATTGGAGCTTACTCGGAACAACGCCGAATGGTGTTTTGATGCGTATTTCCGCTGGAGCTTTCGCAGAGCTACAAATCCTCTTGACAAGGTATACGGACTTCTAGGGCTATTTCCGTCAGGTACATTCCCTCGAGTTCAATGCTGCAACTACCAACTCCGCCCGTCTGATCTCTACGCAATGTTCACTATAGACCTCATCGAACAGGGGTCAAGTCTACATCCAATCGCTCTTCGGTCGTTGCTGGGCCTTCCAGAGAGCACGCCAGGTCTCCCTACGTGGGCATACGATATAGGTGTCAGTGCTCCCCAGTCTCAACTGAGGATTGATGGTGATGATTACGCATGGTTCCTAATGGAGATTTACGAGTCTTACAATGCTTGCGGGGGCAGGGGTATCGATTGGACGATATTTCATTTCGACGAGAGTTGCAATACTCTGAAATTGACCGGGCTGATGCTGGACGAGATCGTGCTAATTGGAACAAGACTCCAAACGAACTGGCCGGATGCCCAAGACGTGCCATGCTCGAAGATGATTGAGAGAATAAAGGAATGGTTCCAGGTAGCCGAAAGACACTACAAGAGCCAGGAGTGGCCCGAGTCATTAGCAGGTCCGAAGCTCTGGCCGAATTCCTTCTGGAGGGGACTTGTTGGCAACCTGATATTCCACAAAGACCTCGATCCGGTGCGTGAGGTAACATCCCTTGATATAGAGATGGTGAAGGCTTTTGTGGAGTCTGGTATAGAAAATCCATCTTGTTATGGGGTGTTTGCCACAATGTGCCACAGGAGCATGTTTATAACTGCATCGGGGCGTTTAGGATTTGGCCCCAACCATCTCAATGTTGGTGACGAAGTATGGATTTTGGATGGCGGTAACGTGCCCTTTGTTTTACGCAAGATTGTAGGTAGTGAAGTGTCAAGCAATGGCCGGCTGCACGTCGGTCCAAGTTATGTTGACGGCATAATGAACGGAGAAGCAGTTACAGATGCAGGTGGAAGTCGTTCTGAGGTGATCTTAAGTTAGGATTTAAGTAGGATTGGGTAAGACTTGTCGATATAAACTGAGGTTTTACCTTCTCACTGATCATGAAGAACCGCTTGTGATAGTCACAGAAAAGGAGTGACAGCGAGATACCAATAGCGCTAATAGGAATCGGACCTAAACTAACATATCACTCCAGGTGTCACCAGCCTGTGGGTTCTTCTCTCTTCTTGAAACCCAACAAGACGCTATATATAAAGTTTAGTAATTATACGGCGGCCTGGTCGAGTAATGTTAGCCGTACTAAGAACTATATGTAGGCAATATCCCTGACAAGACCTTGAAGCTAGTGCGCCAAGACCACGGAGAGTTTTCATAATGACTTGGTGGTGTTGCTGGACAAGAGAGCTTCTGTACCATATCGAACTTGGACTACCTGTTATAAAAATGAATAGTACACGCTTGGCAACGTGATTAATGAGTATATTAATGTCGGTGTAGGTGCGACATTCGTTGACTATGATGCTGTCATCCCGATCTTGATATACAGAACAGCATAGAGGAAGCAATTGTAAAGGCTGTCTGTCTAGTGAAAATCTACAGTCATAGCTACATATGTAGCTACCTCCTACCCAGGTAGGTATATACATACTACGAAGTACAGCGACGAGTGATGGGCGAAATACTAACAGCGCTATCATGAACCGGCCCAAGTTCTGACAGCTCGTCCGGTCCGGTCCGGTCACATGCCCGGAATGAAATACAGTTGGCCCTAAATGAATATTTGCTCTATGCGACAAGAAAGTGGCATGTCCAATCCCGCTTGTAGGGTGCAGGGAATTATGATGAATAGGTAAATGACTCGTTTCTGGAGTCTTACGCTGTCGACTAGAGGGATATGAAGTAAAGTTGTAGTGAACGTGATGGGAGGTGAAGTAATGGTGCTCTAAGGGAAATCAACATAATGGTGAAATAAAAAATGTATACGTATCAAGCTAAATTGATATATATTCTATAGAACATTTCGTCAACAAGTTGTCTTCTATCCATCTCTTATTACTCTCGTGGGTTCATCTCATCTGGGTCTATTGTGAATTTGAGCCTTTGAGGTACATAAGCCTTCTCGATATCTCAGTTGTTTATTCGAGATGAAGTCAACCGTGACATATTTCCAAGCTCTTCTAGCCTTTGCAATTGCAGGGCCTCTCGATCCCCGCCAGGGTATCGACACGTCACTAGTCGATACCGCACCGACACCAACTTCGGCTTCTATCCCCATTGGGCCAACCATCGATTCAACTACCTACAACCTTTCACAAGCTACAGAGTCTGCTACCGAGAGTCCTCTTCCCGTGGAAACGGAGCCTACAACGCTTCAAGAGCTAGCGGCACGTCAAACAGCATGTCAACCTCTTCCCACTGGCGCAGGGCCTGTGCCATCCCCCGACACCGCTTCTGCTTTCCTCGCAGACACTGCATTCAGAGCAATAGCCAGTCAAGCCCCGGTACCCAGTGGATACAACGCGACGTTTATAAACTTACAAGTTAGGGCTGCTGCCTACAGCTATCTTGGTTTCATAGTAGTAGACTCCTACGACACTGTTCGTTGCGCAGAGGAGTGTGACAATGTCTGGCGTGGGTGTCAAGGTTTTAACATTTTCTTTGAGCGAGACCCTATCGTTGCACCAGCTCGCGGCTGTGCTGATCCACCTTCAACCACCAACATTAAATGTGTATTCTGGGGCGGCGATGTCTCTGGAGAGACAGCCATCAACAATGGGACAACCTTAGTGGATTTCCAAGTCGTGGTCACTGGATCTAACGGATATACAAGAAACACCGTCCCTACAGTGCCTGGATACGACGGAGAACCGACTGGGAATAATACGATTGACGCACCTCCTGAGGATACGACGGGTACAGTAACTGTAACCACTATAACATCAGCTACCACCACCGTCACTACAACCGTTACTCCAACCAACAGACCCGGAGGCGGCGGCAGGGGCGGTAGAGGCGGCACCTATATCGGTTCTAAGATCTTCACAAACACGTTCTTCGATCCGGGCCTGTGTGCCGCCGCTTGTGATGCGCAGAATAGGAACAATCTGGCTAACCCTCCTGCCAGAGGACAGCCCCAAATATGCCGCTTCTTCACAACCTATCTGATTTACAGGAATGGGCAGCCCATTGGGCAGTATTGTGCTCTGTATACTCAATATTATCCTAGGAGGTTCGCTACTGTTGGTGTAAGTACTTGGGAGAGAACTTGAAGTATTTTAATACTAATGAATCGCAGAGCGTGGATTCTGGGGGTGACACACTCGACGTCCGCCATGCTTTCTCATACCGAAACACAAGGGCGCCGAATGTATAGCTATTATATCCCTCTACAAAAGTTTGACCATGATGCTATGGTTCTTAAGCTGTAACATTTCGTAGGTATCGTCGGGGTGTCAAAAGGGTTTATTTGGGAGATGGCTTAAAGGAAATGTAGGAGAATAATTCAGGCAATGATCTGGACCTTCGAAGCACCTTTAGCATTGTATGACATGGAAACCACATATGTCCTTAATCGACTTCTTATTCTCTTTATCCTACTAACCGTTCAATTCATGGAAAAGTCCATACATGAAGTAGCAATATTTAGAGTTAACCTGCACCTGACAGTAGAATGAGGGTTCTGAGAACAAAAGGCTTGCCCTAGCTGGTTCTAGAGAGTCACGTATTGATACTACGACTTCATGGGAGGTAGGTACCTGGTAACTACCCTTTCGTTCATTCACTATCATATCATCAGGGTCACCTTACCGGCGTCAACGCAAATCCAAACAAGCTAAGGTGTCCGTCGCCTCCTCTCCACCCCGAATGACAACAATACGGGATAAATTGCTCAGCCTTGCTCCTAAACCGTAGTCTCGATGAGAATCTGCTATTTGTTTCTATTCGATGATTGAATTCACCAGTCACCTCGTCAATATATCGTCGTATGCAACCGCAGACCTTATATTGACCAACCAAGGACATGGGCAAGGGTATATTTGGCCGTTCTATGAAGAAGTGAAGAATTACTATGAAAGGTTGTCCAATCTCTCTTGCGACAAGGATCATTGAAGCTTCAACAATGGCCCCATCACATCAAAATTCACACGATGAAGCGAAGCAACCTACCTAGGTAGGGCTCCAGGTAATCATGAAAAAGATTCTAGGAGCAACAATTGCAGAGAAGGTCGAAAATGCTAGACAAGATAGGAATGAGTCATCACGGCGTGCCTTGTAGGATTCCCTATAGCCTATGCGATAATAATAAAAAAGTACCAACAGAAGTTGGCGGTAAGTGCTACGCCTCACTTCCACTTAATCCTTCGGCAGTGTATAAAGGAGCCAAGGAAGACGCGTCACAAAGATCAATGATAGGGCTGATATATACGGGGTCTACAACAGGGAATGTCGGTATGTGCCGCTCCACAGAAGTAAGGCCCTTGCAGGACCCCCTGACTTCAATTATGCTCCGCCTCAAAGCGTCGTATTGTCCACCTACGGCATGTGCTCTATCCCGGGGCTATCCCGGGCATTCCGGGGTTAAGAAGCTATTCGGACGTGTATACTGTGCCTCGGTAAGCAACAATAGTACTATAATGATTCTTTCGCTATACTACTGAATTTGTAATTCCCACCATGATAGGAAGGCTTGTGATGCTTAGACAGCCTGTGACGTCTCGCTGGGGTGAGATGGAGACGGTATGCAGCGAATCAAATTCGACGTTATTCGCGCTTGGCATTTGTTTTGCATATCTTATTAATATCTTCCCATTGACCATCATTCGTCCATTATCACAATCAACCCCCGACGACTATGCGCTTCTCTATGATCTACCCAGCATTTAAAAGAAAGAATACTTAAAAGTAGACTTGAACTTGCGAGAGATTCAACATATAATCGCGCGTGGTCAAATGCCGATCCGCGATGGCGTCTAGCGCAACGAGTTGGCCTGGGGTGCGTCCCGTCAAGACATGCACGGAATGCAAGCAATCAAAAGTACGCTTACTTATCCTCGCACATGCATAGTACCACGACTAATAACTCGATAGCTTCGCTGCGACTCCAAGGACAGGTTTCCAAACCCATGTTCTAGATGCCAGGCGAGAAACCTCACTTGCACTGTTGACCCGTCCTTTCGACGGACGCCTGCTCGAAAGTGCGTTTCTGAGTTCCTTCAACCTAGAGACTTTGTTCTAAGGATATTGACCTGGCCTTACGACTAATCGCAATGGACAGGCGGCTGGAGGCTATGTCCAGAGAGTTACGAGAACTTCGTGATCAGAGAATAGTAGATACTCGCGCAGGATCTACGACGAGCCCGGATCCAGAAACTACCCGCTCACAAGCTTCGTCTGGCATCGCATCGCAAGCATCAGTTGCAATTCTACTAGATGATCTCGAGTTTATGGGACTAGAGCCTTTCGAGCTCGGCGACGTCGTAGTAGATAAGCAGTCGGTGATTGCGACCTTCAGACTGTAAGCATTTGCCCTATCCTCTAGGAGGCACTCTTGAGAGCCTACGACTGACCCCATCCGAACAAGATTCTCCTCCCACTTCCATCCTCACCTCCCAATACTAGGGCCCGTGTCACTAAAAACTATCCATCATTCTCACCCATTTCTGTTTTGGACGATCATGGTCATCGTCGCTCAGCGTTCGCCCGTGCCCTCGGACGAAAACTTGTTCTCTCGGCTCCATGAACCGTACATTCAGATGCTCAGGGTGGAAGCCTTGCGAGCGCCAATGCCTCTGAGCAAGATTCAGGCTCTTTTATTCCTTTGCATGTGGCCCTTGCCAGTCTCACACCAACGAGACGACCCGAGTTGGCTGTATTGCGGGATCGCCGTAAACGCAGCTTTCTATATGAGTCTTCACCGATCGAGTCCAAAGGCGGGAACAACTCCCTCTTTATACAGTATCGGTGTGATATCTGGAAGCGCGCATGAGAGAACAAATACATGGCTCGGTTGTTTTTACGTTAGCACATCGTAAGTCGTTCACGCATCGCACATGATGTGCTATTAGCTAACCGTTCGCAGTCTCAGCATGCACCACGGTCTTCCCCCAATGATCAACACCCCTTCCGATCTTGCTACTATCCGTACAATCATTAGCGAACATAGTGTTCCACGCGAATTCTTACTTCAGATTAGAGTGCTCCTAATCTTGGCGGGCTTTACCAACGTCCTTGCACACAACTCGAACGACAGCGTCGTCGACTCTTCTATTACGCAGCTATTGGACGGCGAACTCGACACCCTCAAAATCACGTCTCCTGAGGGATGGACAAACATGGTTGACTATGGTATTATGGTCGTTAAGATGCATGTTTATACACTGGTGATAACACGAGCTCGACCTGGAGCCGGTTCGAGAGAGATCGTTCTCAAACTCGGCCTAGCTACTGCTCTTCGTATCATCCACTTGGCAAACATGCGATTTCATGAAAGACGGGACAAGACAGAAAGCTTGACAGTGATCCAACGTGAGAGGACATTACCCAAGGATTACTTCAGGGGTCTGGCATTCGCCACCATTTTCCTTCTCAAATACTTCAGTCTCAACAACAGTGCCAACGCCGAAGAACAACAACTAGCGGCAAACCACGTCATCATGGCCCATACGATATTCAAGACGTTGACTTTGCAACCTCGAGACGAATACGGAAGGGTCGCGAACCTCTTCGAGACACTCTGCAAGCAAGCGCCCATCCCTGCCGATACGGGCAAATCCAATGTCACCGACCGGATGGGAGCATCTATTGTGCTGGACGCAATTGACACCGCCCGTGAGATTCGCGGCCATCCTATCGAGATGCAAGAGCCCGATATCTCAAGCACAACAGAAGGTCTTACTGGACAGCACAGTATGTCGCAGACGGACGTGTTCGACGCTACCTCCGAATTAGTAGAGCCTTGGCCTTCGGATCTCGCTTTTGCGAACATGTTTTGGGGCGACCCTTCTTGGGATATATTCACGGTTCCTTCGGAGGCGGCACAGTTTCATTCGGGTCAGGGGTTATAATAGGTACCTCATAGGAGGTAATCAATGGAGTTATTGTATATAGTAGATTTATCAAGCAAGTACTTAAGCAAAACAACTAGTAGACTATCTAATACAAATCAAAACATACAAATATACATAAGAGCCCTAGTCTTTTATACAATCTATATCTAAGCGAGCGAGGCAAGTAGTTCCTCCGGCAACTTCAAATTTACGAGCGCAAGGTGCTGCTGAGATCCATGGACGTCGTTCTCCATGAAGCTTCCACCCGCAGTACGCTTGCCAGCTCGGATACGTGGGATCGTGGCCTTGAACGCCTGTGCCGGGTCGAAGAATCCGCACCAAACGATGTCGCTTTCGGCCAAGTTATAAGCGTCCGCTATCGTCTTCGCGGATAACACGCCAGACTCCCTCACTTTGAGATAGGTGTCTCTGGATTCAAAGATGAGATCGAAGGTGATCTCATACGGCCCCGAGTTTTTCGACCTGACAACTTGAGCCAAGTCTCCGAATGTCTTGGGTTTCGCATGCCCGTTAGATGCTGAACCGTTGCTTACTTTGGTCGGCGCGAAAGTCTTATGTCCGTTTGTTTTAACGCCGTTGACATCCTCGGTAACAGTTGGGGTGGGAAGCTTTGAGATGGATCTGTCACCCTTGCCTATTAACGAGGCAGATTGTGTAAAGACTTTCTCCTTTTTCTTGTGGATCCCGTTGCCGTTGGCGCCATTATGGATAGGGGTTACAGCGTGATCCTCGATGGACAGGCACTCCTCGCCTTCTTTGAGGTCCATCAGATGATAGATGGAGAACTTCGAACAAGGTCCCATCTCGATGACAGACTTGCCACCGATGCCGAATGCGAAGTTTCCTGAAGTCGCCTTCTGCCCCGGGTAGCTCCCGTGCTTCGCGGTGTTAGCCCTTGAGCGATGTCAAAGATGCATTCTGGGGTACAAGACTTACAATAACTGCGATCCTCGCTGTCGCAGCGACGCTAGTTGCCAACTCCTGTGAAGATGCAAGTGCCTCGCCAATGACGAACAGCTCTTGCGATTGTGCGACAGACTCATCATCAGCGCTCTGGTCTGGTTTCCCATAGAGGTGGAAGTCAAACTCCCATTCGCCAGAGGCATGTTTATGCTGGCTTGCAGCGTATCCTTTGACGATATCAACCAGCGACTCGAACTGCTTAATAAGAATTGCTATGAGAACGTCAGTATCTGCATTCCCGTCTAGACGCCATTGAGGATTTGCTGGACGTCTTACGGTCTCGGATGCTGCCCATGAACATCGATCGGTAACCAACTATACTGCCAGCTTCAAGCTTCACCTGGTACGGGAGCCCATTCTCTTGCGAGAAGTGGAACATACTACCACGTACCCTGATCGTTCTCTGATCGTCGAGCTGTTCGTATGTGGCGGCGTTCAGATCCAAGTACCCGCCGGGTCCATGCAGAATATCAGGCCGAGACTTCTCATACATAGTATGTGCGGCTACCGTGACGGGCGTGCAGCGGGCCGTCGAGGTCAATGGAGATATGGTGAACTCCCCATTCTTGTACACAGTCGCGATGGCGCCGTGGGACTTCGGTTCGGCGCAAGTCCCTCCGCATTCCATTATCTTGCCCATGTGCGTAAATCCACCCAACTGGCGTTGAACTGCAGGCGATCTCCAGTCGTCCATTTTCGCGCCGGACAAGAACGCACAGTAAGCAACATACGGAGCCGGATCGTAGGCGCGACCTCCAACAATAACATCGAAACCGGGATTTACGTGCATCGCGTCGATGAATGGCTCCGGGCCCATTTGCGCAACGACCCGTGTCGAAGCATCGATATCCTCTTCTGTCAGCGGCGGAACACATGCCCCACATCCCGTAACAGCACCTGCTCTCAGGCGATCTTTGATCAGTGTCTTGTCGATTCCGGAGAAGATAGCCACAGTCTTGAACGAGTATTTCTCGTTTCCTTCTTCGGCGGCGATTTCCTCAATGATGTTCACAAGCTCTCGGACGTGTTCGTCACTGCCATCTCCGCCGGCCGAGCTGAAAACTAGCGGAACGTGGAAATCGTGGACGAGTTTGAGTAGCTTCTTGAGGTCACGAACATATGACGTCCGCGGGCAACCCATAATGCCCTGGGCGAGTCGGTCTGGCCCACTGTCGGTCGAGCCCGAGTCTAGAATCATGGCCGTTGGGATTCCCGTCGCGACGAGGTGTCTTAGTGCTGCGGTATTCTCATCCTCGTTGAGACCGTACCCGAGCATGCCTACTGGAGTGACGATGTGACATAATGGCGCGGATGCCGCCTCAACGTCGCTATGATTACTGGTTGCGGTTGGCATTTTGAAGTTTGTAGTATTTTGTTTTCGAATTAGAATTATTATATTACTTGAGAAATGATGTGATGATTCGAGCGCACTCTCTGGTGATATGGCTTGCTACTTGTTCTTGTAGTAAAGGGGTTGATTGTCCGTAGAGACATCTACATAGGTAAATTCTAACCAATTTCCGTATACGTCACTAATGGTAACCCAACTATTTGATCGTGACAACCGAACCTCGCATTTCGCACCTAGCACCGCCTCCTCTCGCAATATTCGCTGCGCTCGGTGGTCGGACAGCGCCTTGGTCTCCGCTGCCGTGGGCTACGCCATATTGCAGGACGCCTCAGCCGAGATTCGCGTCTTAGCCGAAGTTCGCACTTAGGGCCGAATTTCGCTTCATGACGGAATAGCCCCTTACAACTGAGACATGCAGTTCTCGTGACCTTGCCATCCTATATATCGCTTTAGAAGTTTCTAATGAGTCGGAACACGGCGTTGTCGAAGAATCCCGACAGGTCTAACAGTACAATCTCAATATTCTAGTCACCTACAGTATAAGTGAGTTCTCCAATCGGCCGTGAGCTCCGAGCACTTCATTTAATTTCCCATTTCGATCATTTTCCAGGGATGCAGAGGGGTACGTAAACAATGCTTCATAATTGGTGTACAATATTTATCCGTTGACTATCGTCGCGTGGAAAGTTGGGTTATTATTAGTTGGCTTCTCATAGTATCATAAGGAAGCGTGTAGGACGAGTTATGCCAGACTCACTTGGTTACTTAGATGTATGATTTAACCAAGCGAAACCTATAATATTGATATAATTGGTTTCTAGGATATCTCATCTATGACCCCCTAGATAAAGGAGGTTGATAATCATTTTAACATGTGATTGAGGCTGAGACCCGGGTGAGAATGAGAACCCCCGCAATCCCATCGCTTCGGGCGCTTACGAATGCAGGGTAACATGAGCCTCATATCTCACATGTCTTAAGAGGCCGGCAATGAAACTAGAATTGTGGCTTCAGCACGGAGTCGGAATCGGTCGAAAAAGTCCGTCGGCTTGAATCTTCCTGGACATGCCTGAAACTGCGTGAGGGTTGTACATCACATCAAAACATAACATACCATCACATGTGACAGTCTTTCTTAGTTTTCCATGCAGAACTCATTATCCTCTTCCCAGGTACTGCGCCATGGACCATACATTACTTTGGTTGTTTGGACTTTTCACGTATATTCTATGATCATGTAAGAGTTCGACTTATCACTAACCTGTACGGCGTCCACATTCCTGCCTCCGTGAAATGGACGACAATGTACGTTATCCCCTTGACTGGCGGCTTGTTACAATAGCTACATTTTGCGTACAACTACTGCCAAGCCTACAGGTCCACACGATCATAGGGCTTCCACTTTTTAGATAGCCAGTAGGATGAGAGTATATCGCGTTGTGCTGCTGATTTACAGCGGATTACAGTGGGTAGGTGGGTAGTATGTGCATTCATAATAAGAGGCTCCTTGTCACTATACGCAAAATGTAGCTATTGTAGCAAGCCGCCAGTCAAGGGGATAGGCTAAATTTCTTTGTCTACCAGGATGAGGTAGGTACCTGGTAGGTAGTTAACGGTCTGAACTCAATTCTTGTCATGTAAGTCTAACTGTTCACCGAGTTTCTCTCTAGTCTACTCGTGCTGGCCCGTTTCTTGTTCAGTTGATGGCTTATGAGTATTACTCCTATCTTCGGGCTGTTCAAATTATTATATCTGCGTAGCCTAGAGTTGGTGAACGGGTATTGCTAGAAGCAAAAAGAGGTATCCCTTTATGAAATATGAACCGTAGCATTATATAACCAGCCAATGCGCTGTGAGCATGTAGAGTCTCGCATGCTGTGACAAGGGTGCATGACATAGTCCCAATTGCTTCAGCTTTATAAAGAGGTGCTATTTCATCGTCAGGACTCAGGTTAGGATGTAGGCTCACAGTACCATAATTCGGCGTCTTGATAGCGTTAAGAAGTGCATTATCGACTCGGGTTACAGGTAGGTACGTTCCTAAGAGTCTAGAATAATCTTGCTAAAGGAACAAGCAAGGGTAGCTTGGGACTTTGACCAATCTTTAATGACACTCTCGACCTCTTCAATGGCATGTCTTATTCCATATCATAGGTACCTAATACGGGTGGCACAGCTCGTTTGGTTTTGCTCCCTAGAAAGCACACACCTACCCAGTTGTGGGAAAGCCCCGGGTATACATATAAAGGAGCCTCTGTCTCAGAGCCAATCCCCTAATGGGCTAAACCCCCTGATAAGTTAGACTTCTGATAATGGCGACCGGATCATATAACTATGCCAATGTGAGAAAAATGCACATAAATATGCCCGATAGGGGAATAATACGTGCGATACACGATTAGAGGAAAAGAGCTTAGGGGGGCCTGAAAAACTAGGCACCTGGCGATGATTGCTATGGGAAGAATAGCTCCCCAGGTATCATCTATCGTAGCTTCAGTACTGCTATTCAGGCTACCAGGTAGCTAGCCTCCCATAGTATCCTAATACAACTAAGCACTTATTATATCACGATTAGACATAAGGCCTGGACTATTCATAGATAGCTGGGCCTTTAGTAATCAGATCTACCAAGGCTAAGAAGCACAAGCTCAAATTACTGATTCCAGGCCAGATTATGTAAACAGCAGAGATTCATGTAAGTTATGGGAACATATACGTATCAAGAGAAGTGAAATTACGCCTTGATGATAATTATCTTCACATTGCAATCTCTTGGCTCCATGCTGACGGGCACGTGTTATACGGACCTGTCCGGCCACTGCTTATTGATCATCAAAGGTATTACTTAACCTAGCCAGGCTGTTGGTAAGATTTGTACAATACTACCTACCTAAACTACCAACGCTAGCTCGTTGGTAGCGTCTTAAAGCTATCTGAGTTGAAATGATTGGACATGATGATAAGCCCGTCCATGCTTTCACGCCTGTTATCATGGTGTCCCATCAACTAATCTAAGAACGATTTAGAAGTGTGGACACCTAGTTTACAATATACGCTCCCCTACCTGCCGTTTCTGACTTATTCTATAAACTTATCATCGACCTTGCTGCCGCCGCTACTACCTACACTATAGATGGAGGAATGATCCATTTGGCTATACGCCTGCCCTGGGCAGCTCCTATAGTCGACAGCATAGTCGGCGATACTGTTATCTGGTGGCTTATTTGTAGGTCTCGTCTAGAGAGTGGCGGTATAAGTACATAGCAATAGCTACGGTCAAAATAAAGTTAAGGACAAAATACATCTATTAGTATGGGAGCATATACTACTTACCTCCTAGCTATAAGCCAGGTATCCATATTTGCAACCCTTTCTTAGATTAGTTGGGATGGAACACCATGGTAACAAGCGTTTCATCCAGGTGGATTCAAAATCAAGAGCTGGAGATCAATATTCTAAACCCGGAAATCCAGGACGATATCATCCATAAAGGACCGGGCATTCTCTACGAGTTTAGAGCAAGCATTAACCCCTCCTTCACACATACGCTTACTAAGTAGGCCCCTGAATTGTACACGTTCCGACAGATTTACAATCTCCTTGATCACCATCTGAACCGGGCCCCTTAGACCCATTTTTCAAAGGTCATCATCGTAGAACCACCAGCACACGATGACGGACGGTAGCCAGTTCGATTCGTTAGCTGAACTATACATAGACTTCTCCGAGCTGCCCTTTCGACGACATCTAGAATTTCCGTCCGTACTCGAGCTTGTGGGTCCTGTTGACGGGCTGAGAGTCCTCGACCTGGGCTGCGGAAGCGGTGTGTACGCCCGCAAGCTCGCCAACGACGGCGCGGCAACGGTCGTCGGGCTTGATGAGTCGGCTGGAATGCTCGACTACGCGCTAAAACGCGAAGCCGAACAACACCTAGGCATCACATACGTCCCCGGCACACTTCCCGCCGAGCTCCGCGGATCGTTCGACCTGGTGCTGGCTGTCTACGTCCTGCCCTACGCCCGCGACTATTCCGAACTGCTAGCCCTTTGTCAAGCTGCCGCCGATGCCCTGCGGCCCGGGGGGAGGCTGCTAACCTTGCCCTTACATCCCACCATGCGCACCGATCCTAACTACTACGAACGGTACGGATTGCGGCTGACCTCATCAGGCCCACTCGACGATGCCGTTCCAGTCGACCTCAACCTGCGCTTCGGTCGCCACGACGCACACGTCACCCCCTATTTCTGGACTGCCGCGACGCTGGAGAGAGCTTTGGTCGAGGCTGGGTTCACCAGCATCATCTGGCATCCTCACCGCGCTGCCAAAGCCGACGACGTCGATGCCGCGTTTGTCCAGCCCTACCTCGACGCGCCACATGCTGCGATCATCGAGGCGATCAAGGCTCCACCCCAAGCATAACCATCAGCGACATGCGGCTACACTTGGAATCCCCCTTTTTCTACGACGGCGGTCTAAGCCCCGGACAGCACGCTAGAGAAACAGGCGAAGGTTTCTTGAGGATCTGGGTACTCTGATTTAGATGAGAAAGAGAAGTCAACCATATGTGCTGGAAGGCCGTTTAGGTATATAGCTCTATGACGAGAGGGAGTCGAATGATGGAGACAGAAGGGTCAACTCCTTGACTGTCTCGAGGTCGCCTCCCGTGCTAACTAATAATACGGCTATTAGGAAGTACTATTACTCGGGAGCATCAGATCTTGGCATATCACGTAGTCTCCATATCTAAAGATGATACCAGTCAGGGCTATCGTCAAGAGTCGGTAGGAATATGGCTATTTTCATATTCCTCTATCAGGTATAATTATAACAATTATATACGAATACCCTCGTTAAATTCCGTAAGCCAGGAGCCCAATACCACCGGATCGGCGTGCAAAAAAAAAGAACGTACTAATAATATTTATTCTGACATCCTAATCAGAACAGCCAGCCATGAATCAAGCATTCTGCGATCGGTGTCGCCGCCTTTTCAGTCTCGAGAATCTCCACAAAGTGTCGGACAGCTCATTCAGACACGGCCAGATCCAGACGATCATGACAAATGCTCGAAATGGCTGCCCCTTTTGTGGGCTCATGTGCCATGTCAAGATTTGTGAGATTGGCGGTTTTCCAGAGGAGGGCGTTCCAGTCTTCTATGAGCCCGAAGATTGGGTATGGGTTCATGTTTGGTCGAGGAGCCAAGGGTCGCTGATCGAGGACATTGAAATTGAGATTGAAGGTGAAAAGGATCGAGGGCAATGTCGTACGTTTGCGGCAGAACGTACATAATCCAACATCATTCGCGCCCCGAAGGATTTGCTGACCCTGACTAGACGATCCGGCATCAAGGTTGACTTCATTCCGTCCCATTGAGACAGATGTTGCGTCTCCGGCTGTTATAGCAGCAGCACGAAAGCTTATCTCACTATGCCACCATTCGCATCCTACATGCCGTGCTGCAGGTGAAGCGTCTTCGCCATCTCGAGTTATCAACGTAGCCGGACCTGACGGGTCATATATCTATCTTTGCAGTCCACGCAATCTTACAACTGAAGGATATGTCGCCCTTAGTTATTGCTGGGGTGGTGACCAGCCTGTGAAGTTGTTAAGCAACAATAAGGCCGCTTTAGCTGACGGGGTTCCGCTCACATCCCTCCCTTCAAGTCTTCAGGATGCGGTGACTTGTACGAGAACACTGGGGTACCGTTATCTCTGGGTTGATGCGTTGTGCATCATGCAAGATAGCGAAGAGGATAAACTTCAAGAGATTAGTAAGATGGCATCTATATATCGCAATGCGACTGTCACGATCACTGCCGCGGTAGCAAGTTCTGTATTCGAGGGGTACCTGGGCTATGACCGATATGGGTCATGGACGTCCAAAGTCAAATCCTCGATAGCTAAGGCAGAACATTGCCATATCAACATCGAACTCGACGACTACAGAATAGGGACCTTGACGATTATCCCGAAGGTCGAAGGTCGTGGGGTAACAGAACAGATGCCCCTGAATAAAAGAGGATGGTGCCTTCAGGAATCAATTCTCCCACGGCGACTACTCTATTATGGACCCCAGGAATTGTTGTTCCGTTGTCAGACCATTGATTGCCAGCCAGTGATCCCAAGTGTCATCGACTACAGCAAGGGTATCGACCCTCCACGGATCCTTAGCTACGAACAACGCGACTCCGACCCGAGAGGTCTTTGGCATAGTCTGGTGTACGATTACAGTCGACGAGAAGTGAGCGTAGCGGAAGACAGGGTACACGCACTCTCTGGGGTAACCGACGCGCTCCGTAGGAAATGGGGAGACGAATGCCTCTTCGGTCTCTGGAAAAGCCGGTTTGTAGAAGATTTATGCTGGACCAGCGAACCTTGGAATCCTAACCCGGTGAGGTCGAATCACGCCCCTTCCTGGTCATGGATGTCGATAAATTGCTTTATCGATATGAACACCTTTGACTTCGAGAATGTTGACGCCGTCCTGAACACGATCTCAGGAAACGAGGTTCATCTGACATGTCGAATCATGACAAAATCCGTTAGTATTAGGAGCGCAATAGCTTACAATGTCGACCTCGGAATGGCAAGCGACGAGCCGAACGGAAAACAAGTTGACTACCTATACATCGGTGTGGCTGGGATAAAACACAGAAAAGTAGGTACGAAGGAAATGGCGGTATTACACAAAGCTATGGCGATAGCAGCAATAGAATTAGAACCAGGAGTTTTTCGCCGTGTAGGCACTGTCATAGAGAACGTATCTGCCGCGAAGAACGAACGTTATTCCAATGGGGCTGATCCATGGATGCAACTCATACCGAGAAAAATCATACTAGTATAGGAGCAAGAGAACGGTGTATAGACTTGAAGGTTGGCTTAGAACTGTAAGAAATCCTTCCAATACTCCCAGTTTAGATCGCTATCATCCGTCAGTCCGAGGCCCTCGAGGATATGAGGATCCGGCACAGCAAGCATCTGAACACGCTCTGAATTTCGGTTCTCTCTCTTTTCCCAAAGTGACCGAATGAACTGCGGCGTGATATCGTAGTCCCGAGCCCCTTGACCACGAACCAGCTCCTTTCTGCGAGCCTCCCAAGCCTCCAGAGTCAGGTCGCCGAGAGCGACAAAGAAGGTATTTTCGGTGTTTTCGATAAGCTCAGAACGCGCATTGTAAAGATCTTCGACTAGCTTCCAAGCCACGGCCACACGATCTCCAGAGCACCGGCACCGCAGGTCGCTAATCACGTAGATGTAGGCGTCCAGGTAGTACTTGAAGGTCATGTAGGTAAACAAATGCGAGGAGAACTTGCTGCGTAGTGCCACGTCCACCATCTCCAACGAGGTAAGGGCCGCCTCGAAGAGCGTGTCGCTTTCTTTCCGCGTCATATATATCTCGCCACCACTAACGGCAGCTCGCCACCGGGGATGGTAAACTTTGAACCGCATCCGAGCCGGAGTGATTTTCGCAATTGCGCATATCAGGCCATGGAGAGGTATATGTTTGTCACACTGACCTATGTATTTCTCCTGGTAAATTTCCTCGAGCTCACTAATGGCCTCTTCCCCGTCTTCCACACCTACCGACAGCTTGCCTCTCATAGGGCCGTGAATGATATTTTCGAAGACCGTGGCAGCCTTGGGCGAAGTTCGAAGCCATTTGAAGACTTCAAACTTCAACAAGACGCACAGCATCTCAGTTGGACTATCATACTCAATAGGGGGCTCGACCATGTCTGGATGCAAATTCGCGTCGTTGACATTGAGCGGGAAGCGGACATCGCCGAACTTGGATTCGCGAGGCGGACTTATCCCTGGGGTGCAAACAGCGTGACTTCGGGCGTCGATACACCGCAATTGCCACCAGAGACGGATCCGCATTTCCTTCTCGAAGAACGAGAGCTTAGGATCAGTGTTTTCTCGGTATAACCCCATTCTCTGGCCCAGCTTTACGGCTGAGCCAGCCAGAACGGCAGTCAAATCAGACTCCGGGTCTGCGAGGAGAAACAAAACAAATGCCTGTAGAACCTCGAGTTCCCTCGTCGTGAGGAAGTCGGCCGCTAGGAGAGCCCGAACGGTCGCGGCTCGGTAACGTACTAATAAGATGTCCTTAGTCTCGCTGAAGGAGGCCTGGCATTCATCCGAGGACATCGGGGTGACAGCTAGCGTGTATATCGCAAACATGATGGCCGTTAGTGATTTGGATGCTCTAGAAGTATCCCAGCTTGCCTCCAAGATGCGTTGCTGCAGGGTTGGTGCATGGACGATCTTGGTAATCGGATGGACTTTCTCGACAAAAATCTGCCAGAATCGGAAGATACATCTCGGTTCTGGATGTAGGTCGTGGAGTTCAGGCTGGTCGCTGGGAATCGTGAACTGAAGCGGCGGTGTAGGATGCCGAAAAGGGTCGTTTTTGTAACGCAGGCCCTGGATAGGAGGGTACTTGAGCTTGTCAAGGCGGAGACGTTAATTATTAGCAACCAGAGTAAGTCGCGAACAATAATAATACCTCTGAGCTCAGATTAAACCATAGGCACCTAGACGAAATATGAGTATATTACTTTAGACTAATTGTTTTTGCTATGTTTGTCGTCTCACCGTTCTACATCCTCTGTGATAATCTCCGGGAGGTAAACCATCGAGTCAGGACGACTAGTCGCGGATATTACAGAGACGGGGCTTTGAGAATCGCTCTCCTTCAGCTTGAGTTCCGGCGCGGAAGGAATCCAGGTATGAGTGTAGCGGCTGAAGTCGACATTATGCTTCCGCATCAGATCTTCATACAGAGCCAGTCGAGCGAGCAGGTCTTCGTCTCCGGCCCTCTTCCGGGACCGACGAGGAGCGGGCGCCTCATATTGGCATTGAAGTCGTGACTTGCTGCAGTTGGAACATGGGTCTGTCTTGTCACACTTGACCTTCCGACGAGCACAGCATGAACAGGCGTATTTATGCACCTCCAGGCGCCCAGTCGGTAGAGGTGATGTCATAGATACAGTCGGAGCAGTTAGGCAAACGGTATGCTTTGCCTATGAGATGCTTTACTTTATGAAGCAGGCCATGGGTACACTCATTGATTAAAAATGAAAGATCTAGATCATGTATACGAGTCAAGACGACCCGAGTGTGTATAGAAGATCCACGGATAGGAGAGTAACTTCGGCCGGTTCGGGTCCAAAAGTTTACTAGCGCATTTCGCTACGGACCCGACCCGCCCGAAGCCCCTTAGCTACTATAGCAGGCGTGTTAGGACTAGACATCATAATAACAGTATTAGTTGCTACCATACAATAGAATTCCTATATTTTCCGATGGAACGCGGGCGTCGGCCGACGATCAAGTTCGCTAAGTTGTTTATGACCCTTTATATATTTCGAAGTTGCTTCAGAGCCCCTATGTCCAATTTCCTCTCTGAGCAATCCCAAGTCCTAGACAATATCTCCACCTTATCATTTACAAGTTTGCTTTTTATATAGCTCAGATTTCGTGCTTGAGGTTCAAGCTTGATCATTATGGTCCCAAGCAACAGTGAACATACCGGAACTCCTGCCGGGCATCTTGAGGACGCTGAAGCTCGGACAGTGGCAGTACCAGTACCGATGGGCAACGATGTGAAGGAAAAGAACGACAAGGACACTGGTCTTTCTCAAGTAAATGGCAACGAAGATGCCGTGTACCCTTCTGGACTGAAGCTTGTCCTCATTCTCAGTTCAACCTTCATCAGCATGTTCTTAGTATCTCTGGTCAGCAAATCCGTCTCCTTTTTCCTGTCGTTGCATATATGCTCACACCACAGAAGGACCGCACAATCATCACAACAGCTATTCCACGAATCTCGGATGACTTCAGCTCAAGTACAGACATTGGCTGGTACGGTTCTGCTTATCTCTTGACGACATGTGCCTTCCAGCTGCTACTAGGAAAGGTCTACTCCTTTTACAGTATCAAGAACACCTTCCTGGCCTCCGTATTCTTCTTCGAGGTTGGGTCTGCCGTATGCGGAGCAGCCCCAAGCTCAACCGTCTTCATTGTCGGCAGAGCCATCGGCGGGCTAGGAGCAGCAGGAATTACTAGCGGCGTGGTAAGTCTAGCGGCACGAGGGACATAGCTAATAGCTTGGACCTTTCTTCCTTCCTGGTCCCCTGGTTTAAATTATATTTGAGATTCGGTTGATTGACTTAGGATCATCTTATCCCAGATTGCTGTCATCGTACATGCTGTACCTCTACGCAAACGACCTATAACTCAGGGCATGATCGGTGCCGTGTTTGGCGTTGCATCCGTGATTGGGCCGTTGCTAGGAGGAGCCTTCACATCGAAGGTCACTTGGAGATGGTGTTTCTACATCAATCTCCCGTTTGGAGGAATAGCTATGGTAGTGATACTATTCCTCCTAAAGATTCCTGATCGGGACACGACGAATGTCCCTGCCAAGGACAAGCTGGCGCAGTTGGACTTTTATGGCACTGCGCTGATTTTACCAGGCACTGTCTGCTTGCTCTTGGTGCTGCAATGGGGCGGTTCAACCTATGCCGTGAGTTAATCTGGGAAGGATGATACGATGAAGAGTACTAACCTCTTCTATAGTGGAATGATGGCCGTATCATCGCCATGCTTGTTCTCGCTGGCGTGCTGATGATAGGGTTCGTCCTGGTCCAGATCTTCCTTCCCAAGACAGCCACCATGCCCCCTAGGGTCTTCATGCAACGCAGTATCCTTGCTGGTTTCTTCTCAACACTTTGTATTGGATCGCACTCGATGCTGTTCAGTGAGTTGACTGAACTTTTGAGCGAGATATCTACCTAGATTTGCTAACTCGATACAGCCTACTACCTTCCCATCTGGTTCCAGGCTGTCCAGGGGCTGACAGCCGTAGACTCGGGCATCCGAACACTTCCTCTCGTTATTTCTTTAGTCGTTGCGTCCATGTCGTCGGGATTTTTCATATACCGCATCGGCTACTACACGCCTTTTATGATCATTGGCGTCTGCTTCATGGCCGTTGGTGCTGGCATGTTGAACACTCTCCAGATTGATACCTCCACGGCCAAACTGGTGGGTTACCAAATACTCTATGGCTTTGGCCTAGGTTTCGTCTCTCAGGTGCCCAACCTCGCCGCGCAAACCGTCCTACCGAAACCCGATATCCCGATAGGCACCTCACTCATGTTCTTTTCCCAGCTGCTCAGCGGCGCCATCTTTGTTTCAGTAGGCCAGAACGTCCTCAATAATCAGCTCATCCAGCGGCTCTCGTCACTTCCAGGCTTCAGCCCTGAGATGATCCGGAACAGCGGTGTCACTTTGCTGACCGACTTACCTGCCTCGATCAAGACAACAGTTCTAGTCGCATATAACGAATCGCTTCAACAGGTGTTCCGGGCAGGCTTGATCGTAGTCTGCATTAATTTGCTCGGTGGGTTAGCGATGGAGTGGCGGAGCGTGAAAAAAAAATGTAACTGAGCAGGAGAAGAAGAGCGAGGCAGACTGCACTACTCGCGATGGAAGCGTCAGTGAGACGGCTTAGACTCCTGGTATGTGATATAGATGCTAGATGAACAGCTTCACCGTATATGAGGAGCTAAACTTCATATATAAACACTTTCCTATAGTACCCTCTCATCCACAGTTCTCTTGCAACTATTTATATACATCTAGGTATCTATATGATAGCGCTAAAAAAGTAGCATCATTGCTCTTCATCGTCGCATTTATATAACTTTCATGCGGCCTAGCCGTCCAAGTTCGATATAACACGAATATTTCCTGACTTCCATTACTCGCGCCGTGACAGCACGATGCATTCGAATAATTCGCATGTGACAGGCTATGTACTTTATCTCATAGCAGGTACCTACGTGCTAGCGTTCCTGGTGAAATAGGGGGTTTAATATCTTATGTAGAATGTGGATGGATAATAGAGGAAACTAGACCTTCAATTCCCGAGGTGGTTCAAACACTAGATCAATAATGTTACTGTCGAGTTGCCGAGTCTTTCAGGCGGCAGTCCGGAATCTGCGTGAAATTAGTTTAGGACAGGCTGGCTAAGACATTTAATAGCTACGAGGTAAGGGCAAACTCGACGCAGACTCCGCGAAGGCTTTGGTGTCACTAGGAAGCACTATTGCAAATGTTCCGAGAGTCATGGACAATTGGTTCTAATATAGTTACAGGTAGTTGTGCTTCTAGTGTATACTATCAATATACATGTCTGCGTATCGCGGCGTTGTTTACTGGGCTGTACAATGTCTGGGTTAAGCGATGAGGGATTTAGCCGGCCGCAAGCAGTAATATCGCTTCATGATCGTCTATGAAGGCAGGGCTGCGTTAATGCTAGACGCCTCAACGTGCTAGAGGTGATGAATCCAAGACTCCTCGGCGCATCGTATTTAGTCAGGTGTAGAGGGTGATCAGTATTGATCTAGCCATCGGAGATTACGCCTTCACTTTCCAAGCTCCTCCTCTTCAGGCACTTCCTCTCCCGCCTCGATAGCCTTCTGTCGTTTCCTGGCTTGTCGATCTTTCTTCTTTTCTAACAACTTGTTCAGTGTCTTCGCAGTATTGAACACACCTCCCGTGCCGGCACCGCACGCAGCGCAACTCGGATCCTTCCTATATCTCCGTAACGCACATGGCAAGCAGAAGTAATGCTGGCACCTTGTAACGATGGGCTCCTTGTACGGCCCCTTGCAGATGATACAGGCGAAGGGGATTTTCTCTAGTAAAGCTTCCTCGGCCTGGTCTACGTCGTCGTCAGCGTTGGTGCCGCGATTCGAGCTAGCGACAACTTTTCCGCCCAAGTTCCTCTTCCCTTTGGTCACATTCTCCCACTCCCTGTCGAGTTGCCAGCCCTGCTTGTAGTCTTCGCGAGCGTGCAAGAACTTGCAGTTATCCCCGAAGCCGCAAAAGCCGGTCTGCTTGTAGTCTTTGCATACATCGGGCGCGAAGTCGGTGACCGTGATGGTTCTGATGTTGGTTGCTGCCTTGATGGGCCCCACCGTCCGGTTCGGCGCGTTCGGATTCTTCTGGACAAACTTCGTCTGGTTGGCTAGACCCCTATAGGTCCCGTCTGACTGCGTCGGAGCCTCTGGTGTGTCTTTTGACTTGGGGAGCGGGCGCGTCTTCCCTAGCAGATTCGTGTCTTCGTCGAACCAGTTGGTGTGTTTGGTAGCATCGTTCGTACTTGTGATGGGCACGCTACGATCAGCCTCGAAGATGGTGGCACGATGGTCTTGGTTGGCGCGTGTTGCATTGTCCTTGGACGAAGCTGTCACAACGGCACTGTTCTTCTTACGCCGCTTGACTCGTTGTCCTGCCTCATTTTCAGAGGAAGTATAGCCATCGTCGTCGCTATCGCTATTGGCTGGCGGTGGCGTTGCCGGACGTTTTCTAATATTTGCCTTCCCCTTTGCGCCTCGTTTCTTGAAGATGGCAACTGGGGCGACGGGAGCATCTGCTTGCGCTGCAATAGTTGCAGTGCTTTCGTCAGCCATTATGTAAAGCCCTAGAAGGGAAGTGGCTAGAGTATCTCTTTGTTGCGGTGAAATTCTGGTGTGAAGGTAGATTGTTTGGGTTATTGAGAAAACGGATTTGCGTCATGGAGCTTGGAAATGTTTCTAATCGATCGAAACTTTCTAGAAATCGCATTGCTAGAATTGCATAAGAGAAATATTACTAAGACAGAAGACATTCGTTAGGCTTAGCGTTCTAAACTAACCAGCTTTTACCTAGCTGGGTGCTAGCGATGTATGGTGCCGAGCGTGAATCTCTATTGGCTGTAAGTTCTGAGATCTGCACAGTGTGACCAGAATGTACCCAATTATTGGTTTCTTTTTATTTCTCAGCCTTGCATCGTTTCGCCTAGCGGGAATTCACTTGACAGGGAACCCCTCATGGAGGTGGGGAGCTCTAAAATTGGGGTTTCTTCATTACTTCATGCGTAACACGCGTAACACGACAATTCTCTGTGATCCAGTGATTTACCGCCTCGACTTATTTTGAAGTCAATATTCGATTGGTGACTTCCTCTTGCTTTACTTTGGCTATCCGTGGTAAGTTCCTAGGCAGGCATTTGATATGAATTCGCATTGATTTCATACCGCCGGAACAGGTATTTGAACCAGGTATCGATACATTCAAAAGATAAATATTTACATCTAAGGTACCTGGTATGTATTGAAGCAACTCTCATTGGTCCGTCGCACTGTACGTCTACACTTAAGTTTAGTTGTCCGCCCACGTGTGGATCCTTGACTTCGTCCATTTGCACTGTCTTCGGAACATTGCCTGATCCCTGACGCAGCTCATCCTAGGTCGTAATTGGCTCGATGTCGTCTCTACTTTTTAGTTACATGTACGTACCCACACCCACACGCCATTGAATTGTTTAATACAGATTTACCCGTCCTTACACCATCTTCAACATCATCAACATCTCTGTTGACTTCCGTCTCCTTTCCCGCCCCTCCCTCTCTTGTGTCTTCCGCCTCCCTTCTTCCCGTCCGGGCCCGTTTCCTATTATTTGTGAGACAGCTCTAGTCAATTCAGGAATCCGACAGCTTCTCAAGCTGTTTCCGCGTCTCCAAACACCTCGGATCCAGATAGTCGGGCTTATTGTTTTTCTTCTTGGGCAGGACGCGTCGTCTTACACGGCATTGTACCTGCATTTGAAATACACACACTCATTTGGTCACTTATTCGGTCGCTCGTTAGCTTGTCGTTTTATTCTCTACACTAGTATCTTCTTTTTTCCTGCAACCTTTTCCTAAACCTAAGACAATTAACCGCGACATATCCTGATTTCTATTTCCTTCGTGCAGGAACTTCTTTTTGTCTAATCGTTAATACCGTTTCGTGCCGTACCGTATTCTCCGCCTCTAATATCGACATTTCGATATCCAATATCGCAGCTGACGTCCAGTCGGTACATACCTTGGCGCGTAACTTTTCGGACATCTGCCTATAACTCGCAACACCATCTCGAATATCCTATACAAGTTGCGCCGGGTCAACGGTCGGTCTGTGTAATATTAGCCACCTTAAACCACATAGTTGCTAACCTACCTGAAGTTGCTGCTAATATTATTTTCCCTCGGGCGCCTACGTCGCGTGTCTCCTGTGCGACTATTGTTTGGGCCGTTTCCTCGCGTCGTATCTAGCGTCACCGTAGCATTTCTTCGAACGCGTACTGTACCTATCAGCTGCCAAATCTGCAAACTCCCGGTCTAGCGCGTTCTGCAGTAAGGAATTGGACCAGTCACGAAAATCCTACCACTCCAAAAAAGTGCTGAGAATTCCAGCGCCTTCGAATTGAGTTGAGAAACTGAGACCCTGATTGAGGGAGCTTTCGGCGAGGCATTCATTTCTGATTGACAGCGAAATTTCTAAAATTTGGCTATTGGTTTCGACCTTTCGTCATAATTTTCTCGCCATCATCCAGCTCATCCAACAACGTCAGCGTTGGGCATTGTCAAAATCCACACCATTTCAATCTTAATTGGTGTGTTCTTTGCGTGCTGGGCCTATTCTCTGCCACTCAATCCCGCGACGCTAGCAGGTCAACTTCTCTTTGGCTCTTGGCCCCAGGGGCAGCGCTCACTAGCTCCGGCCACGTCAAAATCCTCGACTGATCAGTTTTTTGCGCCTCACCCGCGCGGCCTTCGCGTCTTTATCAGGCTGCATGCCGCAACTCTAATTCAGGGGGAAACCGCCTTCTCCTTGGACTTCGACAATCACCAGCGATGGCTTCTCCCCGTCTCCGCGCAGGCGCCTCGTCGCCTGCGCCTGCCATCGATCTCCAAAATGATCCTTTTGTGGCCGTCACGTCTCCCCCTAGTTCCAGCCGCCACCGATTCTCTAATTTCGACTCCCAAGTCTTTGCACTCGGCCCAAATGCGTCACCGGCACAGGCAAAAAGAGCCTTGGAAGCACATCTTGCCGAGACCAACCGAAGGATGGAGGAAGCAGGGAAATTGGGTACTGCATTAGTTCAGCAGCGCAAGGAGCTGAGCGAAAGATTAAAAGAGGTCGAGAAGCTGCAGACCGAAGGAGAACTCTCCGACGATCTCCGCCAAAAGCTGGTTGAGATTGAAAAGGACTACAACGAAGTTGCCAGAGAAAGTGCACGAGCATTTCTACCAAAGCAGAGGGTCCCAAGTAATGAAGTTGCTGCAGGATCGCCCTTTGTGCCTGAAGGCAAGGGTGGTAGGGTAAGTTCGCTAAATGCTAAGATAACGAGATGGACATTAATGTACTGATTCTATTCCCGTGTAGCGTTCCGTGAGCCCTTCCAAATTCGAAGGCCAGGCGACCGGTTCTCCCACGAAGTTCAGCGTTCCTAACCGGAAAGTCCGAAATCAACCCGCGAATCGGATACACGACATTGAATTTGCGACCGAAATTAGCACATCTCTAATCGCTCAAGTGCGAAATCTGCAAGGACTCCTGGCCGAGAAGGAGGAGGAACTGAAAGACATCAAGATCGAGAAGTCCAAGCTTGAATATGAAGCCGAAGGTTTTCAGCAACGAGTCAAGGCCCTCGATGAGAGCGAGCATCGCTACAAGGACGAGAACTGGAACCTCGAAACCCAGATCCACGATCTCTTAGCTAAGGAACGAGACGCCGCGGATCGTGAGAAGAAACTAACCCAGACCCTGAATGTCCTCCAGGCCGAGAAGAACTCAGCGCAAAGGGAATTGGACGAAGTCAAGTTAGGCTTCTCTAAGCTTAGCGAGGAGCATGCTGCAGCAAGCAAACAGCACGATATAGAGCTCGGAACCGCAAAGCGCAATATCGTCATCGCTGACTCTGAACGCTCGGCCTTGCGTAGGAAGATCGAGGATTTGACTGGACAAAACCAGGAGCTTGCGAAAGCTGTGTCAGCCTCGCAAAGAGCCAGAGTAATCGAGCGCGAGTCCATCCTAGGCATGAGCGACGAAGATTTTGAGACTGCACATGACAAGACAACTCCGGAGCATTCGCCTCCGCCTTCTCCTGTCAAAGGCACTCCGCGACACTCTATGCTAGAATCAGAAACGCTCAAGACATCTTTAGGGCATGCCCAACGCACAATTCAAGGACTACGAAATAACGTCCATAGAGAGAAGACCGAGAAGCTCGAACTGAAGCGTATGCTCCAGGAGGCTCGTGATGAACTAGAGAAGCTACGACACGACCCTCTAGCCCAAAGCAAAAAGGCACGCAAACCCGATTCTAAGGAGCCTAAGAAGCCTCTGCGATTGCTGGGTGGCCTACGCACTGTTCGGAGTGAGGTGTTTTCGGAGGATTCGAATTGGGAAGACCAGCCCGAGTCTACCAGTCCAGCCCGTTCTTCGCTGGCTTCTCGGGGATCTAGCAAATTTGAATCCGTAGCGGAGGAACCGTTCGAAACAGCCAACGAGACGAGCGATGCGGCTTTTGAAACTGCAAACGAACGAGCAACTGAGACGGACGACTTCCATACTGGTGCTGAAGAGTTCTCAAGCGACGATGATGTCGAGACCGAGACGGATAGCCCTTCTAAACGACGCACCCCTAGAATTGGGCTGCCCAGCTTCTCTGTTGGCTTAACACGTAGCGGATCTATGCATAGCACAGCATCGACTGAAGACGAGGATTACCCCTTTGATAACGAGATGAGAACACCTACCATGTTGCCACCACTGCAGCAGAAGTTCCCACTTCGAGTAAGTCGCGGTGCTTTCCGCCGTTCAAGGCAGGCTAGCGAGGAGCCCGTGTTCCATAGTAGCCCTCCTAGTATTGCAAGCAGCAGTGCAGCAGGTACTCCCCAACAAATCCAGAGCTTGGCGGCTGAGCTAGGAGACTTTGATGCCAGTGATAATGAATCGAACCTTTCTGCGACTCCTAGTAGGAGGTCCATTAGGGGTCGGACGGTGTCACCTCCACCCCCTGTTCCGCGGTTGCCGAAGGTTATTATGGTTGATAACGGCACAATGACAGATGAGCTCACGGATCTGCATGTCAACCGGCCAATGTCGATGGATACCGTAAGCCGGTTTTCGACCTCGTCGCTTGATTCCGTTACGCACGATATGGATGAAAAGCTTTCCAAATTTCCCTCGCCTCCCACATCGCCGCCCAAAAAGGACGTTGGTTCTACTTCTGAGCTCGACTTTTCAGTAGTCCATTCTCATAGTGTCGAACCTCTTTTCGCCCCAGACACCTACGCAGCTGAACTTGCAGCCCTGCAAGCTGAGCATGAGAAGACTCTAAAAGATATTAGCGATGAAAAGACCGCTGCGTACACCGCTTCTTTAGAGGAGTTGAAGAGTCAGCATTCGGAGCAGCTAAGCCAGGTACAGGCCGAGGCTAGCTTGGCCCATACACAAGCGCTTGAAGCCCTTAAGTCAAGCCATGTTGATGAGATTAGCAAATCCGTCACTGAGGTTCAGGCTACTCACGCGCAGGAACTCGAGGCCCTAAGATCAAGTCATACCGATGAGGTCAACAACGCTATTGCTAGCGCCCAAAATGCCTATGCACAAGAGCTCGAAGCGCTTAAGTCAGCTCATGCAGAGGAGGTTAGCAGGGCTGTCGCCGAGGCCCACGCAGCTCACGCGATAGAGTTGGAAGCCCTCAAGTCGAGTCATACCGATGTGATAAGCAAAACCGTTTCTGATGCCCAGAGTGCACACGCAGAAGAGTTGGAGGCACTCAAGTCAAGCCACGCCGGGGAGATTAGCAAGGCTCTTACTGAAACCCGCGCAGCTCACGCACAGGAAATCGATGCGCTTCGGTCGAGTTATGCTGATCAAACTACCAAGGCGGCTGCTGAAGGTCAGACCGCTCATGCTCAAGAGTTAGATGCTCTGAAAGTTGCTTTTGCTGAGCAAACATCTCAAAAAGAGTGGGAGAGCAAGGCTGCCCATGATGCTGAATTAGAGGCTCTCAAATCCTCTCACGCAGAACAGATAGTGATGAGGGAATCTGAGATTAAGGCTACACATTCAACCGAGCTGGAAGCTCTAAAAGCGAAGCATGCGGACGAACTGAATAACTTGAAGAGCGAGAGCGATGCTCGTCACGCCGCAGAAATCGCCGCCTTGGCTGCTGCTCATTCCAGCCAGATTGTTCAATTGAAAACCGAGCTGGTTGATAGTCATGCCCAGCAAGTCCAATCCCTCCAAGCAGATTTCGCCCAGCAGCTCGACAAAACGAGGCAACAGTCTGATGCAGCCCATTCGGAGGAGCTTGATGCATTGAAGGCGGCTCATGCACAGCAAATCGAGGAAGTTAAGAACACTTTGACAACTGCCCATGCCGAAGAGTTGGACTCGATCAAGACAACTCATGCAAAGGCTTTAGATGACCTAAAGAAGGACAGCGATGCTTACCACGCTACAGAGATAGCTGCTCTTGTCGCATCTCATAGCAAGCAAATCGATTCCGTCAAAGCCGAAAGCGAGGCCAAACTCTCAGGAGAGCTTGCCACCCTGAAGGAAATTCATGCGCAAGAAATTGACACGCTCAACAACCAACATGCCGCTACTCGTGCCCAGGAGCTTGAGGCCTTCAAAGCAGCCATCAATAAACAGGTTGAATCTTCTAAAACTGAAGGTGACGCAGCACACACCCAACAGATCGAAGCCCTCAATGCCGCCCATATAGAAGTTCTAGAAGCTCAAAAGCGCGACAGCGAGCAATCGCAGTCACATGCACTAGAATCACTCAAGGCTGCACACGAGAGGAACATCGAGGCACTAAAGAGTGAGAACACGGCTGCAAGATCGAAAGAACTAGATGACATGACTTCTATTCACCTAAAGGAGTTAGATACCCTGAAACTAGATCACGAGTCATCGAAGACGAAAGCACTAGAGGATCTCACATCCGCCTATTCTCAACAGCTTGAAGACCTTCGACAGAATCATCTTCAGGAATTGGCGGCTTTGAGTTCGGAGCATGAATCCGCCAAGGCTAAACTCGCAGGAGAACTTGCAGACTCCCATTCTCACGAGCTTGAGAATCTTCGCCAGGAAATCCAGTCATCCAAGGCCACTGAGATTGCGGTATTGAACGCCAGCCACATTGAAAATGTAGAGGCGCTCAAGAGCGAACACGAATTGACTCTATCACAAAAGCTTCAGGAGTTGGCAGCAAACCACACACGAGAGTTAGAGAACCTTCGTCAAGAAAGCGATAAGGCTAAGTCGGAAGCATTAGCTGCACTGATCGAAACACACGAGGGTGAGATTGGTAGTCTCAGGGTCGAACACGATGCAACCCAATCGCACAAGTTGCAAGAATTGGCAGACAATCACTCCCGCGAGTTGGACAGCCTCCGGCACGAAAGCGACAACATAAAATCCGAGGCCCTCGCATCATTAATAGCAGCCCATGCAAGCGAATTAGAAGGTCTGAAAACCGAGATCGAAGCAGTCCATATACGAGAATTGGAAGAGCTTAGGGCAACACACTCTGAAGCGCTGGAAACTCTACACACTGAACACCAATCCACTCTTGACAGCACCTTGGAGACTCTCAAGAACGACCACGCTAGAGTACTAAAAGAGCTTCAAGAGCAGCATAACCTCGATCACGCCGAAGCCCTTGAAGTTCTTCGGGCGAACCACTCTGAACAATTAGTTCAATTGAAGAGTGACGCCGATGCTGCACTCGCCAGGGAACTAGACGCCCTCAAGACTGATCATGCAAGCATTCTCGACTCGCACCAAAGAGAGAGTGCTGCAGAAAAAGAGAAGCTCCTAGTCGACCATGTTGCAGAGCTCGAAGCCCTTCGGAAATCCTTGGAGATTGTACCTCCTGCTCTAGGCTTCTCTTCGGTGAACTCAACTGAGACTGAACCAATCGAAATGCCTGAACCTAAGACTCCTAGACGGGAAGCATTTATCATTCCACGTGAGGACCACCGGCCAGAGACACCACCGGTTGCGATTGGGTTCCTAGGACGAAAAGGCGAAAGGGAGCCTACGCTAGAAATCGCCGAAGATGACACTCGTCAATCCCCAAGCGCTACCCCTGGACCAGAGACTCCAGAGTCACAACGTCCTTTCAAGGAGATATCGACTAACACGAACGTCCGTCCATCGCAGAAGCGAGCAATCCACACGTTCGATCAGAGCTCACAGACTGCCCTCACCTCAGACGAGCTTGATCGGTTATTGAAACAGCAAAGTCACATGTCCCAGGACTCGTTCACGATCACGACTACTCGTGGTGAGGTCACCGTAACACCTTTCGATGAAGCGCGAGCGAGGCAAAGGGTCGGCGAGTCTAGCACTGTTTCCGCACAAGAGCCAATACCCGCACGACGACCAGGCAGCTCAGCTAGTGCTCGCGGTTTCGCAAATAGACCACCTCTGCCTCCTAACCATCGGGAAGCAATTGAGGCTGCACGCACGAACTCATCCAGCGGTGGGAAGGGAACCATGGGACCCCCTCCTCTCCCTGCATCCGCCTTCAAGGCCCCAGCTTCACGGCCAGAAACTCCAAGCAGAAGGCCTATGTCTCCAATCTCAGTCAGAGGCACACCTACGCCTCGAGCTGGGAGAACCTCATTCGCAGGTTATGCGGATGTTCATTCCCCAACAAGAATGCCCCTTCACAGCAGGCAATCATCCGTCTCATCTTTCGTATCAGAGATTGACACGAGATTCAACATTCGTGGTGAAATGGGAATGGATGCATCAGCTTTCGGCCCTGGCACTGATCCTCGCATGATACAAGCCATCACACAGACAATGATTGGTGAATATCTCTGGAAATACACACGCAAGACTGGTCGTGGAGAGATGTCTGAGAACAGGCACAGGCGGTATTTCTGGGTGCATCCCTACACCAGGACATTATACTGGAGTGATCGTGACCCGTCCAATGCTGGCAAATCTGAGTTGAGAGCGAAGAGCATACCAATCGAGGCCGTGCGCATAGTGGCCGATGACAATCCTATGCCGCCTGGGCTTCACCGAAAGAGTCTTATCATCATCTCGCCTGGTAGAACAGTCAAGTTCACATGCACGACTGGCCAGCGGCACGAGACTTGGTTCAACGCGCTTTCTTACCTCTTGCTTCGAACAGGCGACGAGCACCAGACGGATACCGAGGAGGTAGCCGGCCAGATAACTCAAGAAGACGTCGATGAGTTTAATCCGTCCATCAACCGACGACCCGCGAACGGTAACCGCTCGCGAGTACCACCCTCTTTATCCTCATACAACTCTAGGACAACCCGCAATGACTCACCCAATGTGGAGCTGTCTATGAGCATCCCGACACTGACTCCAACACGCGAGAGGGACACTGTTCGCAGCGGCACTCTAGGCAGACTGAGCGGGTACTGGAAATCGAGCTCAATAAATAGTACCTTTAGCAGCTTGAGGAGTAGGAGCCACCTTCCCCAGGACAGCGCCATTTACGAAGCCAGTGAAGTGCCTGACAGTGCGGAGGACCTGAGGCGGATAATTGAGGAGCAGGATCAAGCGTCTGATAGGCTCGAGAACGTCAGGGCCTGCTGTGATGGTAAGTTTGAACGGTACTAAGTCTGCGTCTGCAAATATTGACTTGGACATAGGCAAACACGATGTCGGGACTCTATCCCACACCAAGCGCGGTCGTATTCCCAATACGCACTCGCATTCCCATTCTCACTCGCATACCCATCCGCACCCGGGGCCGTCGACAACACCAACACCTAGCAGTACTACTCGGACTCGTGCCTAATCATATAGCTTGACATATCCTTGCGGAAAACGTTGAGCTTCTCACACTTTCCCTATTCTAGTCGATCGCTCCCTATACTATTTCAGCCCCTAACTATCTTGTTTTCCCGCTCGCTACGAAGACCAGCCATGGATTCTTACGACGCTTACGACTCTCGCATTTTCTTTGCACGTCTTTTAATTCGTGTCCATTCACAGGACCTGATTCTGCACCAATCTACCGCGGTTGGGACAACGATTGCATCCATTGCGTCAAAATTGTGTCAGCATACCCTACGCTTTTTTTCTCGGAATGATTCAGGAGTTAGGCGAATCAAGGGCCGTTTCACACACCACCACACATGGGCGTTCAGCATGGTACGCAAGCCGCAGGGGAAAATTGAGGAATCAGTAGAATGCTTGCAGGGTGCAAGACTCTGACCATGGGAGATGTGGTTCCTTCGCTATGCGCAGCACTTGTACATGACCTAAGCTTCGCGCTATAACCTTGCTCTTTTGTCTCTAATGTTCTTGGACGGATCGGTCAGAGGGATGGCATTATTGTATGTTGTCGTTAGAGTATCAGCAGAGGCATAACTGTTGAATGAGATTGCTTTGTTATTAACAATAGTACCTATTTTATCGATATTAAATAAGCAAACAGTGACCATGACCTTGTCCTCCAGGGGCGAATTCAGTAGCCTAAGGTGACCGTACTTAGAAATAGTTAGTACCGGAGATAGACTGATTTTCGGTTCGGAGTTTACCTCCTTATAAGGTACCGAGACTGCGAGACTATCCTTGCACGGCGACCCTTGCAATCTGTACGAGATTCAGAAGCGCGGAGATAGACTGATTTTCGGCTCGGAGTTTACCTCCTTATAAGGTACCGAGACTGCGAGACTATCCTTGCACGGCGACCCTTGCAATCTGTACGAGATTCAGAAGCGCGCAGAAGAGTTAAGGAATATGATTGGTAAGTTTTCAAGCCCATGAAAATACTGAGGCAGTTAGGTGCGATCCACGCTCAATCGGGGCTCGCCATTCGGAGTTAAGTACAACGTCAACTACAGTCAGCCAATAGGAGTTGCTTCTGGTCCGATCGCGATCCGGAACTAGTCCAACGTCGCTGACGGAGCGGCATATACGATGTGCGACACAGCACAGGAAGGCAGCGGAGGTAGTATTGTGTTAGACACTTAAGTTAAATATAAAAAGCTCTCTTCTACGTGTAACACAAGAAGCTATCAAAACTATAGTCAACACATTGGAATAGACATCGAAACCCACACATATTATTTGGATCGCTTCCTATACCGTCAACAATGGCATCGGACAAGAAAGTTATTTTAATTACGGGCGGTAAGATTACTTCACTTCCAACTAAGGGAGGCCTATTAACAAGAGGTGCGACCAGGTAACACCGGCCTTGGATTCGAAATCGTCAAGGCCCTTTACCAGACGGACATCCCATACGAAATCATCATCGGCTGCCGTACGGTCTCAAAGGGTGACGACGCCATCGCCACGCTACAGAAGGAGATCCCTCAGTCGTCCTCTTCTCTTAGCACCGTGCAGGTCGACCTAAACTCAGACGAATCGCTCGAAAAGGCCGTCGAGACCATCGGCTCCAAGCACGGGCGCCTGGACGTGCTCATCAACAACGGCGGCGGCAGCTTCGACCAGCAGGCGCTGGAGGGCAAGCTCAGCCTCCGCGACGCTCTCAATTCCACCTGGGACACCAACGTCTCGGGGACGCACGTGCTGACGACGCTGGCCGTGCCGCTGCTGGTCAAGTCCGCGGATCCGCGCCTCATGTTCGTGACGAGCGGCACTAGCACGCTGACCGAGACCGAGAGCCTCGACAACCCTACCCTGCAGCGTCTCAACGCTAGTCCGCCGGCCGGCTGGCCCAAGCCGGCTCTCGGGCTCCCGCTCACGGCGTACCGCTCCGCTAAGACGGGTTTGAATATGCTCATGCGCGAGTGGCACCGTGTCCTGAAGAACGACGGCGTCAAGGTGTGGTGTATCTCCCCCGGGCCCCTCGCCACGGGGTTGGGCGGGGTGGGGGCTGAGCAGTTGAAGAAGGTGAGTGTTATTGCGTATTTTTTTTTTTTCTTTCGATGGCTAAGTACCTTGCTGAATTGTGCTTGTGTGTGCTGACGAATGGCTGGAATAGATTGGGGCTCGAGACCCCTCGATCGGCGGGCAGTTCGTCAGGGACGTTGTGCAAGGGAAGCGGGATGAGCATGTTGGTAAGGTCATCAGGGCCAGTGCGATCCAGCCTTGGTAAGATGGCTTACCGACTGGCTCTTCTTTCTCAAAAGCGCTCTTATCTACTTCACATCCCGAATAAACTTCTATAATGGGAGCTCTGCTGTGGTTTTGAGTGGTATTGGCCGAGATCTGCATTTAGTTGGTACCTTAGGGTACCGACATATGTTTAGTGGTCAAAGGTATTGACCATAAAGCTTTGCTGGAAAAGATGGAGGGCTCGCGAGGACGTAAAGAGATCTACAAGAATCGGTCGTAGATTGTGCATACAAATGATGCCTACCTAGGTACTTGATATGGAAGCCTCCAGAGTTGGAGGTTTTGGGACCAAGGGACCAAGAAATGGAAGTCCCTATCATCTATGCCATATGCGCTTCTTCACATGACTAAATCTATCAAGAGGGGGTTTTATGAGATGTTTAGACGAAATCGGTATCTATCCTGGTCGATATGAGTTTCATCTCTGGGGTTTTCCTTCATCCCAACACGAGTTTCGCATCCTGAACCGAACTAGGGTTTCGCAGTCTGACAGAGATCAAACTGCATCAACCCAAAGTCAGCGTCGGCATCCGAAGATTCGTCCATCCTATTTCTAGTATCACCGTTCAAGAGATCACTGAATATCCACTGCGGGATATAATTGCTCCCGACAAGCACAGCAGCGACAACGACTTCATCCTCCTCCAAACCAAAGTCGACTTTCTTAGCAGTAAACACTGGGTCCTGACCATACGCCGATTTGTACTCCTCCATCCAAAATTGCGACAATCGTAATCCGAGCGGCGGTAGAGGACCTTGATTAGATGGAAATTTCGGGTGGACCTTGGCTACCTCACGGGGTACGAGAAGGAGATGGTCTTTGCCGACGTAGAGTGTGTAGGGTATGTCCGGTCTGGTGACGGAGCATTGGTACTCGATTGATTCGACTGAGATCATAATATTAGAGTGTGCTAATGGTAGAGGAAAGAATGTCACTCACAAATTATGCCCATCGTGATGATTCTTTTCCCTCCGTGTTGTAAGACTTGAAATATTGTGTCGACTGTGGTTGTGTTTGAAGCAAGCTGTAGTGATGTTGAAATTATCTACATAGATCGTTTCTTCATGCATTCTCTTCAAGTAATTGGTAACTCTAGGGCACGGGCCATAGATAATCATCTCCCTTGTTCAGGTGAAGCCTATCTATGGGGTTTACTATGTACAGTATGAATAAGCGAGTGTTGACGTTCAGGGTGGTTCGTGCCCTACATATAGAGTCACTTTACATGTACATAACTACATGTAACCTTGGAATAGTAGCGGCAGGGAAATGGGCTGAATTGAAAGATGAGTCAGCAGCAACGCCACGCACCGTTATTAGTCATTTTACTTCAACTGTCGTTAATGGCTCAGTGAGTTCTGCAACTAATTTTCTGAACGTTTGTTCTTTGGTTAGGCTGAGTATAGAACTAGGCTATAAGGTTGACCGCTATAAGACCTTATGTCACCTTCATGTCTCCTAAACCATTCTATTAAAGGAGTGTACCTAATGCCTATTGTTGATAGAGAGCGGCAAGCTCATCTTTCGTCAGTCCACGCAACTCAAAGAAGCTCTCGATTAAGGACAGCGACGCAACCGCGGCGGCATACGTTAGTGGATGGTCTTCGTTTGCGTTGTTGGGGTCGTTCGTCTGCTTGGATTCATGCGATGTGTTAACTTGTCGCATCGGCATCTCTCGTGGCAAGGGATTAAATGGCGAGGACGGCAGTTCCGCGCTCAAGAGACCCATAGCCTGTTGGTATTCTCTGCGCCCGGAGTCTCCAGAGTGGAGCCCCTCGAACATCAAGAAGGCCGCCCGAACTACACTCTCTAGGGCACCAACAATCCATCCGTGGTGAGAGGAGGCCGCTTCGCCAACTAGATAGAGCTGGCCAAATGCACTGGGCTTGGTAATCTCTTGCCACATGTTTGAGAATTGCCCGGGACCAAAATAAGCGAAGGCCCCAGACGCTACAAACATAAGAGTTAGTAATTGCTGGATGAGTGAAGAATCAGTAGCTTCTGATTCCGAATAGGCAAGAGTGGCGTAGAAGGTCACTTACTGTTCTCGTCCTTGAACCAATCCCATGCATGATGTGTCACGTAATCGTCATTCAGCTCTTGGAGCAGTTCATCATACGGCTTGGCGTCGTTTGCATGAAGTAGCGCAAGATTATGCAACATGACAGATTTGAGCTGCTCTTCATCTTCCGGCGTCCTGCGTGAGATGAGAGATCCTATTTTGTGAGCATCTTGCCCCCAGGTGTAGGAACATAACAGGACGGAAGGCTTCTCTGGGTCCCATTTGTCACCCTCTGCCTCCTTGATGTTATACGACGGGTAGACACAGACTCGCAGTGGTAGACCTGTTCGTGAAACTCCTCCTTGGCTGATGTTGAATGGCTTAACCTGCCACCAGGCCCTTTTAAACTTGATAGCCACTTTGCACGAAGCTCCATACCCAAGTGCTCTGATTGCTTGCTTGGTACCCCAGAGAAGTCCGGCATCTTTGACATTCATTTGCTGGAGCGCGCCGAGCGTGGTGGAATTGAACACAGCAAAGTAGTCTTTGTCCGTCGGCTTAGACTCTTTAATGTTGGGGTCAGTCGACTTGGTCGTAAGCGTCATTGGTACGTATTTGTTTGGCTTGTTGCGCTTGGGGACATTGGCGTTTATGGCGGTAACCCGGTTGTTAAAGCTCACAGGCCGACTAATCTTTTTCTCCATGAGTTGAGCGACTTTTTGAGCTCCGCCGTCAACACACCAGAATTCTTCACCCTCAAAGTCTAGTTCCTCGAGCACACACTCGCTTAGAGCCTGGTTGAACCAACCAGTCCCACTTTTCCGGTTAGAAGGTACCTACGGGTACTCTTGAGATTCAACTTGGGGGTGGGTTTTGACTCACTATGTTGCTGACTCGAGCCATTCGATCGTGTTGAAGTTGTAGCCCGGTCCTTTGGGCAACCCACCCTTGTTTTCCTTGCTGTAATCTGATAAATAACTAATACATGGTATCGTCGTAATGTTCAACTCACGAAGAAAGGAACTGGCGAACACTCATATTATCGGCCGCCATAAGAAACTCCCAGAACTTTTTCTCATCTTCGGGAGTCTTCGGTGGGCCATCTTTTCGTTTGTCAAGCTTTCCCCGGGTCATATCCTTGAACTCCTTCAGCGCAGTACTGATAAGCTCGTTGGGATCTACTTTGAGCAGTCTACGCTTCATGTGTCAGTAGGAACCTAAAATACATGCAAGGAAATCATTTACTCGCTGGGTATCTGCTCCGTAAGTGGAAGTCCACTGTTAAGCTTATATGGGTCATCTGCACCGGCCAGCCAAATGTTGCCGACTTGGTGAACGTCGTTGAAGTACGAGGGGCAAACACCTTTCTCGTCTTTTAGGTAGTAGGGAATCAAACCACCCTTTACTTTGCGAAGCCCAATGTATTCAAAGAGTTCAAACGTCCTAAAAGGGTATTTAGCACGGTGCTGCAATTAATAGGTACCTGGTAGGCATAAGGAGTTGGGGAAAACACCTTTTCACTATATCATCGGGAGTTAGTAACAACTTCGTTTGTAGAGTTTTAGAAGTAAATTTGAATTCTAATCCAAGATTCATGGGCAGCCAACTCACGAGGAGGCCCAGAGAGACAACGACGGGGGGGTTGGAAGGAACTTTGAACCAGGTGACTTACTGACAGGATTGTCCGGGAAGCGCATCGCACCAACATCGTAGTAATCGTGCTCTTCCTGGGAGAAGTTGAATGTGAACAGGCGTCCACCGAGTCTATCCTCTCCTGCGGCCTCGATCAAATCGTAATCGATGCCTAGGTCTGGAACCTGTGAGTTGAGCCAGTCAAAGAGCATTGCGGTGAAGAGCCCGGCCACGCCAGCGCCAACGATTCCGATCTTAATCTTGCCGTGTGGGGGAGCCGGAATACCAGTCCCAGTCCATTCTTGCGTCTTCCGGAGGAGTTGGCCAACGGAGTCACCCTGCCACGGACTAAGGGAAAATTCATCTGGAATGCGTGCCTTGACATCGACGAGGTCATTTTCGAGAGAGCGTCTTGCAACGTATCTAGCCCACTCGTACTTGTAGCCGTTACGCTCAGCTGAAGTAAGCGTAGAGGTGGAGGTTGCTGGCATATTGGGCAATATGAATGGTAACTGACTAAATCGTTGTTTGGCAGTGTTGTTGCTGGTGGTATCTTTTAGAGTCTACGTTGTTCAATAAGGAAATACTACGATGGATATATATATTCAAATGGAAAGGGGTGGAGGCTCGACATATTTCTTCTCAAGTCCGGAGTCGGATGTAGGGAACTCCTCGGTCTCTGGACTCAAGTAAAGTCTCACATTTCACATGCATCGGTAATGGAAATATTAGCCGGTAAGGACTAAAGTCGTTTCACAAGAGCACCTATACTTGTCGACATTGTTTATAAAATACGTAGCGAAGTGTAAGTGGCTTATCGGTTCAGTTGTACACCGACAAATTTCAGCCGTTGTTCATCTCTTCATTTGGCTTGATCAACATCTCGATTGCAACGAAACCGGCGCAATGTACATATTGAGGCGTAAATGACAGACAAATTACCTGCCTACCTAGGTAGTTTGGCATATGGCTTGCACATCGTAAGATATATCGAAAGTAGGTCTTAAGCCGTGACTCATGTCTCAATCAACTGCTTGAAAACCGAAGCATCACATCTTTACTTCGTACGACAACCAATGATGGTAGTAGAGCCACGGAAACACTCAATGCCAGTTTAGCTGGTATGATCGTCAACTTTGGAGCCCAAGCCATAGTACGACTTCCAGCTATAGTTGGCGAGGTGCCAGGTAGCTATCTAGGTCCTTATGGATAATCGGACCCCGATCATATAGTCTCTCATCCCACGTGGCCACTACAGCAGCCAAGTACCTGAGTTCCAGCACGGTACACTCCAGGGAAGGTGTCGATGATTCACCTGTCTCTGTATCATCGAGATGACCTATGCTTAATGCAACGAAAATCCATTCTGATCACGGTGACGATAGGAGCGAGTAGACCCGTCCAGCCAGCCACTACGCCGCTCATATTACGTTTTCGTTAATCTGATTTACCGCTCTTGATGCATGACGTAGTGGTTGGCTGGACTGGTGGTTTACTAGCTTTTGTCGTTACCGTGACATAATGGACTTTCGTTGCATAAAGCATAGATCATCTCGATGATACAGAGACAGGCGAATCATACCGTTCAGCAACCTACTCAAAGACGATTACGAGATGGATATGGAAAGGCCCAAAAAGATGCTTCTGCTTGCTACAAGGAATCCGTTCAGCGAAGGTCTGGATACGATGGCATTTTCCTGGCTTGATGAAAGGTACCTAGGTACGATACGAGAGGGGGCGATCTAGAGAATCCAGACTTCCCCAATGTCGATAAATGTAATCCGCATTCCAAACATAAAATCCAGGAGAGACTCGAAGATGTTACAAAACAAGTCAGGTAACTGCCTACCTAAGGTACCTAGTCTAACTCGAGGCACCTGATCGTCGTAAAACCCCTCCAATGCGGTCGATTGGTTGATGAGTATATCCCTTCCACCTCAACGTCAATTTAAAATACTTCCTGTGTCATAAGTCTGCCGTGAACATTTACTTCTAATGGATAAATGTGTATGACTTACCTAACAGTATTTTATGATCTACTAGTAAAACTTTAGTAACCTATTTTCATGTTATTATAACTATCTTAAGAGCCTAAACTAGTCGCATAGAGAGACACCGAGGACCTCTGAATAGACACGGTAAATCGACTCACACATGTTCGTCAAAGGAATGCAGTTTTGTACCTGAAGAAAATTCATATAATTATTGGACTATCTACCCTTATCTGCCACGCATGTAGATTTACATACTGCACAAATGTTAGAGGTGCTGCCCTGTAACCTATATGGCTCTTTGTGATAAATCCTTAGGAAATAAGGTACCTGTCCCTTGGGTGTAAGTAGTATACCTTTGTTCACCTGCCTTGCCTTTGTCGGGCGACGTGTCGTAATGAATTATTCTAGTAACAACGTCTTGTTTCTTCCCGTAGTCATTATTTTCGAACAAGGCATTGTATAAAATTATTAAAACGACCGTGGAAGTTCCCCATTTCCTCTGAGTAGACTCTTCCCCATCTGACAATAACCGGCAAGGACACCTACATCACTCTACTCTGGACCAGCAAAGAGCGTCGATCGATTTCTCTGGTTTTAGTCTAGGTAGGTCCCTACCTCTAGAAGAAACGAAGTATGAAGACGTGCGCTTGCGTTGATAAGTATGCCATTTATCCCTGCGGGCATGAGCGGTCTACATGGGAATATTGCACCAAGGCAAAGGCAAAGGGCCTCTTAAGGTGTGGCCCACCGACCGCCTGTGACTCGCACCAGAGAAGACAAGTTGGATTTGACCTGGATGATACTTGTGGTTCGATCTGCTTAACGAAGCCCTTCCAGTGTGATCAGTGCGGCGCCCCCAAGCAGGTTGGGTGGCGTTGCTCTCGATGCCATCGTCTTCGGACTCCCTATACACTGGTTTGGGATCTCTGCGCGTGTCCCAAACACCGCTGCACCGAGCTCGCCCTAGGTAAATCTGATGCGGCGATTTGCAACGGGTGTCGGGGTAGCTGTCTCAAACCCCTAAATCCGAAGCCGAGACCAAGAGGTACGAAGGGGAAACCAAAAGATAAATCGAAGCAACGGATATTACCAGTCCTCAACTGGAAATGCCATTATTGCTCTCGCAAGAACCAGACACCGGCTAATGCCATGGTTTGCGGTGGGTTCCTGGCCTGTGGGCATAAGCGCTGCGGACAATGCAAGGCGTTGTTTAGTTGCAGTTGCAAGTGCGGATGCGTATTTAATTTGGTTGAAGGGGGCCCAAAGGCTTGCGAGTGGTGCGTCAAGTCTTGCTCGAGTACTAAGGTAGGTTAGATCGTATCAGAGGGATGGAAGTAAGTTGTTTACAGTTGGTAGTAACTAGTCGTGATAATACTGATATATGCAGGTATGCGTACCTAGGTAGATTCGCCTTGCATGGTTCCCCATACCTATGCAGGCCATATGCAGGCCATATCACATTTCTCTCCACATGTCTATATATGTAATGCCTTATTGTGCCGAAGTGATCTTACTCTTGAGATATCCTGGGCTGCTGATCGGCGAAGAATTCGACTAGAAGTTATGGCGTATTACCTCCTGGGAATTTCGAAGTCATTATGTCTATGCTATATGGAGAAGTAATCAATGCTTTCACTCATAAAGAACCAGTCGGATACTCGCGCGGGGGCTTAGACAACCAACCTACAAACTCTGGGGTGCGTCGTTAGACTTTGTGATACCGGTATAGAATCCGGGGTTTGGGGTTCATAAAAGCCTGTGACGTTTGAGAATATCCCTGGTTTGGCCTTGATGAGCTTAGTCTAAGTGTGACGACCGGTAGGCTGTTTGGGGCGTTGAGCCCGAATCTCCCTAGGTTGGAGCTAGCTGTATAGTAATTCAATGTCTACCTAGGTAGGAGGTAGATAATCTGAGTTGAGTTAGTTAAGTTGATACCTAGCCTAGTTCTACCGTGTAGCCTGTTTATACTTTAAGAGACACAAATGTTGACGTTGTAGAATTTAAGATGTAATTGGTATGTATGTAGGTCTTATCGATAGATTACAATAATGAATACCCCTTTGGCCAGCAAGTGCTTCGACTAGGCTAACGGCTGCCTAAGGGGAAAACTAGTGACTAGCCTGCTTGATGATGAACTTTTAGATTTGCAGGGCTGGTGTTTCTGCGAGCCAACAAATACTTTATTTGTCTTCAACCGTCATCTCGCAGTCTCGGTGCGACATCTTTTCTTCACGTGCATCATCAAATTTGGTCGGGTACAAACCCCCGACTTTCTTAAGTGAGCCAAGTATTCGGTTGCGACCCCCGGAGTAAGGAACCAATGCCAACAGTCATGATTCGTGCTTGGCAAATGGATGATGCGCAAAGCGTCATGGGGTAGGAGAGGAGACACCGCCCCCTGGTCAGCGTCGTATTTGGGATTTGGGATTTGGGAGTTTACTCCTCTCAGCCCAGCCGATGTCTCTGATCAGCTCAGCTCTCTCACAAAGTCTTGACAACTCTTCTTATCTATTGCTGACGTGACCTAAGGCTGTCAGAGCCTACTGTACTCCCAGACCGCCACCTATGCCAGAGTGTGCGAATCGACGATTGCGAAGGGGCGCCATTGGGCACAGCGGTCGGCGCAAATTGTCGCATTTTCAGACCGGTTGGAACAACTTGGGCTTCCACACCGAGGGCGATTTTCAACCATCCTCGTAGCCTACAGGGCTAACATGGGATAATAAACCTTTCGCCCCCCGGGGCCCCGACAATATGGACCAGTCTAGGGTATCATCCCGCATCGAACCGGGCCAACATGCCAATGAGACTAACGTGTTAGCCTCGGACCAGTCCTAATGGGAGAGGAGATGCACGTCTGACTGTGTTTGCGCATATTTAGTCGGCACGCCTCCAATTGCTTGCCGCTGCTGTTAATAACTGCTGTCCGTCCTTCGTTCATGCGGAGAGATTCGGGGGTCGTGGAATGGTGTATTTGTCCAACCTCCAGATCCCCACGCCCAGCCCTGAGGCTCCTTTTAAGTCTTCCCCTTCCTCATTCTCCCTACACTTGGCAAAGCAGTGTATCATTTCGCCTTTCTACCTATGGAAAGCATGCATTATTATTGGGTCTCTTGAGCACCCCCTTCTCTAGAAAAATGCTACGATGTCTTACGATTCGCAAGAAGCTCAGAACGTCGGCTATGCCTGTGCGGCATTGTCCGTCATCATCCTCGCCAGTCGGTTACTCATCTCTCGATGGCGCCGCGAACCAGTCGACACAAGTTTCTTCATTGTCGTTCTATCGATGCTCGTGATCATTGGTAGGATCATTACCAACATTCTCTACCTGCGATTCGGGACCGCGAACGAAGTCTTACACGGCGACCAGTTTTCCGATGATATCGACTCGCCCCGCGTGAAAGTCGGTAGTATTCTTGTCCTCTTGGCGAGGGTGCTACTTACAGCCGCCCTCTGGCTTCAGATTTGCCTTCTGCTTCTGTTCTACTCGCGCATTACTTCTGGCATAAGTTGGGCAGATCGGCTCACTAAGATAGCTTGGATCACAGTTGGTGCCACCTTTGTCGCTATCGTATTAGCGACCTTTCTCGAATGCCGTCCGATCAATTTGTACTGGCAGGTTGACCCCGACCCAGGAACCTGTGTGCGAGCCTACGTCCAATTGCTTATTCAGGGGATCGCCAACATTGTCATCGATTTGTTACTCCTTGCTATCGCGTACCCATTGATATGCCTGAGGAAGCGGAGCTTATCAGAATACATCTCATTGTATACGCTGTTTGCGTTGGGTACCTTCTGTATCGTCGTTACGGTGATGCGGGTGGTCCTGACCTTCAATGAAGACTCTTCGCAGACCACCCGCAGTGTATGGGCGTCAGTGCAGATGTTCGTCTCGTGCTTCGTGGCAAACGCGCCGACTATCTACGGATCACTTCGGGTTGTGCGACGGAAGAGATCCGGTCAGCGAAGCGCTCTCGGGTATGCCAATGGCGAGCCCTTGAGTCGGCCTTCACGCCCTGAAAGGGAATCCTGGATGAAGATGGACGAGGAAATCGCTCTGACAGAGACTGTACCGGAAGCGCGGGATGCTATCGTCGCCCCTCCTCCGGCAATAATATCCTATGACGACTACATATCTCCTACGTCTCACCCACATCTCTCATCCCCTATGTCCTACCCAAGATGAGCATCCGATCCAGTCTTTCAGCTATAGTATAAGAAGCATGGCTCATGTCTAATGCTCGAACTCTCAAGGGTAGAGTACTGGAGAGCGTCAAGGCAGCCCCTGATTACCCCGGATAAGCTGAATGCAGGTATCCCGTCTCCGCGGACGATTACCCATGCACCTGTCATGGTAGGATCAATCAGATCCCGCGTCCCCCATGTCAAAGCGAGATCCACTGCGGCGAAGCTATAATATCCTGACATCGGACATACGACTATTCCATCTGTCAGTGATGCTTCAAATATGGGACGGGTACCTGCCTATTCATTGGCACTTTGTTTAACATACCGCCAACTTCCACCAGCACAGGCAGGCAATTTACCTGCTACCTACCGGTGGTTAAAGTCCAGAGTGCGCTCCAAGAAGGTCGCCTATACTCGAGTCATCGTGGTAACACCCCGCCCGCGCCCGCACCCGCACCCGCACACTTACCTCATATGGACAGTCCCTGTTTGCATCCATAATACCATTCCATCAAATCGACGATGCACAAGACCACTCGATTTGGATTTTCTCTTTTGTAACTGCGATTGCTTTTACGAGATACCCCAAATATGTAATCAAGGACCAGAGATGAAGGAACATCCGGAGGTGTGGAGAAAGGCGCATGTGAAGAATCATGTTACTTAGAGCTCGTTAGGCAAAGATGGTTTACAAGTTTCACTACTCTGTATGTGACCTATCGCCCTGTGCCGGGTTTTCAATCGGAATAGCGTCAATATAAAGATAATTCACTTAAATATTCTAGCTTCCTGATGCGTAGCTGATTGTTCTGAGCACACCCTTGCGCCTAAGCCGCAATTGCTAACATACCTAGTACAGATACTTTGGTCGTTTCCCCTGTTTGTTATTCAATTAGGACGAGACGTCTTCGTGTCCAGCTTATCACCCAAGACCCCTTCAAACTGTCCCAAGGCGTCCTTGACCATCTTGCCAATATCATTATCCCAGATCGTGTGAAAAATCTTGCTAATCTTGGGCAGAAATTTCTCGAAATCACTACCAACCTCTTCGTCCTGCCAGTGGAATAAAGCACAGGCTTCTCGACTAGCTCCCACGAGCCATTGAGTCCGATCGTATCTTGCACTGTTATAAGCAACCAGAGCAGCGCGGCACAGCTCAACCTTAGCCTCTTGGCTCTGGCCCTCGAGTTTTGTGTTGACTGCCTCGAGTAGACTGACTAGGACAAGGGCGTCTTCTATGCCGAATCCGGCTCCCGAACCGAGATGAGGGCCGGCAGCGTGGGCTGCGTCTCCAGCAACCGCCATACTACCTCGATTATAGTACGGCGCCGGGTTCTCCAACATGTCGAAGATAGCCCACTTCTGAAGCTTCTCGGGTAGGAGGTCCACCATAGCCTTCACTTGCGGATGCCAGTCGGCGTACGCTCGAATGGCGTCTACCTTATCCCCTGGGGCGGTATGCTTACCGTCTTCGGTTTGCCAAGGATCGAGGTCAGAGATGACAAGCAGCACGTTCAGGAACTGGTTCTTCGCGACCGGGTAGTTCATGCAATGTGCGTTCGGTCCCACATACATGAACCTATTCAACGACCTCTCCGCACCCAACGACCTTTCGTCGCCAAGGGCCGCTCGGGCTGTGTCCATGGGAATCAGAGCCCGGTAGCAATATTTTTTCGTGTAGGAGGGATAGGATGCCGGATTCGTTTCTCCCAGGATTAATTTGCGGATGCGCGAATTGATTCCATCGCAGCCGATAACTTCCCATCACGATTAGATTCCGATGACTTTATTTCGGGTCTCAATGTCCAGGGGATTTATTACCGATGTCAGTTTCCTTAACAGTTCCATCTTTGAACTGCAGCGATACCTTACCGTCGTCCTTCTGACTAGCTGACGCTACCTCCTTGCCAAACTCGACCTTGCCCACGTCGATCAACTTGGACCAAGCCTCGAGGAAGTCGGAGCGACGGCCCCCCTGGAATGCATCAACACCAATCAGTAGTCTCGCGGCGACTTCGTTCGATTGGTAGCCATTAATCCATTGGAAATATTCGTTAGCATCGCTCGTAGGCGCAACCCGCTTATAAACGCGGTATACTTCAGAGTCCTAGTGCATGAAAACATATTGGTCAGTAGCCTAACATCTCATGTTCTCGCAACGCAATTCTAAGGCAACATCTAGCCAATCCCACGAATTGGACAAGGAACAAAGACGATCGCTTTACGTACTACAAAAGAGTCAGTTAATAGTCAACCGGGCACTATAAGCAGGTTCGAGAACTAAGAGATAGAAACTAGGAAACACTATGGTTTTATACATACCGACGACAGCCAGAGCGCGCTCTGCATTGGGACTGAAGCCAATACCGGCACCGATCTCCGTGAACGCATCAGCTCGTTCATACAGTGTGTAGTCGACGCCGCGCTTCTGCATGCCCAGTGCCAAGATGACTCCGGTTATCCCTCCGCCGATTATGGCGACGTGGATATGGTCCTTTCTACCTGATGACATTGTGTGGACGGTTACATAGGTACGCAGTTGGAGTCCTGGACTAAGTTTGGTATGAGTGTGCGGTGCGGGAATGCGTCCTACATAATAGGATACTCCTGTCAGGCTAAACAGAGCCACTGACAGAAGGGACGGACCATTTAAGACATCCGGCGACGCCACTTTCCCCGCGGCCGTGCTACGAGGACGTTCGCGAGCTTCAGTCGTGCTACAGAGCTTTAGTCAGTCCTTTTCCATACATTGGTTATACCTGGGCTACTATAATGCAAGGTACTTAGGTGATCACGTAAGACAGGTAACATAGGTACCTAGCTTAACAGTGCTGATTAACTTGTCGATCCATCTAAGGGATACATTTGGGTCGGTAGGATGAAGTGCCGTGGCTTTGTCCGTCAACGCCAAGGACGATATGACAGACAACCGTTCGGTCCGAAGTTGGGGTAGATGTGTCGGAACACCGAAAATTATGGCGGATGACCGCAGGAATCATTCTAACACGCAACATCTCTCAGCTCAGTGGGCGCCACGAACACCTCCCTCCTTTCCAAGCGTATACTCCGCGTAGGTGGCGCATATCGTCTATCCAAGTGACCGAACTGTCGGGTCACAAAGGCTATATACCACTACAGCATCCTAGAAGTATAGATGCCTACATCTTCCCCTATTTTTCGTCTCCGAATCGTGTAACGGATTCACGGAAATGAAGGAGAACACTGGCCCAACAAAAGGCAAAGTCCTCGTGACAGGTAAAAAATCTAACCTAACCCAATCTCTGATTCAACGGTCTGACAAGTCTATTAAACACAGGAGGGAGTGGGTTCATTGCCTCTCACGTCATCGACGTGCTCCTAGATGACGGGTATTACAACTGCTCCGACTAGCTAGTTTGACTGCTTATGCTTCGTGCAGATTCGAAGTTGTCACGACAGCGAGATCGGATGAGAAAGGACGTAGGATAGTTGAGTCTGCCAGACCTTCTCAACAGGGGAAGTTGTCCCATGCCATCGTAGGCGATATTGCTGAGGACGGAGCTTTCGACTCTGTAGGTCCATAATGAGCCATGATGGCAAGAGAAAAGCGAGTTTAATACTTCAATAGGTCTTAAAGGCAAATCCGGCGATCAACTATGTCGTCCATACTGCGTCGCCGTATCATCTCAATGTTCAGGATCCTATCAAGGATTTCTTAGACCCGGCAATCAAGGGGACGACGGGAATTCTCAAGTCCGTCAAGGCACACGCACCAAATGTCAAGCGCGTTGTGATCACTTCCTCCAGCGCAGCAATTCTGAATCATCTCAACCATGCAAAGGTATATGATGAAACCCATTGGGCGCCTTGGACTTTGGAGGACGCCCTGGATCCCCAGAGGACTTATTTAACGAGCAAGGTACCGTTATACACTAGGAATGCCGCGACGACCATGCACTAACTCAGATCTAGGCACTCTCTGAGAAAGCAGCATGGGCTTTTATGGAAAGCGAGAGGCCAAACTTTGACCTCGCCGTTATTAATGGCACATTTACTTTCGGCCCAGTGCAACGAAACCTCCCCAGTCTTGAGGCTATGAACACGTCCAACCACCGTATCAGGGATATGATTCAAGGCAAGATGAAGGAGGGACTACCGCCGACAGCACCAGTATTCACCTTCATAGACGTGCGTGACGTGGCGCTGGCGCACCTTAGAGCTATGACGGTGCCCGAAGCAGGCGGGAACCGCTTCTACATTGTGGGGGGACACTTTTCGAATAAACGGATCGCGGATATCATCCGGAATGCGCATCCGGAATTAGCGGACAAATTACCGCCCGAGGATGCAAAAGACGATATCCCGGCCGACGTCTACCGTTTTGACAACAGCAAGTCTAGGAAGATGCTAGGGATGGAGTATACCAGCTTGGAGGAGTCTATCAAAGACACCGTCCAATCAATACTACACTTATTTCCGAGACTCTAAGAAGACTCTGCAACTACTTTAAGGGGATCAGGTATAGAAATTGTAGAATATAAGCTGTTTATAAAGAGTAATGCTAGGTGTACCTTGATTTTCAGAATAGCTGTAAATAACTGCCCACCAATTGTATTAGTGTTTCAGTTATATCCATTTCCATATCGCGATTTTTAAGGAACTTTCGTATTTCTACTCTTAGAACAATAATAGCAATTATACAAATTTATAAGCCTTATAATAGCTTAATGACTTTAGTAATCCCCATTAAAATGCCCTTAAGCCCTAAGGTTATTAACGAGTACCTTTTAGACCTAAATCTAAGATTAGTTAATATAGTGTTCCCTTCCCCTTTCTCCCGAGTATAGCCTAACGGAAAGAGCTTTAGTTATATAAAATTGTTTACAATATTCACGAACTGAAAGGTTATTATCGAAACATAATAAGATATCTCTTAACTGATATATTAAAGGTTAAAAGGTTCCGGTAAAATAAAGGATATTATAATATATTTGTTTTTCTTAAACTATAATATTTATTGATTTTTTATTATAATAGCTATTGTAAATATGTTAAAAAATGAATTAATTTGTTATCGCTATTATAGAATTGCGAAAGTTCTTTAAAAATTACGGTATGAAAATAGATACAATTAAAACACTAGTAAAATTAGTGGGCAATTGTTTGTAACTGTTCTGAAAATTAAGGTATACTTAGCATCACTTTTTATAAATATAATATCTAAAAAAAATATTATTGATCCACAGAGTCTCTAGCAGTGATTTGCTGTATTTACGCGGATTGGGTTAAGTGGTGAAAGTCATTATGTACATTCAGCTGTCGACTTATCCAAGCTGTATAAATTCTCTGGTTTATTATGTCTCCGGAACCCACGCGAACCCCACGCCTCAAACACAAGACCAACAATCGGCCTTGGCTGAATCCCCGCAGCTTACACTATATGTAGCCTTCTCAGGATATGGGCATACTACACGATTCTGCATTACGCCAGATTCGTCTGTGAACGTGATAGGCGAACTTTCAGGCTCGGTCCCGTTCTCGACCCAGGCGCGAAGTTGCGCAAAGAGATCCAGGGGCGGGCCTCCTCTACCACTGCTGCAATGGCCGACACCAGGGACAGGAAAGTATCGGTAGAAATCGTGAACATCAGGAAGTTCTTCTATCACGCTGTCGTAATAGCGTCTTGTTCCCTGATCGGGGATGAATTGGTCCGCCTTTGTAATATTTGTAAGAAACTGATGCGACACTGGGAGGGGAGTTCAAATAGGGGGCGGAACACTTACCAAACCATGAAAGGTAACCATCTTTCCGCCGGCGTCGCGGAACTTGGATAAGTCTGGATCTGAAGTTTCGAGGAGAGCAGAGTACTCTTTCTCTCCGAGGCGAACAAGGCGATCGAAGTCGGCGTATGTCATGCTGGACATGTTGAAATTGGGATCCTTGGCCAGGAACTGCTGGAACCATACAACACCAAGGTAATTCGGATTTCCGGTGCATAAATCGCCTGTACAGTTGGTTTCGACCATTCCCGTACTGAGAAATACGTCCAAGTCGCCGGACAAATCCGCCCCAGGCCGATATCCATACCATATAGGCTTGCCGTTAGCGGTCTCAATCCCATTCCAGGTTGCATTGACGACTCTCGCGGCATCAATGCTAACAGTGATAATAGTTCCTGTTTGCGAGCAATTGAACGACTGGCCTACAATCTGAAAGGGGTCGAAAGTAGAGAAGCATTCGTCCACGTCTGATATCAACCCGTCGGTGACGCCGTCCAAGTTATCACATTGTGACATGGCAGCAAGGACGATGGCATCTAACTCACATCCGTGGGGATATTTGCCGATATTATTCATGTACTGCTGAGGCCAGTAGATAGTAGACGCGAGGTCGGAGAAATACAACGCAGGAGCGCTAGCTGCGATACCATCGTATGCTGTAGGATATCGCTGGGCGAGTGATAGGCCCTGCCGACCGCCCTGTGAGCAGCCGTTGTAGTAAGAATACAAGGGCCCTTTGCCGTAAAACGACCGGACAAGTTGCTTGCCAACGACTGCCTTTTACTTTGTTAGCATTCTGAATGGAATAAATCCCAAGCATCTGATCTGATGGTAACCTAGGTACTTACTGCTTCATATAACGATAGATGGGCAAAGTTTTCGAGTAGGGGGTAATTCAAATGGCCGGGGCTCGATAAAGACCAAGTGGGAATGACCTGATCTGATAGACCGGCATCAGTCGTAACCGTGGCATATCCTTCACCCAGAGCACCGGTCATGGTGGTGTACGAAAGATCGAAGCGGCCCACGCCAAAGCCGCCTCCTCCCACGCCCTGGAACCGCTCGTTCCAATCCTGTTTCGGTGGGAGCCACGATTCAACAGTGACACTGTCGTTTGCCCCAGGATGCGTGTAGGTGACTGTCACATTGCAGAATGTCACGTCCGTGAGCTCAATTCCAGGCTGGACAAATCGATAGTTCGAAGGGACGGACGCGCTAAAGTTAGTTACAACGGAGGCCCGTATGGCGAGGATCTCAGCGCTATGAACCGAGGGCGAGAAAGTTGAAGGCTGACAAAGTGAGGAGAAGGACTGAAGCGACATCTTGGATAAGTCAAGGAGAGGGGTCTGCGTGAACTCGAGCATCTTGTTTTCATCTCCCAAACTGGGCAAGCTAATCACGTATTATAGAAGAAGTTTTACGACAAATTCCGTTAAATCCGTATGATGTCTACTCTGGGTTGCCTAGAAAACGCCATGACTTCTCTTTCAATTGTGAGGTCAGCATACATACAAGGGTGTCGAAATTGAACCGTCGGTGAGATATAGAACCCGCATTCCGCACCTAAACATAAATAAACATGATGCTCTAAGCCGACGCACTCTGCATCTCATATTTAGCTAGGGGCAGACACGTACTCTAGCCAATAAGTTTACGGATCATAAGCGTCTGTCATGTCTACGTGGAATACATGAGTCTTGTTATTATTTTTCGTAAGGCCCAAGGGGCCTGCTATCACGATGCGGACCATATGGAGGGGTATAGACTACCTATGTTGTTCCACGACTACAACCTACCTAGGTACCTAGATATCTTGGGGAGACTTCGGGTATACTACCTACCTACATACAAAAGACCCTTTTTGTCTCCTGTCTTGGCAGGTCAGATTTCCTGACACCTGCGCTGTGTAAACAATTATCGGATACATTCTGGTTTTGGAAATTATGTCAGCGGCCAAGACCAAGTCGGCGCTCTTTCGGAGACTACCCTCGAACCCGCCCCTTTTCTCTTAATTCGAACCCCCTTCTCGTTGGAATTACTTACTACTGCCAATATTACCAAAGGATATTCAAAGAATTGCTTCAAGCCTACCTAGACATAAGATACTTAAAATATAACGTGAATATGTAACGAGATAAATTAAATATTTACCCCATATCTTAAGATTCAAGATTCGCTATGAGCGTTGATAAAATCGACAATATCGAATATAGAACGTTTGTAAGAACGTTCTAGAGTTACATTACCTTCATATGACTGAACGCCGAAATGATCGCCATATTCACCAATTCCCAATTGTTAATGTAAGCCCAGCCAAGAGCACCTTTAAACTCGACTCCATCCTCGTGGGTTGACTTCAGAATCTCGTTGAAGATCGGCAGGTAGAAGAGTGTCGGTGCGAGCTCTACCTGTGCCTGGTCTTTGGTCATGTCAGCTTGGTGGAAGTTGGGCCATCCAAACTCTGTGATGAAGATGCCGCCAGTTGTTGGATATTTGGTGTGCAGGTATTTAAAGATGGCAGGCGCATGTTAATACCAGGTCTAGAATAACAAGGGTTAGTGAATCATTCTTTACATTGACAAGTGTCGACTTACCCAGGGCGCCGAGTTGCTTTGAGAACCGATCTGCCAATTTTCTCGAATCGTTGTGATATTGACGCAAGCAGGGAATTCCGGATGCGAGCTGTTTCCAATACACGAACCTGCTCCTCCGTCCAGGGTTGGCTCGTTGAAGGTAACCCAGGTGCTAATTCGATCAGAATAATGCGTCAAGACGATCTTGGCATAATTAAAGAAGCCTTCGACAAATTCTGGATGGTCATATCCTCTAAGGGGTGAGAGTTAGTCTCGGCATGCTTAGCCGGAATACAGCGTGGGAAATAGAGCCCAAAGACTTACTGCCACGAAGTATTGCTTAGGTAATGTAGAGGAGTGTCAGGATGGTGCAGTGTTACTAGTGGCTTCATGCCGTATTCTAGCACCGTATTGATGAGATCGTTATAATGATCGATCGTTTCCTGATTCACTGGCGAACCAGGAACTCCAAATGGAAGAATCCTTGACCAAGAGATGCTGAAGCTATAATCCTTGACTCCCACAGCCGCCAGTCCTGCAATATCTTGCTTATATAGGAAATAATTCAATACAGAAATATCGGGTGGTCCCGGCTCCTACGACACCTTCTCGACCACGGCCGATTTCCTGTTCAATCACTGACGGGCCTCTGCCTTCGCTCTTGATTGCTCCCTCGACTTGCATGGCGGATCCGGTAAACACCCATTCGAATTCCTTCGAAAAGGTGTATTCATCAGTCTCGCCTTTGCCAATTGAGAAGGGTAGTGGTGTTGGCTTAACTAGCCCGGAGCTTGGGACTGGTGTTAGCGATACTGTTGTGGTGAACGGAGGCGGGTCTACAGAAAATGGCGACTAAAGGGACGACTAGGCAACGTTCCTAAATTCATAATTAGAGTCACTTGGGCTGGCCACGCTCGCCCAAGTTGTTGTGGTTTGAGATCCAGCCAGTGACGCAAGTTCCGAATAAGGGGGCGCGTATGTTGTTGTTACAGGTGCCTTTGGCACAGCGGTGGCATACCTTAACTCTGCATACGGAGGCCAAGAAAAGGCGGTTGGTAATACTTCGTGGAGGACGACGATCCAGTAGTAGCGGCAGTTACATAGCTAAGCTCGGCAACAGTCGCCAGCAAAGCTCCACGACCCAATGGTTGGAGCATTTAGTACAATCTTTCTTAGGAAAAGGTAGCGAGTTACAATGCCCAATCTCTCCCTAGGATTGAAGAACTATTTATCCGAAGATGTTATAATGAACGCGCATGAAAATGACCAATTTGACTACCAACTACAGCATAGGTCGCAGTACCCCGGAGAAAAAGACCACCTTCAGTCGATCCTAATCGCAACACCGCCGTACCTGCTGACCGGGGAAGATCCCGATTGAGTCGGATATTTCAAGCTGGCGTCATGAACCAGAAATGATCAACAAATGAGCCACCTCGGCAACGGAGGTAGCGTATACTCCTGGGTGGTGGCCCTGGCGATCGAAGGCTACAGATACGAATATCATACGAATAATGCAAAATTCGACACGAATACGCGTATAAAAGCACAAACAGGCCGATGGATACTACCTAGTGTCGGCCTATTCGCGGACCCGGGGATGGGGGCATAGGAGTTATTTTAGCGCAATGATGGGAACCCTGGAACGCTGCTAGGATAGGCCCTATGCCTGGAGTGCATTGCCTAAAAAGGAAATTTTGATGTCTCTATTCGCCCGAGAAAGAGTTGATCGTGTACTGCCGTAGAGTCTACTGATCGCAAGGTGATATTTCAAGGTCCACAAGGAAAATATTCTGGACTTAAACAGTGACAATACGTCGTATCGGTCGACGGCCGATGCTAGAAATATGACGAGTTATTTACAACTCCAGATTTTAGAGAAATGTACAAAATTTGGATCAAAACCCCCTTGGTCACTTGGGAGTCATGCCCCTAAAGTCATTCCTGGCCCTCCAGTGCAAAAGCGATGAGTACTATACGGAAATTCCTTTCCTACCTTGTGGTCTCAGCGGCCATTAAGGCCGCTGGAAGTCAGAATGTTATTACCGACGATTCTCATTTCTTCGGCCAATCGCCCCCGGTCTATCCTTCTCGTCAGTTTTTTCACCTGCTAATGACCATTCTCTCTTTCTACTGCTAACTGCAACCTCAGCGGAAGCTTCCGGCGAGGGCCATGGGAAGCTGCGTATAACAAGGCAAAGAGTCTGGTGACGCAAATGACAATCGAAGAAAAGGTGCGATGGCAACATACATATCACTCTAGCAGCACATTGTTTCTAACGTTGTATCCTAAGGTCAACCTTACTACTGGATACACAGCGCCTAACGGCTGTAGCGGGAATATCTATTCAATCCCACGCCTAGGGTTCCCAGGCTTGTGCCTGGGCGATTCTGGGAATGGTCTTCGTGGCACCGATTTTGTTAGTGCTTGGCCTAGTGGTATTCATGTAGGAGCCTCGTGAGTGCTATAAAGTTCTTGTCTATCTACCTGTCACATTATCTTATGGAATATAGATGGAACAAGGAGTTAGCGCATCAGAGGGGTATGGCAATGGCTGGAGAGTTCAAACGAAAGGGAGTGAACATTCTCCTTGGACCAGTTGTCGGTCCTCTCGGGAGAGTCGTGGAAGGTGGTCGTAACTTTGAAGGTAAGAGAACACATAGTGGCAGGCTACTGTATGGGAGAACTAACGATCGTAGGCTTCTCCGTTGACCCTTATCTCTGTGGCGCATTGGCTTATGAGAGTGTGTCTGGGATTCAAGAGGCCGGCGTCATTGCTACCACTAAGGTTATTTCTCCCAGACACGAAGTCCTCCTGATACCGTGATACTAATTGAGATCAGCACTACATCGCGAATGAGCAAGAAACAAACAGAAACCCATCTGCAAATGTTTCCGCAGTGTCTTCTAATTTGGATGATATCACACTGCACGAAGCTTATCTATGGTATGTAGTATTTGGCAAGTATAAGTCGTCGAATGATTAGAAGCTAAGTGAGCTATATGCCCTTCCAAGACGCTCTACACGCAGGCTCAGGAGCGATAATGTGCTCATACAATAGGATCAATAACTCGTATGGTTGCCAAAACAGCAAGTTACTCAACGGGATTCTTAAAACCGAACTGGGATTTGAGGTACTTAGAAGACATTGTGTTCTCTGTCAAGATGCTGACGAGAACTAGGGCCTCGTTATGTCCGACTGGGATGCTCTACATGCTGGTTATGACGCTGCACTTGCTGGAATGGACATGGTAATGCCAGATAGCGGCGGATTCTGGGGAGCGAATCTTACAGAATGCGTCAAGAACGGAACTGCCTCGGAAGCAAGATTGGACGACATGGCTATACGGTGAGTATCCTACGACTTGTCTTACTGGATTAGCACTGACACGAGAAGAATCATCTCTGCATGGTACCAAATGGGTCAAGAAGACAACTTCCCGCCACCAGGCATCGGTATGCCAGCATTGTTGAATCAACCACATGAGAAAATCGATGCAAGAAACATATCCGACAAACCTATCTTATTTAATGGCGCGGTAGAGGAACATGTCTTGGTCAAAAACGTCAACAACACTCTACCCCTGAACAAGCCGGGGTCTTTGTACCTTGCAGGTTACTCTGCTCGAGCACCCGATCAGAATGCACCCTCGGGTGATGAGACATTGCTCAAATACGCTTGGAATCTTGGATACGAATCAGCAGTCAGCTACCTCTATTATTTAGGAGCCATCTCTATGGGTTTGGGATCACCAATTGACATATCTCCAACAGCGAACAACGGAACTATCATCGGTGGTGGCGGTTCGGGTTCTGTAGCCCAATCAACCCTCATTGCACCATTCGACGCTCTCCTCGCAAGGGCAGATGAGGACAGCACTCAGCTCTACTGGGACTTTAGTTCTGCTGAACCATCTGTTGTGCAGAATGCCGACGCTTGCCTGGTATACGTCAACGCGTTCTCGGCAGAATCGCTCGATCGGCCCAACCTGAGAGACGACTTCACAGACGGGATGATCCTAAGCGTAGCTAGTCAGTGCACGAAAACAATCGTCATCATGCACAACGTCGCGGCTCGCTTAGTTGAACAGTGGATTGACCACCCGAATGTAACAGCCGTCATCTTCGCACACCTCCCGGGCCAAGACTCCGGCAAAGCCCTGACACCTCTGCTGTATGGAGAAAGAAACTTTTCCGGCAAGTTGCCTTACACCGTAGCTCGAAACGAATCCGACTACAGCGGTGTCCTCACGCCCTCCCAGCCATCTGGAGAGTATCAGTATTTCCCGCAGAGCGATTTTAGCGAAGGGGTATATATCGACTACCGTCATTTTGATCGCGAGGATCGAGCCGCGGTTTGAGTTCAGCTTCGGACTAAGCTATACGAGTTTCAACTACAGTTCACTGGAAGTTGAAGTTATCTCAGATTCCGATACTTCGGTCTACCCTAGTGGTCCGGTTGTCCAAGGTGGTCAGACAGACCTCTGGGACGTCTTAGCTAGAGTCTCGGTAGACGTGTCCAACACGGGCCGTTCCGACGGCTCCGAAGTTGCGCAGTTATATGTCGGCAGCCCAGGAGGGCCGAAAAAGCAACTGCGAGGATTCTTAAAGACCTTGATTAAGGCTGGAGAAAGTGTGACTTACACGTTCGAACTGACGCGAAGGGATTTGAGCGCTTGGGGCGTCGCTTGTCAGGCTTGGAAGCTGAGCGCTGGTCCTCACCAGATTTACGTAGGTCCGAGCAGTCGGAATCTCCCCTTAAACAGTGTATTGCAGCTCTCTTTACAGTCGTAGTCCTTTAGACCCGGTCTCTCAGAACAGCAGTATAGTTACGTACCAGTAGTTACCTAAGAACCGATGCCTGTCAAAGCATTGAAGTCACTGTATTTAAATCTCTTACTCTGGACGTAATCCCCCTAAGTTGCTGATGTATTTGAAGTGTACTTGTCCTCATTACACTTCACTTGGGTTATCTGATTTACAACGAAATATGGTATGTCGTGCTTGAGACTAAACTGAATGGGTATAAGACATAAAATAACATAACATGACGGATATCTCTAGTAGTAAATGCACAAATAACGGCCGACCTAGACCCAAAGTTACCTAGGCATATAGCAAATTTGGTGTTAGGAGCAAGGGAAATCTCTCCCCAGTATATCTTCGGGTCAATAATATCGCCTCACATTAATCCCTCAATAGCGCTCTTTTCCTATAGAACACTGCATTCCAAATCACATTATATCCGAAGCACGTCGCCCTGCCATCTACACTAAGAGTTAGAGATAGTATTGATAGGCTGGATTGTTGACATTACCTCAATCATGCTTACTATAGCTAATACAAGATGACTCACTTCTTAATCGCCAACGCATCGTCTTAGATGAATTATAAGACATATGTTGACCCCTTATTGACGAAACCGTGGCGGCGAGTTGAGACATAATGAAACATAATAAATGTTGGACACGTCGCTTTCTCTCAACCTCCGAAGTGAGATGCGCGAGACCGTCTCGATGCTTCGTAGGCCGTCCAGTGAGGCCCTGTGTCCCTTGCGCGATAGGTTGGGACAGGAGGCGGTGGTATCGATCGAGGAAATCTTGGCCAGTAGCTTCGCGGCGGTCGAGGGACCTGCACCACCTCATCCGGGTATACATACTCTATGCTGTGGTCGTCCTCGTAGACGCTGTAAGGTGTACACCCGCATCGGTTGGTACAGCAACACCAGATGATTATGCCGACCACGACGGCCCCGATGCAGCATCCCACGATGATGCCGATTTGCTGTTGTCCGAGGCCATCGGAAGAGGCGGCTCCCGCGCTCCAGTTCGGTGGAGGCGAGTCGGTCGGCGGGCTGCCACGGTCGAGCGTCACGACGGCGGTGGTGGTTGAGTCGGGGTACGTGATAGTTTGTGTTAATGTGACTTGCCGCCTCATGATGCTCGGACGGTCTAGCACTGCGGTAGTAACCAGCGTCGTGGAGTTGAGGTCCATTTTGGCGGCAGGGAGCTGCCCTAGATGTGGGTGATCGCGAATCAGATGTTAGAACCACGATCCAGTCGTAGCAAAATTCCGGCTGGGCTGGGACTGGGTCCCAAGAGGTTGCGGATCGTCAGGCATTTTATCGACGACCCTGTCACACGGAGAGGGGGCCGGCGCAAGCTGCAGTTATCTGCCCTGTCCGTCTTAGACACGTTGGAACATCCCACACCAATCCACCTGCAGCCGGTTCAGATCGCATCGTCATCTGACATTGGCCAAAGACCAGATGACGATTTCCCTGCCTTATCGTGATAGGTGCCAACCCATTCGCGGTTGGGTTGCCAACGGCTCGGCATCTAAACGGAAACGGGCGTCACGTCCATCTGGCGGGTGCGACAATACTTCCCGCTAATGCATAACATATGCAGCTGATAATGTGCTACCCATCGTGGGAATCCCTATTTGTTCTAGTCTCAGGAGGGTTGCATTTGGGGGCCGGGTTGGCCTCATATTAAACCTATCACATGGCCCAACCTCGAGGTCTTGGAATCTTCGCCTTAGAATCATGGCAATACACCGAAAAGCTGCATTGCTTGCATATGTACTTGATTTCCTTCCCTCCACCAACATATGGTATCCTGATACGGCAGTCAGGTCATATGTCGTGCAGTCCCTCGGCAGCCTAGGCATATTCTATTCCGCCTTTTACTTACATGTCAAATTTTGGAGTTTAAGTGCTCTGGTAATATCTGTCGGCTATGTACAAGTATATTCACCGGGCGTCCAATGAGCTTGTTATTGATGTGTTACGAAGAATAGGCACCGAAATCGGTATATGTCTTTCCCTCGATCTCGTCGGACGCAAACAACTGCGGGTAAGGTAAGTAGAAAGTTCTAGATACCCATCTCCGAGTTCACGATGCATTCGTAATACGGTACGTCTTACTGGTTTCCTTCCACGTGTCGAACAGTGGCCTTTGCTTCTTCCATCTTATTGAGGGCAATGTCGTGGGCTTGCGAAGACGATTGACATTCGAACTTAGGAAAATCCCGAACAGACACCCGCTTCTCGAAAAGCTCGTCTATTTCCTCTAGAGACCTGCCTTTCATGTCGGGCAAGAAGAACCAGAAGAAAACTGAGTGGTCCGTAAGCAAACGAGCCTGAAATATTTGCCACATGCCGAGGTCCTTACCGAATGTCAAGGCATTTGAAGCCGCCCAGATCCAACAGTACTTCGCGCCCCAGTTCAAGGCAGTCGGGTTGATGAAATACGGTGAGCAGAAGGAGGTCAACCCTGAAGGACATGCGAGTCAGCTTAGTGGCGTTCCACATCGACTCGTTACTATCGACCGACCAACATAATCCAGAGTTCTACGTTACATCCTGCTGATGGTAAATATATATAAAAAAATGACTCACAGGCGAAGAAGTAATCGACGCCGGTAGCAAAGGACAAAGTGACTACCCGTAACCGTGAGTTCACGACCTCGGCCGATATAGGCCACGTCATGGAACCTGCGAAACCACTGTACATGATCACATAGAAGAAGTTGAAGGCGAGGAATACTTTTGCGGCCTCTGGTGTCTCGGGTGCGATCGTGGCTCCCAGTGCCGGACCAACCATGGACACGGCCGCGGCTCCTGTACCAATAAGCAGCATAGTCCGACGTCCCCAGACTTTATATGCGCAGTATAAGCCGGCTCCTACTCCGACAAGCTGCACTGTCATGGAGTAGATCCCGATCTTGAAGACGTCATCTACCCCTGCCTGCTGGTAGAAATATGTCTTGGGAGCAACATTAGACGGCGCCAGGCAAGTGACGTATCGGAGAATAGGGGGCTTACGCCGTAAGACAGGAACACCCACACACCCGAGGAAGCGCGCGATAGTACGACAGCCACGCATAGCATCGTGCGACGTAGGTTGGTTCCCCCGAAAATGTCCACTATACTCAATGTGGATGCGGTAGACTTCTCCTCCTCCACCCCACGGATGATCTCGACGAGTTCTTCCTGGAGGAATTCGGGTTCGAGAGAATCACCACGAAGGAAAGCAAGGGATCGTTCAGCCTCTTCGCGACGGCCATGAAGCATCAGCCAGCGAGGCGATTCAGGTATGAAGAAAACAAATATGCTCAGCAACGCAGGGAATATGAAGAGGCAGGCCAGCGGAATCTGATACGAGAGCTTGGTCATGATGTGAGACGTCCTCTCATCGACGACAGCCCCGAGAATAGTCCCGATGTTGATAGTGACGGCAAACGCAGCCGAGCAGACGCCACGTAGACGAGGCGGCGCACACTCCACGATGTAGGCGTTAGAGAACGTAATGAAGAAAGCATTGGATGCCCCCATCAACGCCCGCCCAACACAAAGGCTGGCAACCGAGGTCGCTGCAATCTGGGTGGCACATCCGGCAAAGGCAATGATGGTGCCCATCCAGATTCCATGCCTGCGTCCGAAGTAGCGACCAAACGGCGTGATAAACAGAACCCCAACTATGGTACCCACGTTCAAGCACGACGCGATGAGCTGCTGATGCGTTGTCGAGATACCCCAGCCCCCTTTCAACGCAGGGTCGCTATATCCGAAGGTCATGAGGAACCCTGGCATCGTCTGGAAAGTACCGATGGCAGATACGTCGAAGCCGTACTGAGTAGTCGCGAAGGCCATCCCCAGGCAAATGAGGGCACATTTCCAATTCTCCCTGAAGCTATTGTTACGCTGATTGCTGATACCCATCGCGTCTCCTATGACAAGTAACGTGGTTGAAGCAGGGATACGGAATTTGAAAACAATAACACTATGAGCCACCTGCTGGACCTGGAGATGGTAGCTATTAAGTAGCTGTCTCATACCAATCACTGTATGAGCGGTGCTGATATGAGTCTAACCCTATCCCGTCCGGAAGATAGACATTTACGTCACATTCATGGTGCTGATTCAAGGCTCAGACATACACAAATTGATAAATTGCTAGGCCCCTATCCATCTATCTATTCGTGCTTCCCGGCATTTGAAGACTTGGAGATCATTAAGTGTCACATCGGTAGATCCTCCGCAACGTCATTGGGGGGAGTCGAGGCCGATCTCCCCCATGGGGTAAATGCGGGAAGGACTCTGACATGCATACTGCCTAGGGTCTAGAACCTGGTGGCTGCTTCAAGGTAAGGGGGATATAGATATGGTTCTGACCTAATATTTCAAAGAATATAAGCAGTACTAGTGCTAGTGGTAGTATATATATAGTAACTGTACTGAATAGGTCTCCCTACCTGTCTTGAGAGTCTATTTAGACTATCCCATACTTTACCAATTCCATCGAGAGTAGAGATAAGGGCATCATTCGTACGGTCTTCTCTAGAGCGGAAAATAGTCACCTACGACTCGAACAAGTCCGGCTAACGAGTCCTTTCCACGTACTATGATTCTTAAGTTAATCAACAGGTACCACTGACTAATTATAACACCCTCAGACGTTAGTGAGCACCAACATGGCATTACACTCCCAACCCCAACCCCAACCGTAGTTCACTCATCCGGTTTCTCCGTAACAATCCTACCCTCCCCATCGTAGAAAATCTCCTTAACCTTGACGCTCCTGAGGTGGTTCACTCCCCCACTCAGCTCGCAGTCGTGGTGGAACAGCCACCAGCGGCCCTGGAACTCAACAACCGAATGGTGCGTGGTCCAGCCGAGCACGGGCTCCAGCATGCGGCCGGCGTACGTGAACGGGCCGAGCGGGCTCGACCCCGTCGCGTACGCTAGATAATGCGAGTCGCCCGTCGAGTAGCTGAAGTAGTAAACCCCACCGCGCTTGTGCATCCACGCCGCCTCGAAGAAGCGCCTATCGTGGTCGTCCGCATCGATAGGCTCGCCCGTCTCCGGCGCCAGGATGACCAGGTCGCGCACGGGGTCGTCGAACGAGCGCATGTCGTCGGCCAGCTTGGCGACCTTGGGGAACAGGGCTTTCGTGCCGGGGCCGGACGGCTCTTTAGGACCTAACCACGAGGCGTCGAAGGCGTCGGGCGTGTTGCCGGCCTGGTAGCACTGCAGCTGGCCGCCCCACAGCCCTCCGAAGTACAGGTACGCGGACTCGTCGGCGTCGTCGTCCACGAAGGACGCGGGGTCGATGCTGAAGCTGCCGGGGATGGGTTCGGGATCCGGGACGAAGGGGCCGGCGGGCGAGTCGCCGGCCGCGACGCCGATGCGGAACATGTCGTTCTTGTCGCGTGCCGGGAAGTACAGGTAGTACTTTCCCTTGCGGCACGCCGCGTCGGGGGCCCATAGCTGCTTGCTAACCCAGGGGACGTCTTCGGTCTTTAGGACGACGCCGTGGTCTGTTACCTTTGGTGGTTCCGCCGATGAGTTGGCGCCGTCAGCGTAGGCGTCGAGAGATTCGAGCGAAAAGACGTGATAATCAGCCATGTCGTACTGATCGCCATTGTCGTTGAACTGAATGTCGGTCTCGCGGTCGTGTGACGGGTAGATGTATAGCTTGCCATTGAAGACGTGCGCGGAAGGATCCGCGGTATACAGGTGGGTTATTAGGGGCGGTGACATCTTGATTTATTTTTCTCTGGCTCCTTTCTTCACTTCGTTCCTTTCCCTTTGAAAAATTTGAATTGGATTAAGTCAGACCTCGACTTTGCGACCTAGGGCGATCTTATAGCTCTCCGCGGGGTCTCGCGTCAGGGGATCGTGATGTGGGGGTACTGGGATTCTTGGTGTTGAGGGGTTCTTTGGTAGAGCTAAGCTACAAGTTTACACAACATTCTTAAACCTCAAATGAATAGAAGCCTAAAGGATAGAATAATTTGCCCATTTCCTAGTAAAAGACCGGCGAGTTTATTTATTCGTGGCTCCTTTAATCACGCGATTAGATGCCCATGGACGTATTGCTCTTCTGGTCCCGGCGGAATGGATGTCCGCCGTCTCTGAATTTATCCCTATTTAACCGCCCGCTTGCTTGCGTTAGTCCCGTCCCACTTACCAGATCGACTACTTGTTGCACTATTCCAGGGTGATTGAGCGCCGAGATTCTAGTCTCGGAGGCCTTGGTTAATGACCTAGGTTAGGCTCAATGCTCGAGCGAACGTAACCAACATTCCTAGCCTGTTGGAGCCGCAGTGATCCTCAAAAGCGGTCGCTGAGGAATGAATAGACGTGGAAAGTTGACGTGTGAATGTTGTTTCTTTGTATTTGTATGTGGCACATGTACCTAGGTAACTAGATTTATATATAACTGCTCTTGAGACGTAGTATTATGTCTATACCTGGTGGATATGTGCATGTCGTATAGAGATAGAGGCGTTGTGTATCCACGTTATGTGGTCTCTTCTATGAGATGAACGACACGAATCATGACGGTCATCTTGGATCCGACCTCACACGTCTGTAACGCCCAATGTTAGTCGCCGGAGAGCATCTTCATACCTCCCAGGGCTATGATCCATCAACATGCTAGATCCGAACCGGACTTCTCTAAACCGAGTCTCGACATCTCGAATATACTTGAACACAATCCGGGTAGCAGGCCTACCGACTTGTCCCGTACCGGCCTGGAGGAAAGCGTCTCGTCTCAGAGCCGGCGAACTTTCGACGGAGAAGACCTCACCTGGTGGCAACAATTTGGAGCTCATCATACTCGCACGTAAAGTCTTGAGTGCTGCGTACGCCCACTTGTCCTCTTCTTCATTTGAATGCGCCGGTCCGTTGTTGTACCACTTATCGGCCAGACCGGACTGCAGGCCCTCCCAAATTCGCCGGCGCACTTCCGCCTTCGCCTCGCTATTGTCCGTCTTGAACGCTAACGCAACAGCTTGAAAATCGTGTAAGACACCTAATGACAGGTAGGGAACAAGGTCGTTCCCATGAACCGTACTAGTAATCAATCCTCTCGTTGCTTTTTGTAAAGACGGAGACATTGTAGCGGGTGGGCCATACGCGTACACGTGAATCGGCCGCCCAGATGGTAGATATATATGGGAAGAAGTTTGGTGAGTCTGACTATCAGCGAGAAGCCTCTGATGCGACTCAGCAGAAGTGATAAAGGCCGTTCCGGTAGAGGCGGGTTCGGCAAGCATGGCCCCAAGCAGCGCGGTCACGGCCCCGCCGAGCGAATGCCCGCAAAGAACCAGACCGTAATCCGGAAACTCCTCAAGTGCCTCTTTCAGAGTCGCTAATACTCTTCCGTCACCCCCATAGACTAAACGCCGCGCAGATGCGTGGATGCCCTTGTGGACCTTGTACGTCTGTCCCCGCCACAGCAGGTCATCGTACTCACACATCATATCAGCTAGGACGTCCTCAAAGCCTAATGTTCCGCGGCAGGACAACACAACGGCTTTAGACTCTTCATCGAGCGCGATAGTATGGACGAGAGGTATCCCCGTGTCGGTAGATCCGGTAGAGTCGGAACCACCCTGCGGGTCGACGAATGAGGATAGGAGGATGCTGTCTGGTGGGAGCTCAGTATGGTGTGCAAATGAACGCACATCCTGATGAGTTTCATCTAATGCTTTCAAGGCAGGTAATTCCTTCGTAATGCCCATAAACTTCAAGAAATTCGAGCCATATGCTGCCGACGCGTAGCGACTGTATCGAGTAATGTTCCGGAGGATGTGGAAATCGGGGAACATGCCGTCAACCCTGCCCGTTTGCCGTAGAGTGTCGACAGCTTCTGAATCACTGTAGGCGCTTCTCTGGTGAAATGAAGACAATGCCAACGACGTTTGCGAGTCTCTGGTTTTTAATGTGTAGATACTTGGGCTGTATAAACTACGGTTCTCTGACCGCGCCCTCTTGTGACCACGCGGCGGCGAGGGAGGTTGCTGTGCGGTAATTTCGTGTCGAGGCTCTGGTAGTAGCATGCCGCTTTGAGTCCTAAGCTCGCCTCTCTGGAACGCTGGAGATGATGGTCGGCTTTCAAATGAGTGTACTGAAAAAGTATCCGTTAAAGACACAATCGAATTTCGTCGGGGGTCTGATAAAGGCAAATACGTTGCTCGAGATGAAGCCCCTTGTAGGCCAGAACTGTCTTCTACACCGCCTAGGTCTCTTGACGAGAAATGATTGGGGCTCCCGCGATGTGGTGCTCGGGGAGCATCACGATATGGCATCAAATTCGAACCCCTATCCAACAAATCGCCGTTTCTCTGTGCAATAGGTAATTTACTCTGAATGGGCTTGTTGCTACCCCAAGGAGGTTTCATGAGTTGCTTCGGCTTGGTGTTTGACTGAAGATTCTCGGAGCTCGAGTCTCGATTCAACAAAACAGATCCCTTCTTGAGAACACCTCGAATACCACTTCTCTTTTCACTTGACTTCACGGTTGGCGATTCGAATTTCTTCGCCAAAGGTCTGTTACTGGTTGGAGAAACGGGAACTGGAAGATCTCGAGAGCTTGGTCTTGTACTTTCTAACGGTTTCCTGGCGCGTTTTTGGTTTGCAGCATGCTCGGAGCCTTGTTTAGGGGGAGCGGACGGGAATGCACGATCTTTGGGAGAATTTAAGCTGGACCCAGTTGAGCTATTAGACGCAGATCTTGCTTGATAAGCCGAGTGATCAATTGTAACACTCCCTCGTCCCTTTGCCGCCGAAGCGACAGTCGGACGTGCAGCCTTTGGTGGGACTGGCGGAGGCTGATCGGGATGCCGAACGCTTAGGTTTGTCGGTGGTCGTGGTTCCTCGTCCTCAACTGCTTCTATACGGGATCGAGTATCTTCCTCAACGTCACTATCGATAGCCGTACTTCTCACTTTGTTCCGACTAATCTTGTAGACAACCCTGTAATTTGGACCTGCCTCTTGATCTTCAGTTGCCAGGCCTTCAGGATTGCTAATCTCACTTTTTACGACGTCAACTCCTGGAAGGGATAAGACCGGTACTAGCGAGGTTCCCTTGATGTCAACCGTAATAGTCTTAGTCGTAGTAGTTGAAGTCGTAATGGATACCTGGGCTTCTTTAGGAAGGGATCTCAGAATTTGCCGTTTGAGTTGAACCTCGGGTAAATCGCCCTCGTCGCTGCTACTCCATCTAGACCCGTGCTGCTCGATTGCTTCAATGAAATGATCGCGACCGTTTGGATCAGTCTCTTGTTTCTTGATCAGATGCGTCGTATTCGAATCGTCATCATCAATGTCGACTCGCTCGCCATCAAGAACGACAACATCCCATATAACTTCTTCTTGGCAAAGTCGACGAGATTCGTCTTGTATCATTTTCCTACACCAGTTCTGTAGATACGCCAGACCACACAGTCCAAGTAGGAGGTCGATTACCCCTACCCGTTCTCCTTGTACACCGGTGGCAGGATTCTGAAATTCTCGGCGAATTAAGGTGATGATGCTGGCGATAGCTCTAGAAGAGTCGGTAGAGCCGAAGAACTGGTCCAAAACGGATAGGAACACCTGAGATATCTGGGAAGCGGTTGACACGGTGGTCCCGGTGATGTGAAACCCAGTAGCAGTCCAGAAGACGATTTGGGACATTGTCTGGTGTAGGCTCTCCAAACTCTTCTCTAGGATGGATTCGGCGTCTGTTCTGCCTAGCTCGGACTGCGCCCTTGACATGACATCTCGTCCAGCCCTACTCAATATTCCTTCTAGGATACCTCGACCAAGCTCTAGGCTAGAAAGTGTCGTGAACTTAGCGGCGCCTAGGCTATAGCCACTAATGAAGGTGCCGACGCGGAGGGCAAAGGAGGTCGATCGCGTAGCAAAACTAACAGCGCTCGCTATTGGACTAGGTAGGAGGGTTCTACCAGAAGCGGATGGCAGTAGTTCCTCTGACGAGGGTATGGGAGCCTGAGCTTCGGCCTCGGCATCGGGAGGTTTGCTCAAGTCTTCATTATGATCTGATTCCGTAGTTTCCAGCATATCGGCGTCGAAGGTGGGGCAAACTCTTGAAACGATCAGGCTTCATCTATCGTATCAAAGTCGTGGATGTCTTTAGATGACAAGGTCAGGCAGGTAGATAATCGGTTACGGTATTGGTCGAGAAGAACTAGTGAGTTGACGAGATACGATAATCAACGAAACCACAACGTATGTACATCTAATATCGAATTAACGTGCGTATAGTACAAATCTTTAGAATTCGAGACAAGATAATCGTAACGAGAGATACGATTTTGGTTGAAAAGAGTGAATGGATTTTGGGAAGACGGTCCCAGAAATTGGCCAGGCTTGTTAGGTAATATCGTAGCTGTAAGAAAAGTGTTGGATGAGTTTATGCGCCATCGAGACTGTTGACGTTAATAGTTCATAGTTAGCTCAAACTTACATGTGATATTTACGCGGGGGATGTTCCCTAGCCGGGCCTAGATCGTCTAGTTGCCATTGGCCACGTTCTGTCGCCGTCATTGAGCTAGCCGTTTATGGTTTAGATCTGGGCAACTAGGACGGAATAGGGAGGGAAGAAGAGTTCCCAAGTTCCCAACCGATTTTCCCGAGCCGACGAGTACGCGGTGTCATGGATATTGCGTATAGCGGTACATTGCGCGTTGTGCACTTAACACCGAACACATGGAAACGTGTCTGCATCTCAGGTCTTTTCGTTATCTTCCACCCATCGATCCGGTTGGTTCCCGGCGCCTGCAGTGGTATGACAAGTATATCGCTGCCTGAATCAAGATATCCGAGAAAAGTGCGACGCAGGAACCAGGGGATTGAAGCTTGTCCACGTCACCTCGAGAGTCGGGTCGACAAGGCGAGTCATGTCCAGTCATCTACTCGTTAATTACGAGTAGTTTGGAATAAATCCAACAAGGTAAAATCGGGTTCACTTGAATCTTGCCACTACGCCGTAGTCTGTCCACGGTCCGGAACCAGTGGACGGATTATATACCGATATTGATAGATCAGATTGAGAAAATACGAATGAGATGGAGAAGGTCAAAGATTAATTGAAAATGGAATGGAACGACTTACCCTCCAGCCCTTACTACCTTCCCTAGCACGTTGGATTTGCTGATTCGTTCCAGCTTGCAAGCCTCAAACTCAAATGATGTCAGCAGCTATAGCTCTAACGATTCGACGGTAGGTACGAATCAAGGTACCATTTAGGGACACCCTAGCCCTAAGGCATCCAAGGTTCTATTCTTAGCGCTCTCAAGCTTTGAGAGTCCCGGCTGTTCAGCTCCCATGCAGGCTATGCACTGGTGCAACATTGGGTTGAGCCAATCAATTGAGGCTAAGCCGCCTGAAATTTAACTTTAGCTCTAAGGTTAGCGGATTAGAGCGTATCCAGGGGTCCTACAGGGAATTTCCAGGCTCAGCCCAGATTCTCATTCTTCGTATTTCTTTATTATCGTCGACGGTGTCATCAATGACTAGAAAAAGAGAAGCTGTCCTTTCTGCGACAGCTGTGAGCTTCTTATGATTCTATTACCATTATACCAACTAACTTCATCGCCATCAGCTAGCCAATTGACTCAGAAACCAGGTCGCATTCCGCCTTTGTGTTGCTTACATTCGTTCCAATCTACACTCGCTTTTCTCGTCGCAAGCACGAATTCACAATGGCAGAACAAGGTCTCTTCTCTTCCGACCTCATCTCTCCCAGCGTCTCTGCTGCCCTTCCTGAAGGCTATACTGCTCGTTCTCTACGGCTATCCGATTATGAAGCTGGTTTCCTCGACTGCCTGCGTGTTTTGACAACCGTTGGCGAGATCAGCAAAGATCAATTCGCCGAACGATATCAATGGATGGCATCGCAAGACACATACTACGCCCTGGTCATTGAGGACACCACGAGGGGAAAGATTGTAGGGACAGGAGCCCTACTCGTAGAGAGGAAATTGTAAGAGTGATCCTAAACTACCACGACTCGAGCCACAGCTCGGGATACGAGATGTGCCTATACAGGTAAGCCCCGATGGAACAAGGGATATCGTGCTGACGTCAGGGATTCCTCCCAAACAGCATCCACAGCCTAGGTCTGGTAGGCCACATCGAAGATATCGCAGTTGCCAAAGACCAGCAGGGCAAGAAGCTCGGCCTCCGTCTAATCCAAGCTCTCGACTTCATCGCCGAGAAGGTCGGTTGTTACAAGACCATCCTCGACTGCAGCGAAGCCAACGAAGGCTTCTACGTCAAGTGCGGCTTCCGAAGAGCTGGGCTGGAGATGGCTCATTATTATAACAGCGACAAAAGTAAGGCCTAGTCCTCGTCCTCAGACACGCGAATGGGGTCGGACAGCCGTACATATATATAACAACGATTTGCATTTGATACCTCGGCTGACTCCGAGGGTTTGGTAGAACCAAAGATCTAGGTTCATGCATATAGTCTCCTGGGAGAGGCCATGAGACGTAAAAGGGACAGGACATATATACTATAGAGTTCGGATACCGACGGAAAATGTCCAGCCTTACAAGAGGACTATATCAGGATAGAGTATAGAGACTAAATCTAAAGACATGTGAAAGAGAACATGTGAAGACACCACCAACACGAGACTTCGATTTCGTCACTCCATTACGACGCTGAGTAGAGGAAGCCCGACTAGGCCACAGCTGTACTAAGCCCAATATATTGCCTTCTCCTTTGGGCTGGTTGGTGGTCCGGTAGTGAGCTGCGGAAGCCATTCATTCTGAGAATCCCCGAGGCGCGAGATGCCGCTCGGCCAATCCGGTCCGTCCTCCACACTTGGCATCTTACTGCGATGCGTCCGGACGAGTAAAGCAGGGCTTACTCAGATGCGACGGGGCGTAGGAGCCACCTCCCAAGCACGTTTCTCACAGCGACGCTCTCCGCAGAAACACATGCTAAACCCCGACAGCGAGGAGTTCTGATATGTCATGCTTTCGGCAACTGAGGTTTAGCTCGTCAGACGGACGGCTATAAAGAGTCCAACCGCACTCCCGCTGACAGAGGATTAAGCAACAGGAATACTTATTACGATTCGATCTCATTTGCATTATTACGACTTACTACTTGTCTGTTTCTATACACATCGTTGATACGACTTATAAGAACTTTCACCTTCGCCATAGCTACTTGAACTATCCAAGCCCGGACTCATACTCGGACATCCCCAACGGTCGTGCTCCGGAACCACCACTCATTGTCTACTCCGAGTCTCTTAACATTTAAGATATGGCTCAGAAAAGCAATGTGAACGTGGCTGTAGCCGCTGATCAGGATCTCCGGAACGCCCTGATCAGAGCGAATCTAGCCTTGCTTCAACGAGAGTAAGTCTACCAAAATTCACTGTTCCAGTCAAGTGTATTTCTTCAACGGAGGCTCTTCCTCTATAAAAACCGAAGAGGCGGTTTCTGCAAGTCAAGTGGCGCAGACATTCCACACGAGAACCTCACGGGGATGTCTCAGTTAAGCTGCTTATTCTCTACTCATGCGCCACACATCCGCGTCAAGAATCCCGAAAATGAGAGCCAAGAACGGGCACAGTATCTAACAGACAACAACAGGATCCGCGAGAAGAAAGACTGGTACACCACCCGGCGCGTCGTAGTCCGCAAGCGCAACGGCCGCATCCACCTGTCACGCCTAGGATCACGACAGCAACAGCAACAAACCCACGGGTACGTGTCCGTAGACTACGACGAAGACGAGTCGCAGAGCGGCGACTTCACGCTAGTCGACGGCCCGCGCCTGTCCCAGCGGTCCGCCAGCTCCAGCTTCAGCTCCGACTTCGCATAACTCCGTCCCTGAGGTCTCGAAAAATGGCGCCGGACGCCAGACCCGCGCCGCGGTACTGGGCCATGGGCGCCGCGGCCTTCGAGCGGCGCATGCCGCACCACGCAGGCGTACGCGCGCTCTGGGAGTCCAAGTGGCGCGAGCCGTGCCGGCGCTCCGTGTACCCGTTCCACGACGGCTGCTTCGACGACTTTGAGCCCGTATTCCAGGACCTAATCGCCCGGGATATCAACGACGGGACCGCGGCCGAGTACACGCTGGCCTTCCTACCCCCTGCCAAGTCCCTCGAGCGAGCAGGTGACGAGGCCGCTGCCAAAGGAGACGTCAAGACCGCTTCGAAACTATACCTACGCGCGTGCTGCATGCTGCGCGTAGCCCGGTTCCCGTACATCACGGGCTTCCCGCGCCCCAGCGACACCATCAAATGGGAAGCATGGGAGCAGCAAAAGCAAATTTACCGCAAAGCCGGGGAACTATGGTCGCCCTCCCCACTAACCGAAGTCCTAATCCCGCACACCTCCGCCACCGGCCGCGACCGCGCCACCATCCCAGTATACATACGCGCGCCCCCCGGCGCCGGGTCCCAGCATCCGCCGTGCCCCGCCGTGATCCTGCTAACCGGCCTCGACGGCTACCGGCCGGACAACACGGCGCGCAGCGACGAGTTCCTCGCGCGCGGCTGGGCGGCCGTCATCTTCGAGATCCCAGGGACGGCCGACTGCCCCGCCGACCCGACCGCCTGCTCGACAGCGTGTTCGCGTGGATGGCGGCGGACGCCCGCTTCGATATGAAGCGCATCATGTGCTAGGGTCTAAGCAGCGGGGGCTACTACGCGGTGCGCGCAGCGCACACGCACCGCGAGAGCCTCGTCGGCGTGGTTGCGCACGGCGCCGGCACGCACCATTTCTTTAGCAAGGAGTGGCTGGCGCGCGCCGACGGGCACGAGTACCCGTTCCGGCTCACGCCTGCGCTAGCTGCGAAGCACGGGTATGGCGACAATGTAGCGGCGTACCTAGAGGGTGCGCAGGGCAAGTTTTCGTTGCTGGAGACCGGGATTTTGGAGTTGCCTAGTACGAGGTTGCTTCTTGTCAATGTAAGCCCCCTTTACCTGCGGGTGGTGGTGAGAGGCGATTGATGCTGACGAGATGGCAGGGCACGCATGACGGGCTCATGCCGATTGAGGATTCGATGTTGCTCTTTGAGTACGGGTCGCCTAAGGAGGCGCGGTTCTTCACCGGCGCGCTGCATATGGGGTATCCCATGGCCAACTCGTCGGTGTATCCCTGGATGGAGCAGGTGATGGCTTCAGCAAAGTGATGTTTACAATATCTGTATAGTGTATGGCTAGTTCTTTGGTTTTGTTTGTATTTTTAGTCCTGGGGGCTGTACATTGTTACCGGTATGGGTATGTCTATTGTGATATTTTGTAGTTATACATTGTAATTGTATTGTATTGTTTACTATCATTGATGGATGCTTCATTCTACCAATGTGATTCAAGCGCATTCAATTTAGCATGCCATCTTTATTAGGATGACACTAATTCTTCGCTTACACTTCTGCTCACTCTCACATCTATCGGCCCATCCACCCACCGTCAACAACCAATGTGTGCCCACTAACATATGCACTTGACTTACTCGCTAGAAAAACGACACATCCCTTGAAGTCATCCGGATCTCCCCACCTACCAGCCGGGATCCTTGCACTGATACTCGCAGCCCTCTCCTCGTCATTAATCAGCGCGGTATTCATGTCCGTCGCGATATACCCAGGCGCAATGTCATTCACAGTAATACCACGCCCCGCCCAGGAATTCGAAAACGCCTTAGTCATTTGGGTCACAGCACCTTTGCTCGCCGCGTACGCGGGTACGTTTAGCCCGCCTTGGAACGAAAGCAGACTCGCAAAGTTGATGATGCTGCCACGGCGGCCTGTAACTGGTGAGAGTTCGAGGTTGAGCATATGCGCCCCGGCGTCCCGACATAGCGTGAATACGGCGTCTGCATTCACGCCCATGACCGCCTTGTAGTCGGTATCAGGGAAAATCTCTGGTGGGTGTCGGATCTGGATGCCCGCGCAGTTGACCAAGATTCGTATCGTGTGTCCGTCTGCTAGAACCTTCGGTACTATGCTGGCTACATCTTCTGAGCTCGCGAGGTCCGCTGTATAGATGTACGCCTTACGGCCGAGGGCCTCAACCGCTTTCTTCGTTTCGGTTGCTGTCGTAGAGCGCTATGCTTAGCTTTAGCTTCTCTCCTCCATCCATTCTTTTGTTCTTCCTTAAGTACGACTCATGGTAATATTGTAAACATACTTGGATTAATATTATATCCGCTCCCGCTTCAGCTAGTCCAACGGCCACGGCCTGTCCAATACCTCTCGTGGCGCCAGTTATAAGGGCCGTCTCACCCTTGAGCGAGAATATCGTGTCCGTCATGTTTTTCTAAAGATTAGGTACACGTAACACGTTTGAGGTTCAAAGAGGAAAGTCACGATAGTTCAGGGATTACTAGATCTATTCCGTTTACTGCTAGTCCTAGGGTGCACCTAGTAAAGCTCGAGATTAAGTTTCCAATGAATCCTACCCCTCCAACAGGTATCTCTTTCCGTATTCGGAGCTATACGTCGTCTAATAGGGGGTTTCTCCAACCCGACTTGCATATTGTATGCACAACTCTTCTACGTCAGGGTAGCCCTTTGGACTATGATCTCACATTCTATACTCAACGATATTAAATTATGAATTGATGAATTAGGCGAAAATCGGCGAATCGTGGGAGTGGATCTAATAATGAGACAGTAGATGAAATATGTCAATAGATCCATCTAGTCTTCTCTTGTTCATAGGTGGTGACTCTGTCCCCTCACAGGTACGTACGACCTAACTAGAGCTCTGAGCGGGGTAAGATGGAGATGGAGATGGAGATTGGGGTATCGTGAACCCCATTCGGCCAGAAATGACTATTTCTACCGAGTCTAGTATACTTCGCCGGCTTTTAACAATACGAACGGTTCCACCGGACAGACATTGGGGTCACATTACCCGCCTCCAGCTTTAAGGGGTAGGTACATACCTAAACCTGCAGCACATGTAGAATTTGTTGGTGCCCGCAGTTCGAGAGTCTACGATCCAATGAAGAACGCTGAGTTGAAGAATAATTCAATATTATCTTTGAAGTTTGACTGGTTAGCTTAGTTAGGTACCTCGTTGCTTGGCAAACTCAACTCCGTCGTCGGTTGACGATAGTATTAGTCGAACTACTGCTTTTGTGTTCTTCGCTCTGTTCACATTATTCTCTCTTGGCAGCAGATTTAGGTTGAGACACCAAATTCAACAAGAACTCCTTGGGACTTATAACGATAAACCAATCGGTCTGGATCAGGAAATAGAATCATTAGCCAAAACATCATGAGCGGCACCGAGGTTAAAGCGTCCGTCCTCCATGGGGCAAGAGACCTCCAAGTTGTATGCCTTTCCTTCATAACCCTATAAGAATGGATGCGCAAAGGAAGAGAAATGTTGCTAACGAAAAGGATAGGAAGTACGGCAGCTACCCGCGCCCACAGCAGACGAGGTGCAGGTAGCGGTGCAGATGACGGGGCTCTGCGGCTCGGACCTGCACTACTTCCGGCACTTCCAGAATGGGCCCATCAAGGTACGAGAGCCTCTGACTCTGGGCCATGAGTCAGCCGGAGTCGTTGTCGCTGTACCAGACACCGGGTCGTCACTGAAGGTAGGCGACCGTGTCGCACTTGAAGTCGGCCTGCCTTGCGAGCAGTGCGAATTGTGTATCCAGGGGCGCTACAACATTTGTCGTGGTATGAGCTTCCGGAGCTCCGCAAAGGCCTTCCCACACTCCCAGGGTACCCTCCAGGAGAGGATCAACCATCCTGCTAAGTGGTGTCATAAGTATGTAAACCCGTCCTTGCTTGTCAGGGGTAACGATTTCGCTTATCCTTTTCTAGGTTACCAGACAACCTATCACTAGAGCATGGCGCCATTGTCGAACCCCTATCCGTCGCCATGCACGCGCGGGGGCGTGCGGCCCTGAAATCGGGGTCGACAGTGCTAGTTCTAGGTGCCGGTGCAGTGGGCTTGCTCTGCGCGGCCGCGAGCAAAGTAGCCGGAGCAAAGACCGTGGTCATCGCGGATATACTAGAAGACCGTGTCAAGTTTGCCGTCGATAACGGGTTTGCTGACGCCGCGCTCACGGTGCCAATCGCAACCCCACGTCCAGAAACTGTGGAGGATAAGCTTGCATACGCGCAGGATCTGGCCGAGAAAGTAAAGAGTCTGAGGGTTGCTGGTAACGACGAGACTGTCGGCGAAGCTGCTGTAACGTTCGAGTGCACGGGCGTAGAATCGTGCATGCAGACCGCGATATATGTAATACTACCCCTATTACCCCTTTTCTGCTTTCCTGTCCCCACTTGGCTGCCCCCCACACGATGCGATCCATGGCTAACAACACGAAAGGCAACGCAACCCGGTGGCAAAGTCATGATCATCGGCATGGGCATGCCAGTGCAGACGCTACCTGTCATGGCGGCCTCGCTGAAGGAAGTCGACCTGGTCGGCGTGTTCCGGTACGCCAATACATACCGTGAGGCCATCGACCTTCTCGCGAGCAACGACCCCCTATTGCCAGACGTGCAGAAGCTCGTCACTCACCGGTTCCGGGGGCTGGCTGATGTGCCCGCCGCGTTCGACACGGCTGCCAAGGTCAAGGATGACAAGGGCGATTTAGTTATCAAGGTCATGGTAGATATGGCGATGACGGAGCGGTGATTCGTCTCGACCTTTTTCCGGGCATCGAGACGATTAGAGGATGACTCCTCGTGGTTGCGTGTAAGTACATGTTAGAAGCTACAGAATGCCTATTGGAATTGGAATACAACTCTCGGTCTACTCGTAATGACTATCTTGACCTAATTTATTAACAACAGCCAATACTCTGTTGGTTGAGTGCATCGAATGGTATAGTGTTTGCTTTCGATCGGATTCATACAAGGTGCGCAATCTCCCAATTCCTTATTCTCTAACCCCCCAAAATGATCCTCATTTCTATTTTCATTCATATCATCAGTACTGACGAGTATCCTTGATCGCTTCTAGCGGGAGTCGTACTGGCGGATCAGGAATGGCCGATGTTCCTTAGTTCGGTCCCTTCTATCGCCTTAAAGACACGAGCAATCTCTTCCACCAAGATCTCCAGCTCATTCCAATTCGATTCTCGTCGATTGACAGGGGCCGCTCTTCGAGATCCCTTTCCTCGAGATCACTTACCTTGAGTTCCCTTTTCCCGAATTCACGTATCTTCTCATTCCATTCGCCGAGACTTATTTCCTTGTCAATGCCACCTCGTTCCTTGAATAGCTGGATCAAAATTTCAATCTCGACCAGCAACTCATCACTCTTCCAGCCTTTAGCGTCTAGTAGCCACACACGTATGCGAGTTAATGCTACTCGCGGAGTACAGTAACTCTGACGATACTCGCTGTCTAATGTCCATAGTACGAGAATGTTTGGCTCTGCGCCAGATTCCACCAGCAACCTCAAGACACACAAAGCGTCTTTCTGCGCATGATAAAGGTGAAGGTGAGCTTCGGGAAATGCTGACGAGTGAATAAGTTCAGAATATAACTCATGCAATGTCTCCCAAAAAACCGCCCACATGGAAAGGCCTTCAAAACTCTGCTCGGGGTGGTGGCCGGTTTCCAAGAGTAACCTCACTATGTGTGCGCGAGGTTGAAATCCATTATGGGAATTTACTTGGTCTTCCTCTCGGTAGAGTATGGGATAAATTGTATACCCCAAAAGTGAAAGTCCCTCCTTCTTAAGGAGGTCGCGGCCGTGGGTTTTGATCTGCTCCTCAACGTAGTTGTCCCATCCGCATCGAATCGCAAGGGAGAGGAAATCCGGATGAGTATCCGTAGGCTCAAGGTTTCCTCTAAGATGCATTACTTCAAGAAATAGAGACCAATGGGACGTCATTAGATTGGCCGTATCCTCCAGGTGCCTGGTGCACTTGCGGAAGTGTATGGCTACAGTCGAGTCAAACTCATGGAGGAGCTCACGGAGGAGGTTAGAATTAGCTTGCACACTGCTATCATCCAACCTCCTCGCTTTATCCACAGCGTCGTAAATTAAATCACCAATAGTAACCCAAGCGCTGTGGCTGCCATAAGAGCGCCAGCAGCCCACGTGGACGGGCGTACATGTCTTGATGACAAGAATTGCACTCCGAAAGAGGGACATGTGATGATCGAAGTCTAGAGGGCAGTGCGCTTCAATGAACTTGGCCCAGATTTGTCCTTCAAGGAATTCTACAACGGTTTTGTGAAGGAAGCATACTTGTTGCTGAGAGAGAATAGAATGCGCATCTTTACTTTCTGCTGGAGCATCGCCGCAGATCTCCACCAATCCAAGGCAGCGGCTTTTGAGACGAGAATCCATTTCATTCACGCGATCCCGTAAGTCTTCCTCGCTGATGGGTGTCGTATCTGTCCGAAAGACCATGCCGTGATCTGCCCGTTCTGCGAACCACAAGCCTATGACACTCAGTTCCATGGGGTCCTTGGTGCCATAGTATACTAATTGAAGTAACTTGCAAGTCTGGCTGCGGTAGCCCTGCTCAACCCTCAGGAGCATCACCCCATACAATTCTTCAAGGTCGGACGGGAGCCCTTCAAGCCGTTGTTGTAGATCATGGATGTTGTCACCATCTGTGAGACCTCGCAGGAGAGACTCGGTGACAACTCGAACCCACAGGAATACGCCGGACGACATAGATGCGATCGATTTTATCAGTGTCCTCGAGTCGATTGGATCTTGTCTAATAAGTCTTTGCATCCCCGGATCACGCTCTAGCCTTTCTTCGGCGTAGTGCTTGATGTCATCTCTTGTCAGTTCGTGAATTTTTAAGTGCGGTCGTGTCTTGAAGACGTGCTCAAACCGAGGCAATTGCCGGCTTGAAACAATGACCTTGACATTCTCGAAACTCTCCAGCATCTTCGTCAGCGCAATGAGAGAGTCGATGCTAGTCATTGAGACTTTTGGGTCGAATTCGTCCAATCCATCAATAGTGAGGAAGAAACATTGATGTGGGCTCTGATCTTGCAAGATCCGCTGGAGAGCTCTTTTAGCTTCGTCCAGCGTTGGTTCTGCGTATTGCTTTGCCCCGAGTGCTGCCATAAATCGTTCTTCGAATGCTTTGCGTATCAAGTCTCTTCTCTGCGAGAGGATCAAGTGTAAAAGAGACCGGAGTAAGCCGAGTTCGGATTTCTGTTCATCGGAGCCTTTGTAGAAGAAATAGAAGGACGCACTTAAAAGCCTCCTATCGCCTGTCCACTGTTTTAGGAGCTGCTTGGTCTGAGGTTGGTCTTTAATGAACTTCATCAACGTGCTCTTTCCGGATCCTGGTTTTCCAGTTATCCAGTACATTCTCTTCTCTCCTCGGAGGAAGTCGACGAAGCTGTCCCACTCGCACTCATCTCCCTTGCTGTTCATCTTAGAGCCTTGGTATATCCAATGCAGGGTCTCCGAGTAGGGTGCTTGAATGCTTTCTTCACGGTCGTCCATGCTCGGGTACCAGAGAATGCGTAATATAGCCTTCTCTGCCTCTTCACTGGATATTCCGTCCGGCTGATTCCGTGAATATCCTGCTGCTGGCCCTAGACTAGGATTTCTCGACGCAAGCTGTCTCTCGACGCTCAGTTGGAGGGCGCTGAGCCGACCAAGGATCTCCAGTATAATATTCCTGTCCTTTTTGGACTCGGCGAGGCTATGTGCGACACTTTCCAAAGTTGACAGCATGCGGTGATGTTCACCTTGAGATACCCCAACCTTCCCCCTGATGTCAACGAGGATTCGTAATTGCATCTCGCTTCGGATCTTATCGAGTCGCTTTTCGACTGTCTCAATGTCTTTGGCGTCCCACCTCCCGAGGATCGTGGTCTTGAGGCTCTTCCATTTCGATTCGGGATCGGTCTGAACTCGTTTCAAACGTGATGCGAGCTCGTTGCCTATTTTAGTTGCTCGATCAGCAAGAACGTGAAGGTCCTGCCTCCATATTAGTTTCATAGGACTTGAAAAAGGTACGATATAGTATCAGTGCAATTAGGTATGGATTATCATAGTTGCGGAAACACCTAATAGTTGACGGTATCGTTGGACTTACTTCGTTGACCGAATCCATGCTTCCTCTACCGGCCTTCCCTTTGAACTCATCCAGTTGTTTCTCCAATTCCACTGTTGCATTTTGTACATCATTTGCAACCACCGCGAGGTCTCTATTTAGATCGATACTGCCGTTTTGGTACACCTGCCTCGCGTCCGTGACGAAGTCTATCGAAACGGCTACCAGTTTTAGAACACTGCCGGCGACAGTTATCGATAATCCAGCGGCGTCCATGTGGAGTTGGATTGATATAGTATCGTGCCGTCGTGCTTCTCTGCTCTAGGACTGCGATGAAATGAGGGTGTTAAGGGGAAACTAGGGTTACGCTAGATGAAGGAGAGGGAAATCAGCTTTGATTCGAATTTGATCTCATCAGGCTCATCAGGCTCATCAGGCTCAGTGAGACTGGTACAGCCCCGTCACAGCCACATCGAGACTGTGTGCTATGCTCGTTGATAGGTATGTCGAAGCGTCGAATAATATCATTATGATGAAAGCTCGTGCAGATGACCATGTAATTGGCTGACTATTGCACAATTATGTTACTATGAAATTGATTGGCATAAGACTTCAAGTTTCTGAGATGTATATCGCATTCGCTTGGATACCTACCTCCAACATTATGATGATGATGACGATGATGATATTGTTTATGTTCGAGTGCCGTAGGTACCTAAGGGGTATGTATAATCCCTATTCGTAACATATCTCATCATAAACGAGTGTCCCGCACGCAAGATCCCCATATTCTTCTCTGACTCCTCTATTGACCTCGTAAAATTTACCCCTCCCCTATCTCAGCCGAAAGTCCACGGACCCCTATTTTAGCTTCTCCTTTTCGAAAAGCTCCATAAGGCGAACAAGCCTTACAATCCCCCGGCTCCGATCGTATCATACCACTATCTCGGTTTTGCTAACAGCTTCTTCAAAGTGTGGCTCTTATTCTTGCAATATACACCTTTTGTTATGCACTTGAGGCAGATGTCGTAATTATCGCCATGGCAGGTACAACAGTCTGGATTCCGACGGAATTATTAGTTGATGCCCAGTAGAGGATATATCGAGACACAGGACGACTTACGAAAGTAACAATTCCCATATGCAATCTTTTCCTCGCATTCATCACACGACAGGTCCTCAACTCCATGTGCGCAACTGCATTTCCTGCCTGGCGGCTCGGGTGGATTCGTAAGGGCCAGCAAAACCGCCTCCGCTGTCTCGTTTCCAAGATGCTCCTCCAATATCTGCGCCTGGACCATACCCGCGTGGTATGCGTTGGCATCGGTAACAGCCACCTGAGCAGCGACGGTCGTAGAGTCACCTCCCGTGATGTGCTCGGCGAGCTGATGGATCTGGCCGCCCGCACCCTCGGCTGCTTTACCGACGTTATCCGTCAACCCGTAACTTTTGGTCTCGCCGTCCGGAACGTGTGAGCCCATCGAGTCGACGTTGGTAGCGCTCTCGGTGAAGTTGCCGATCTCCGCGCCCACGAGCATGGCCGCCGTTCCGGCCGTGTACGATATGGCTGCGTCTTTGAAGTCGACGTCGTGGAGGGCCACGTTACGCCTGCTGAGCTCGGCCTGGATGATTTCGTGTTTCTTGTGTGCCACCCATGTGCTTCGGCTCTTATAGGCGGCGATGACACCGGTTAGGCCGCCCGTAAAATATGCACCCCCTACACCGGCTCCGACGGCAAAGGAGCTTACGAGGAACTTGCGAGTCATGGCGATCTCTTGCTGCTGAAGAAGTGCAGTAGAGCTTCTCGAGACCTCGGCGCGGTACTCATCGGTCTCGAAACCGAAGTTTTCTCTGATAGGCATTATTCAAGCTTTTCTGAGCGAGTTATCGTTGGTAAGCGAATGGTTTACTAAGTATTGGGAGGCTTGATATGTTGAGCTAAGGAGGAATGGCCTTGTTGATGTGTATATTGCGACTTTAATAGTAAGATTTGAAAGCTCCCTGAATAATGATGTCGTTCTTATCGTACATACTACTAAACTCTAGACGTAGCATTCCCATCCGTTTTATATAAATCCATCTAAATCTTAAGGCGTCCTTGTCTCTTGTGACACGCGGCTCAACTGCCCCCGTTACATCACCTGCAATGAGCCTCAGAAAGAATTGCATATCCTTTGGGGGCCATAGCTAACCTCGTGGCACCCCTGTTGGTGATGAAAGTAGGCGCAGTCGTATGTAGCCAAGAACTGAGATCTTCCTTCGAGTCTTGGCAATCTTGCTTCTTAAGTGATGTGTCTGCAACTTTTTTGGTGCTGCTTACAAGACCGATGTTCGCACGAGATGCCCGATATTCGGTTTAGAGATATTCGAGACATTATTGATGGCTGTCTTCTAAGTATAGATAGGACATCATAAATCTGTTCCTCCGAACTTACTCGGCTCTATGTTTCTAAATCAAAGTAGACGACACCGACTACGTAGTTCAGTCTAGACTTCGAAACAAACTCAAGCTTGCCACACATATTACACCATCACAGGACATTGGTTGTGCTTTTCATTACGAGCCAGCTGATGACTCCATGTTTGGAGGCTGTGAGCAATTCTTCAGCTTGGACAGGAATATCCCTCGACTTCTGGAAAAGGCCTTGTTTCTCTCTTCTTCTTTCTGCTCTTCTGTTCTCTTCTATTAACTTCTTAGGCATACTCACTAGGCGTACAGGCGTCGTTGACAGGGTTACGGAGGAAAGTTGGGGGCGGAGAAACAACGATTTGGGGGCATATAACCAGAATTCCCCAGCAACGTATTCCATTATCGTCTCATGATTGACAACTTAATACGCTTGACGCGTAATGAAGAGAAGAGGCGTATTCTCCTTACGACTAGTTGACTCATAATCGAATATCCACACAAATTGGTAGTATACTACAATGTGAGATATTCTTCCAGCTGATTTCAAGACTCCCCTGTTTAGAGGTTAGTCGCCACCACCGATCTTAGGAACATTTCGACTACAAAAATAAGAAAAGAACATCAATCAGTATTAAGCGTTCTATCTAGGTGAAACATGCCACTTGCGTAGAATTCTCGAGGCAAGTGGTTAGACACAAGACAGTCAAACAGGGCTCTATCTATAGTTTCTCGTTCAAAAAATCGGTATAGGATTCACTCAGAGGTCTGACTCCATCACTATGATCTACCTACCTCTTCACTGAGCCAGCGCAGATCTGTTAACCTTTTTACACTTCTCACCAACATCTAGATATATGACATGCTTACATGCCAAGCAACCAAATCCCAGAGGCAAATAATAGGTATTCCAAATACGCCGAGCTTCCCACCCACTCACCCACCCATACCAACCTACCCCTACCCCCTACGCTATAGTAACAGGGCTAAAGCCAACCCCATCCAACCGCAAGGCCTCGCCCTCCATAAACCCGTGGACGTAAGCCTCGCCAACCAAAACCTTCTCCCCAGCATCCCCACCCCCGTCCCCTCCGCCCCTCAACACGTGGAACAAATTCGCCCCCTTGAACAGCCACACGCCGTCACCGGCACGCGTCGAGTGCGGCGCCAGGCCCAGGTATCCCGCGCGCCGGCTGCGGAACACCGCCCTTCCGGGGCGCCCCCAGTGCGTCGGCGAGACCAGGGTGCGGTACGCGCAGTTGGCGTGCAGAGCCGCCAGCGCCGCGGCGCACGCGCCCAGGTCGGCGAGCGCGGAGCTGAGCAGCGCGTTGAACTGGTCGACGGTTGGGATCGATGGGTGCGGGCAGTGCGCCTCGATTTGGCTGAGGGCTGTGATGAGCCGTAGCAGCGTGGCCCGGCCGTTGGTCTCGAGTGCTTCTAGGGATATGCCGATGAGCCCGGCTTGGATGAACTGCGCGAAGTCGTCGGCGGTGGAGGGAGGGGCGGGAAATGCGGCGTCGGTTCGGCCGCCGATGAGTGTGCGCCAGAGGACTTCGACGGGGGGTTGGCCGTTGGCGTATTTCGGGGGTAAGGTTAGGCACACCTCCAAGAGGGAGATGAGGCCTGAATCGAAGTGGATCACTTCTTCTACGGTGTCTAGAAGGTAACCTAGGGCTTCTAGCTCCTGCCCTGGCGTGTCCATGTGCAGGTATATATCAGAGGGTGTATGTACAGATAACGACAAGCTGCCGGCATGGTACTTCCGACCCTGATGCATGTCCAGCAATGACTCAACAGACGCAACAGCCCCAGGGATGTGGAAGTGTGGCATCCAAGATGGAAGGTCGGATTCTGCCCGGCAGCTCAGATCAGAGACGTACGAAAGCATGTCCAGGGATCGCGTCTTCCACACCAAGACCTGCGCAGTACGTAACATGACTTCCGTCGTCTTGAGAGTGTAGTCTGCCCTGAGCCAGATAGGCACGAGACCTAATTTGCCTGCATACGCATTTACAAACGCAGAGAGCGCGAAGACTCGATCACGGGGATCCGTCGCCTCCAGGAAGGCCGACGAGAGGAGATAGCTCTGCGCAAAGTCGTACATCTTCCCCTCATCGCTCAAGAGACTAAAGCGCGGGTCGTCGCTCAGGTACTCGCTAGCGGACAGACGGATCTCGCGGTGGAAGGTGAAGACGCGGGCGATCTCCGATGTCTCGCGTTCGAGGCCGTGGAAGTTGAGGCCGTGCCACTGCGCGCCGAACACGAAGCTGACGAAGCCGTCGAGGTCGTGCCAGCGGAACCGCAGGGGGCCGCAGCAGATTAGGTGCGAGCCGTTGAACACCATCTCCTGCACGATCCAGATCCGGCTGAACCACCTCCGCGACAGAAACCTCACCAGTGCCTTCCAAGAATCCATGCTTTTCGGTGTGAGGTGGTACCTTTCGTGAAGCGCCGCGTCGTCGTACATATTGATCATACCCGGCGCGATGCTGCCCTCGAGATTTCCCGAGAGCAAGTCCTTGGCGATTTCCCTGAGGGCGGGAGTGTATTCCGACAAGAGCGCGTGAGCCTCGTGTGCATCGCTATCATCCTTGCCCAGCCACACGACCACATTTGCAGTATTACTGTAGATACTAGTCATGAGGGTGACCTGCTCAGCCCTCTCCTTAAGATCGCTCTGGTTGATGCAGATAGCGTCGATCCAGAAGAGTGGCGGAGCTATATCGGTTTCCACATAGATATGCTGAAGTGCATCGTTCAAGTTGACGCCAATCGGCATGCGCTGGCCATTGCAGATGACTGCGTGTGCAAAGTCGTCTTTGAAGTCATTGAGGATTGGGTGGCCCCAGGTGTAGGATAAAGCTGAGTACTGAGACTTGACATCCGATACAGCATGGGTCTCGAATTCGAAGACGAGGAGCTCCTCAGAAGATTCTGGTGATTGTTCTTTTCCCTTATATCGCAAGAAACGGGCATTTCTTGCAGGGAGCTTTTGGTAAACTTGTCCTAGCCCAGGACCTTCTTTGAGAGAGACATATGGGTTGATAGACGCGAGAGGGTCCTTATTAGCCGCCATTATACAGGCAAGTAAATGGTGAAGACGCGAATAGTGTCAAATGCAATAATCTTCGAGAATAACAGGATGTTATCTGACTTTTTACAAATATCGTGGGAAACTACCTATCTACTATGAATTCATCTACGCATGACCTGCCTATCTCTTGGCGTAGCATCTTCAGCTGAACGAGTCTCTTACACATTCGTGGTATCTCGCCTCTAGGGGCTGAGCTGATATGCATAGCCCCAACACGTGCAGTAGGCTGCGAGCTGAACAAGGGTCCCAACGCCTTATAGGCATTTCATAGACGCTAGCAGAAAAGAGCTGAGGAATGATGAACTATGTAGATGATCTAGACCTCAGCTCTTCTGCCTGCTGATACTCAACCACAGTCCTTGGCGAGCTCCAATTGGCCTAGATACCTTTTTCATCGGGTTATAGTTGCCTCTCTCAATGGTCAGTTTCTATAAGATTCTATAGTTCGTAACCTCTGGGCCATATACACAGAGCGGACGGCTCGCGTAGCCTCTAAGCAGGAAAGAAGTGTGAGGATGTCTGGTCTATTCATCTATAATCTACTACCGAACATGGCCTCGTCTATGGACATGCCAACTAGCTAGTCTAGTATTCGTTTGGCCGAGCCTACGAATTCGCTCCGTCATGCATATAACTGAGGTTGAGATTCAACGGCCCACGCAATGCCCCAAACGCAGCTAGCCAAGGAAAGCAACCCAACGCTTCTTTAAAGCCTATAAGCACGGCCTCATACACCATTCGGCAGACTCTTCCCCGTGTTCTTGTCGGGAAACCCGAAGTTGATGCCGAAGGGCGGGTAGACGTATCGCTCAACGCCAGCAGCCGAGATGCCGTCAAGGATCTCCATGTCCTCAGCATCGAGATCAACAATCTCCAAGTTGGCCTTGATGCGCGACTCGGTGACAGACTTAGCCAGCACCGTAGCTCCGCGAGCAACTATCACCAACTCATCAGCACATCATCCGACGAATAAGCTGTGAGTGAGAAGGCGGGAAGGGGAAACTTACCGTGGTAACTCAGCAGCACAGTCCCCGGACTAACGCCCTTCTTCTCGGCAACCTTAGTCACAGCTTCGCTCTTCATGAGCGGGCCGCCCGTGCTGCCTAGCGGGCTGTACGCAACGACGTGGATGCCCTTCTCCTTGCAGAAGTCGACGACCTCCTGCTGGGGGAGGGCGGGGTGGTTCTCGATCTGGTTGATAGCGGGGACAACCTCCGCCTTGGCGAGCAGCTGCTCGAGGTACGGCTTGCTATAGTTACAAACGCCGACGCCGCGGACCTTGCCCGTCTTAAGCAACCCCTCCATCTGCTTCCAAGTAGCAACGTGATCGTGGTCCCAGAGCATGTCGCGCGAGCCGTCGGGCAGCTTAGGGAAGCGGTCGTCGTTGCCGTCGGGGTTCATGCCGACGGGCCAGTGGACGAGGTACAGGTCGACGTAGTCCAACCCCAAAGACTTGAGCGACTTGTCGAGCCCGAGCTCGGCGCGCGTGCTGTACGTGTTCCATAGCTTGGTCATGACGAAGATGTCCTCGCGCTTGACGACGCCGGCGTCGAATGCCGCCTTCAGCCCCTGCCCGACCTCGTCCTCGTTCGCGTAGCAGTACGCCGCGTCGATCAGCTTGTACCCGCTCCGCAGCGCGGTCTCGACGGCGGTGGCGACCTCACCCGGCGCTGCTTGCCATGTTCCTGTTTTTGAAAAGTCCTCGGTTAGTTCATTGGAACATTGTGGAATGAGGGGCGCATTTCATCTGCGCAGTCCCCAATACCTGACAATATGAAAATCGCAGGACTCTCTGGTAAGCTGTCTCTCTATCGTTTCTTCCTGTAGAAATGAAGAAGAATGGGAAGATAGGCGTTGGGCAAATGACTCGAATGGACGTACCAAACCCCACGGCGGGGATGTCTTGGCCAGTGTTGAGCTTGAAAGATGAGGGAGCCATCATCCGTAAGTGAGTATATGCCCGATGATACTTTTGCGATTGTGTATTCTGCTTCAACACTGTATTTCTGAGCGGAAGGATGCTATACGAACGAGGTACAAAATGGAAATTCCTATAAGTTGACGAGGTCACGCTGGCGGCGACGTGACGGTATTTATTAAAGCGCATATCCGGCAAAATGGACAGCGAGCTGTGACAAGACTAGTAGTATAGAGGCAGGCTACGGCATAGTCTACCATAGTCTACCGGAGTCTACTACCTACATAATACCCACCTAAGCTTTAGTACGGACCTCCTGATGCTACTGTAGATGCAAGATACACCACGCTCTTCCGCCTCGCATGGCAAGGATCTGAAAAGGGAGTGAGGGGGAGGGGTAGATTCTCAAAACCCGGGTAAAAGACAGTTGATCAACAATAAAATTCTTATTGGCTATTTCTCTTTCCTTCTATATTCCGTTGTTAGTTTCGGTGAAGATAGTATTATGAGGTATGTTCGCAGAAAGCAGACGTATACCTTGATGAATAGGGGAAGACACGCTACCCCACCAAGTTGTGGGATATTTCTATACCAGGGCCGTCAGCACTAATAGGATAAAACCTCGGTTGGATCCAAGACCGAGTGGTAATCCGCTAGAACGCCTGGAATAGCGTCCCTTGGCAGAGACATACTGCCTGTATTAGCTGTGTAGGTACCTATAATTATAGTACAAGTATAGCAAGAGTCTTCTCGTCGGACTTCATGACATAGGTAGAGTAATGGATGTGGGTTTAGTTGGCCAATTGATGTCTGTTCAATATTGCCAGTAGAGTGAAGCAAAGTCGTACAGACCCTGATCATCGTCTCGTAGACCTCTAATACGGAACTCTACTATAATACTACATCTACTCTTTCAAAAGGGATATCCTGCGAATGCATTGAATAGGCCGCCACCATGTATGCATGTCATGCCATGCCATTACAACAAGTCTAATATGTAGACCGACTACTTAGACGTCCCGAGCACCTCGGATGAGTAGTCTCTAAGTAATAATGTACAAAGTGAAAATAGTTAGTAGTACACCAGCGTCGCTACTAAGAACGTCTCTTCTCGTGTCGCCTTGTCTCGTTTGCTTAACCCGCGATAAGGACCCATAACCTGCGTACAGTTAGTCAGTCAGGTCATTCATACGGCTTCCTGTTTCCAGTAAACAAGTGAACTTACAAGAAGAATATCATCAAGACGCCAAACATCTTGGCGATCAGCCACCGGCTGTTTGACGAGCGAGCCCAGAACTTCAGCAACTCCCGCTGCGCACCCTGCACGTTGTCCACGACGTCCTCCGTGTTGGCGTCGATGCGCTGGATCATCTCACTCTGCTCTGACACCATCTGCGCCAGCTGCCCAAAGATGGACCCCAGCTCGCTGATGGTCTTCTCGATGGCCTCGATGGCCTCGCCTCGCTGCTGTATGTACGTGTTCTGTGGCGCCGCCTCCTCCATCATGAGCAACTGCTGGTCGTTCACCGGATTTAATGATAGCAGATCGGCGCCAGGTGATGGCGTTCCTCGGTTCGGCGTCCCGTATAGTGGGCTGGCGGATTGTTGTAGTGACGGTTGCGTGTGTTGGGACACGGCGGAAATGAAGTTCTCGGTGCGCGATCGTGACGCCTGGATGTTCTTGGTGCGCACCTCAAGCACGTCCTTGAAGTCGGCGCTCACGTCACTCAGTTTGCCCTGCAGCATCAGCACAATGTTCTTGTTATGCTCGCCCTCCTGGTCCACCTTCGGATGTTGCTGCCGCGTCAACGTTTGCAGCCCGCTGATCTGTTGGTTTAGGGAGGACAGGTCTTGCTTTATTCTGGTTGCGACAGATATCCATGTTAGACATAGCGCACATAATAACAGCCACTTGCTGGAAGAAAAGGATCTTACATGAATGTGAGCTCGTTGATCTCAACGGGTCGGTCGTCAAACAGGGTCTTCCGCTTGGCTAACTGCGCCAGCTTCTCTAGCTTCCCCATGGTAGCAGCAATGCCGCGCCCTATCTCGGCGGCGCGTCTCGCGAATTCGGAGCGGCGATGTGGTTGCGCGTCGCCATTGGCCGCGGCTTTTTGCGAATCCGTCAATAGTGATCTCCTTTGCGCGCCGACCTTGGACGATGCATGTCGTCTCTGGACTTGTGTGAGGACAGACCGGAACTCGGAGGTTCGGTCTTGTATGGAAGCGACGGCCATGCTGATGCACGTCGGGATTATATGGCTATTTTGCCTTCGTTGTTGTTGCAGCCGAGTCGGATCGAGATTATATCTTGGTGGTAGCGGAGGGGCGCTAGGAAAGCGCAGAAGTGTAGGGACGGTGTAGTTTAAATGGGAATAGAGGTAATAATCGTCACTGGCCTAGGATTGCGGAGGTCGAGGTTTTGAGAGTGAGTGTTCGGGAAACCCGGATAAAGGAGCGTCGGAGGGAATTAGAGGACTTGACGATAGTTTTAGACGAGCAATCGGCTGATATTGCTTTTCTAGATCTAGAACAGAATCGAAGTGCGAGGCGAGATGGATAAAGATTAGGGTGCGTCGGTATTGAATGGGCGGCGGTACATCAAGGGAAGTTGTTTTTTGTTTGTCACGAACTTGTCTTATCTGGTCGAAACTTCAGTTGGTGGAAGAGTTCAGCCTTAAAACTCTCCTGAGGCCACCATGTTTTGTTCGTGGAAATTGCAGGGTCAATGCGACGTGACGCCGTGGCGGTGCACTATCTTACGCATTTCGTCACACGGAATTGAGCTAACGAGAAACCTAACCACATGTAGCTAGCTTAATTCTTCTAGTAATCAAGATCAACTAAGAGATATATTCACTAAGCACGGTTATGCAATTAACCATTCAAAGCTGTCGCATTCGAAAGGAGGTTGAGCAGCATGAATCGTATATTATCAACTAAGCATCCTCCTTATACGCCTCCAATTTTACTCAAATACCTATAGTACGAGGGATATAACCTATAACTATCTTCTACCAAAATACTTTTAAACTAGATCCATCTCAGAAGCCAAGAAATGTTAATAATATTCCGCTGGGGTATGTAAGGAGACGAGAAGAAAGAAAGAAAGCAGCAAAGGTGTATCCGCTCCGCTGGGAAATGTTATAGAAAACCCCAAAGCCAACACAAGAAATAAAATATGACATGATCAAATCCAATTACAATTTCGAACGCTAGATATGCGCCGTCTTCGACTCATGATACCCCAAATCGTTGATAATGCAGTAGAGAGCAAGCCTTCCATGTCAAAGTCGGATATTCTCATTACTCCCAGTCGCCGAATTCCCCGGCGCCGTACGGGTTCCACTCCTGTCCGGGATACGACGTGGCGCTCATCACAGGGATTCCGTCGTCGTCGTCGTTGACCGCCGCGAGTTCCACTGGCTGGTCTACTAGGATCTTCTCCTCCGGCTCCATGTGCATCTGGATATGGCCTGGGGGAGGCGTAGGGTTCTCCGAAGAGGACTCCGAGCCCGCATCTACTGCGACGCTAGCGGCAACAGCCCCGGCTGCCACACCCCCAACAACTGCGCCGTTGATGCTCGGCCGGCCCTTCTCCGAGCCGGCATACTTGGTGTTCTCGTGAGACGAGTCCTGGCCTTGGGTTTGCGGGTTATTCACCCTCGGCGTAGCATTGTAGATGTCGTCGTCCGGATCTTCCTGGAGGTCGTTTGCGCGGTCGACGTTTATGTTTAGGCTGTTGTTTGAGATCTGGTGGTAAGGTCTTGTGCCCGGCGGTTCCGGACTTACGCTCGTAGCTCGATTCATGGCGATTTCGGGGCTGAGCGACGTGTTCCTTGATGCCTCGTTCGGGGCTGACATCTTGCTCACGAGGCGACTAGCACCCGGGGGCCCAGCTCGATCCTCGGGCACCTGCACGGGAGGCGGGGTCTGGTTGGCTGAACTGAGTATTTGTGTTGGTTGTGGAGCAGCTGAAAACAGACGAGCAGTTTTAGATCCTGGGCCATTCTGCGGAGATGTGGTTTGTAATATCGGAGGGCGTGGAGATACATTGCTCATGGCTGTAGCAATGTGCTGGGGCTGCGATCGTTGCACGTCATCGCTGTCGCTTGGAGGAGACACGTTCGGGTCCGAGGGTTGAGAGCGAAGAATGCCGCCCTGAACAAGAGGTTCCTGCTTCCTCTGCGACTGCGGACTTCGAGCGCTCTCTGGGGCGCTACCCCAGTTAGAACTAGAGGGCGTCTGCGCATCCGAGCTTTGACCTCGCTGGTGACCGGCTTGCGTTCCCACCTGAGGTTGCTGGGGCGGTTGACCACGCATGGCCTGTAAAGTCTGTGCTGGCTGACGATCGAATCGAGGCTCCTCCTGCTGCTGCTGGTGCTGCGGAGGCGGGGTCGGTGCCATGTCTAAGAACGTGCCTTGGTCAGATGGTGTTGGGGTGGTAGACGCAGAGGCAGAATCACCTTGTCTGGAGATAGACCGGGGTGGTAGGTCCTGTTGACCAGGCTGTAATTGGATAGGGGGCTGACCTGGTGAAATTGGTTGCTGTCCCTGCATCATGCGAGGATCCCACTGTTGCTGCGGCGGAGCACCTTGCCGTACCAATGGCTGGAATTGTTGTTGGGCAGGTGGTGGGCTAGGGCGCCCGATATTATATGGCGAGGGAGCAAGCATGCCTGCGTTACCGTAGCCATGAACAGCCTCGTAACCGCGGGGAATAGGCACTTGGTCATATTGAGGCTCGAGATCTTGGGCGGATCTTCGCCGTTGCTGACCTAACACTTGAGGCCTTAAACCTGCCATCTGAGAGGGGTTTTGACCTGGACCTATCTGCATTTGGGGAGGTACTTGGCCACGACCGGCACCCTGCATCATCGGGGGTATTTGGCCTTGGCCTGACGGCACTGGAGGTGGCGGCATCTGGCCCCGACCTTGGCCGGGCTGTGCCGTGCCTTGCGGCAGGGTACTCATCGGGCCAAGGGGGCCTGCTGGTGATGGGCCACTGATCAGTGGACGTCCCATGCCAGGCTGATGCGACATAGGTTGACCAGGCTGCTGAGGACGTATCGCGTGTGGAGGCGTTTGGTGACCGGGCGGAGGTCTTTGCTGGTTGGGCTCAGACTGCTTACTACTTCGCTTGAACGCACCGAGAAGTTTGGATGCGGCGCTCTTCTCTTTTGTCTCTTTCGGTATTGGAATTTGAGCAACACTCTTGCCTTTTCCGTTGTCGATCCCGAAAAATTTTGATATAGTAGTCTGCTGGTCTGGAAGGGGAGGGGGTCCGCCCGGATATCTCGATGGTTGCCCTTGCATGTTTTGGTATGGCGGACCCGGACGCTGCTGGTTAGGAAAGGAACTATTAGGTCCCCAGGCTTGAGGGTTTTGGCGTGGGTTTTGTTGAAGGCCGCCTCCGGGCGAAGAGCCAAAATTAGCTGGGCCTTGAGAGCTTTCATTTCCTTGGCCGGACACCTGTCGGTCCTGTGACGGTCCTCGTGGTGAGAACTGTACACTCCCTGCCGCTGAAGGAGAGCTCGTCTGGCCGGGAGGTGACGGTAACGGGGGATGTCCCGGAGAAGGGTTGGATGTCTGGCGCACGTGTCCTAACTTACCAAGGGTAGGACTTTGCTGACCAGATGGGAGCTGACCAGATAACCTGTTTTCATCGTCAAGACCACCTGTTTGAGGTCCTACGGCATTAGGCCTCGCTAGGTTCATGATTTGTTGTGCGGGATTTTTCGTCGGAGTGGAGGTAGCTGATCCCCCCCCATCTTGCTTTGGGAGGCCAGAGCCCACAGGCTTTCTGTTAGGAGTAGTCCGGGTTACGAACGATGACCCACCAGCATCGAATCGCTCTTGGGATGCTTGATGCGAGAGATGAGGCAAGTCCTTTGGAAGCGCACCGGATACCAGGTAATTGCCTTCTCCGGGTTGGTAGGTTAAGTTTCTATCGTCGGTGTCTTGTTCAGTATATGGTCGCATATCCAGCTGTGAACTCTGCTCAGACATAAATTGAGAGCGCTGGCCAGGCGACAGTTGCGTTCCGCCTGGCTGGTTCTGGGTAGAAACAGTTATTTCTGAAGGTCGCCGCATCATGACCGCCTGCGCAGTCCCGAGGAACTGGGGCGAGCTGGGCGACTGTATAGTATCTAGCGGATGCGGCTGACCGGGTACCATGGGTTGCCGCATGCCTTGCTGTCCTAGTATACCACCTTGGATGGGGGGCTGGCTAGAATACATCGGATACTGCAATTGTTGTCCGGGGGGTGGCATTTGGCCCGGTCGAAATTCTTGGCCGGGCTGCATGGGAAATTGTCGCGGTGGTTGCGGAGCTGGCGGCGATGGCTGTTGTTTCGACTCCGGAGACTTGGATCCTTGCTTATTGAAAAGTCCGCCGAGGAATCCGCCACCATGTTTCTTTTCACGTTCATCCTCGCCTTGTGCGTGTTGAGGCTCGGCTGGTCGGGGGCCACCAGTACTACTTCGTCCCATCCCAGCTAAAGTCGGTCCCGACAAGCCGGGATGTCCAATGGGTCCCTGGCCTGCTTGATGACCCGCCTGAGTCCGAGTCGGACCTTGCATCGAAGGTCTCGCGAAATACGGAGTGCTAGGCTTCGCAGGCTGATCGTCCTTTGCTCCGTCCTTTGCATTCCCCACCCCTTTAATCATCCCTCTAAGCTCAGACAGCCGTTTCTTCATATAGGCCGGTTCCGGAGTATCGTCATGATCCCACGTGGAAGTTCTGGGGAATCCAAGGTTAGATTTCTGCTTCGGTTGAAATTTCTCATGATTGGTCACGGCGCCAAAGAAAGAACGCTTTTCCTTCGCCGCCGCATTCTGGTCCGGTTGCTGCGGACCTTGTTCGGCACCTATGTTACGACGGTTACCTAGATTGAATATTCCTGAGCCTCGCCTTGGCTGCTCCTCGCTAGTAGCACTAGAGACGGAGACCTCGTCAACACGGACTAGTGGCAGCTATGTTAGATACCGTAGTGGCCGTGGTATAGATGGACTTACCATCCATTTCCTTGTTAAGCTCAGCATCACCACGTCCCCTGCCCCCTTGGCTCATAATTCCATTAGGTTGTCCACGCAGAAGAGGGTGACCGACCTGTTGCGGTTGCAGGGCATGAGACTGATCGGGCGCATTGGGAGCAAATATGTTGTGCTTGCGAAATCGCTCTGCTGAGATCGGGGGTATGCTACTACTATTATTCCTCGGTCGCGATTGTGATACACCCTGCCCCTTAGGCGGCGCCGAATCCTCAGTCTCCTTGTCATATGCGTAGTAGCCCGGTTGCTGTTGCGGTGGGCTATTTGCTCCCACGCGGTTCTTCAAAGGCTCTGAGAGATGAGACTCTTCCAGCTTCCATTGGCCGCCAGGGGGGAATCTTTGAATAGGATTGCCAGCCATCTGCGGATTGAAGGGTTGCCCTGAGTTAGACGATTGCCCTTGCATCTGGCCGAATTGTTGTTGCGGCCCTCCCATGAATACCTGCTGTTGGAATCCATTGAGCTGACCGTCCCCTCTCCCAGCCGCAAATCCATTTGGATTGGGGTTTGGACCGTTGACGAGTGCAGGATGCTGCTGAGGCAGTGGTTGAGTGAAGTTATGGGATTGACTTGGATGAATAGACGCTTCATTAATGTGACCTTGGCTGGGTATCTGCCCATTGCCATTCTGATAACTCATGCCTTTATCCATAGGAGGCACAGGTGGCGGTGTGTCATTATCTGAAGACCCAACTGGCGAAGGGACGGTGTCGTCTTCCTCACTACCCAGCCTCCTTTTCGTCAACAGGTCAAAGGTTGAAGTGCGACGGATGGGAGGTAGCGGAATGAAGCCAGAAATTGGTTTGGTCTCTTGCTGGTTAGAATTACCGAAAACTGGTGAATATGGCCTGTCAGCCGCCATGGGAACTGTCATAATCTGACGCGGGCGGTCAATTGGACTGGTTGGGTTTAGAGCTGTCACTTTAGTGCAATTATTCAAGTGATTAACTGCAGGATATCATGTTTGACAGCACTTGATTCGAGAGCCGATGCAGAACCTGCTGCTACGCTGCCGGCTTTATCGACCGGCTTACGCTTACGACCTCCTTCCTCTAAGAGCGCAGCGCTGACGATTAAATCCCGAGCTGGGTACGGCGCTTCCTGATAGGCGCAGGCACGTACAATGGACGGGTGGCGGTTGGGTGCTCGACGTTGCGACTATCCTGAGATGAGGTGTGATGTGAATTCGGCCGTGGAAGCAAAGTGACCCGTCTCGGAAATGGGCGATACTACTTGAGATTGGAGACGCAAAGGACGAGGGGTAGAAAGTACCTCATTAGCTGGACGCGTAGATTCCCCTGGCTACCTCCTAGTAACGAATATCGCGAGTAGCCTAGACACCTGTCGATGGAGGTGTAGATGACTGACAATTATGATGATAGGAGAGAGAGAAAAGGTTGAGGTGAAGTTTAAGCATGAGCGACGGTAAGAGACGACGTGTTTCGCGTCCGAACGAAGATGCGGTGCAGAATCTGGTATTGAAATTGCCAGGATGCCTAGAAGGGCTGGGATGAGCTAGTCGACGGATGGGACGGGGATGATAGGTTGGTCGAGTTGGCTGGTAGGATCCAATTTTTATTACTGGTACCTGGAGCTGGAAGCTGGGTTGACCTGGTTGGTCAGGATCTCTAGGCCTCTCTGAAGATAATCCCCGGGCCCGCCTTGTCGATGGGCTCCTGGGGCTCCTGGGGCTCTTGGACTCGCTTGAACTGGTAGGACTGATCTGACCGGGTCCCCCTGCTAGGAGTTCTGCATAGTACTGTAGGGCTACGAGGCCATGAGCTCCAGGGAGTACTCTGGGCGACGATTATGTACACTTGTAGGTGGGAAGCACGAGCCAACAACTCGGATGACGATAGTAACTTGGGGGCTTAAAGACCTGCTGGGCTGAGTTTGGGGGCGTAATAACACCTGTCCGTCGGTGTGGAGAAAAAACTGTTGCTGATCTGCGGCCAGGGTGGCTGTGTTGACTGGATACTTTGCTTCTTTTTGCTCTCTCTTCCGCTATTCCTTCTCCTCCTCGAGCCAATGAAGCAAGTGATGGAAAGGAAAACACTGGTGAAGAATGCTGGCGCGAAGGATGAACGCCCCTGTCGACACGTGCAAAGGTAGACAACGTCGTCGTTAGTCTTTGACGAGACCCGGGCGGGTTAGTAATGCTCTTAGCTGATCCCACAAATGACGGCTTTTATTCCTTTGGATTTCGTTTTTCGCCTCTCGTCTTTCCGGGCTCTCAAACGTTGCGGCTGGTGCTGGTGCCGCCGATATTGATGATAATCTACGCTTCTCGGGATCGATAAGTCCAGCGCAGGCGCGATCGGTGAGATCTCCTACTACAGTGGAAGCCTAGAAGGGGCAAGTTCTAATAATATCTTTACATACCTAGGTAGGTATGTAGTAAACCTTCCCAGTTCTTCATAGCGGCAGCATGTCAAGCGTCCGCGTATGTAGGTAAGGTAGTAGTGCTAAGTAAGCGGAATGAATACGGAGCAGCGAGCGGGGTGATAGACAAGAATTGCCATGTCTTTGATTCTCGAATGCCAAGACTGGCAGGGTGAGGCAGAGCGTGAGGTCACCTCCACAGACGGCGGTAATGCGGCTACTGCAGTTGTATACAACGTGGTGATACCCCAAGCCGTTACCCATTGATATGTTTCGTGCGACTTGCTGATCCTGATAAACCTCAGTCCTCGACAAATCCCGTAGATGAGACGAGAGAGAGAGGAATAAGACATTGATACACCGGCACGCCACAAAAGAACATCCGATCCCTGGCATCGCTTGACCTGTTTCGGGAAATAGTTGCATACCCTAGGTACGGATCATGATTTTGGGATTCGGCACAGCGACTTCAAGATGGGAGTTTGAGCGAAGATGATTGGTCCAACCCCATGCAGGAAAAGGATTTGGGCGCAGGGTGCCAAATGAAGTGAGTAATAAGAGTCGCCAAACTGGGCAACCATTTTAGATCGATTTATTTCCATCCATGATCGACCAATCCATCCTTCCAATAAATCGTACATCCCACCCTGTGGCCTCGCCCTTTTGTTCGAGCCAATTTGCAACATGTATGCCCGTGACATGAATCAGTACAATACATATGAGAAGCCCGACAAGGAAAACTAATGGTGAGAAGGAAAATGTGAACATGTCCGCAAAGCGACAGAACGATGTCCGTCTGTTTACCGGCCTCGTCATTTCTCGATTAAAAATACCCTCTCAATAAATGCGCTGCCGTAGACCGATGCACTACCGCCGCTTCCTGGCACCCGCCCCTGGTCGAGTGAGGAAAAAGTAAATAAAAGGGGAGAGAATATTAGAAAAATGCCCTATCACCCGATCCACGAAGTTTGTTCTTTCCCTTGTTAAATAACTTCATACCAGACTTCATACCCTTGTTGCCAAAAGCTCCCGCAGCTTGTAGAAGCTCTTTACTCTTTACTCCAACCTGGTTGCTGGAACCGAAACTACTCATAGGCTGTCCTGTAAACACTTGTTGTAGATTGCCAGTCGACGTTCTCCCAGGCGGCGCTGGCGGTGCGCCGGGATTGCTTGCGTTTAGATATTGTTGATAGTACGGTTGCTGGGTCGGCGGCTGGACACCAGATGGGGACGTTTGGCCTTGGGCTAATGTTCCACCTGGCTGCCCTCCTGATACCGCCACTGTTCCATAGTCAGGCTGGCTCTTGATGTATGCAATCCAATTCGACAGGCCTGATTCCATCGAGTAAAATTGAGTTCGCGTCTCATCAAACTTCTGGATCCTATGTTCGATGGATGCAATGTTGAGGATATCTCTAAAAGCCATAATCTTTGCCCGTGGAGTTGACTGGATTGTCGTGGGTTGCTGAATAACGGGGGACGGCGTGGGTATTGGCTCTGATGGGGTGGTTAAAGCGGGATGCTGATCGGTCGACGACCTATTCGACGATGATTGAATAAGTACCTTCTCCTTCTCTTCCGCGAAGGACAGACGAGACGTATCCGGAGCTGCTGCTGCCTCGGTCTTCGGGGACTTATCCGCCATCGTCGAGAGAGGAGAGGGTGGCTCAAGCGCGGTTGCTGATAGGTCAGGCGCCCGGCTGCTAGCTTGAGAAACTTGGTGAGATATTGAGCTAGGTTTATCAACTTGGACTTGTAAGGCACCGGAGGAAGTTGCTGTTACTTCTGACTCTGTCACTTGGGCAGGGTCGGGTTTCCCTTGGATGCCCGGACTCGGGCCATAAGAGAGAACTGAGGCAGGCGGCTTGGCCTCAACAGGGTTTGGGATGGCTTTCTCCGGGCCATGCTCCCATGAAAACCGTCTTGGCCGATGGGCGGTTTCTTGCACAGGGCTTCTATGTGGACTTAAGGGAGCAATTTCCGGAAATGCGTTGTCCTTCTGCAGGCTCGGAATAGTAGCTGTCTCAGTCTCGTCAGTCCCATGACGAACAATATTAGGTCCCTGCTTGAGTATTTGCCCCGTCTCTTGAAGAGACTTATCCTCCGCCGGTGCCAAGTAATCATCATACACACCAGACAGATATGTACTCTCCCGGGTCAGTCCACCCAGGGCGGGATCAAAGCTCGATGGACCTAGAATGACACTCGCATCAGGTGTAGTGGCTGGACTTGCGCTCAAAGATTTGATTATCTCTTCTCTAAGCTTGTCGCTCTCCTTTTCCGGAGATGCCGTATCAACAGTGCTCATAGTAGATTTGCGTCCCTTTATTATCGGCGTCGTAAGATCGGCTGGAGCAACAACAGCCCGATGTGGATTCAACGGCGCTGTGGGAGTAAAGTTTGGCCCAGTAGTTGCCGCGCTCTGCTGAGTAGAGGAAGACTGGGACGGAGAATTCTTATAAGTTGAAGATAGCGGCGCCATATCGTTTGCTCTGGTTGGCCTTGCCGCTTCCTGTGAATTCTTTTGTGCTATACCGGACGGGACAACAGAATTGTCGGTCTTCAGAGGTGGAAGAGACCGAGGTGTTGGGTGATGACCAGGCCCAGCCGCTACCACTTTGGAAGCCACGGTATCATCGTGTTTTCCAGTTGGGCTATTAAAACCGTCTGCCCCAGACTCACGCGGAGTTTTATTTCTTTCTGTTGCGTCCGAGTCGTTATCTGGGGATGGCAATTGTCTAACGGTCGTGGTTGGTTCGAGATCGGCAGGTTCTGCGTGTCTTGTGCTCATTGGAGACACATCAGTGTTTACAATGCTGCCTAAGGAAGCTGGTCCGAACCCATCGACCTTCTCTGTAGGGGTTGGACGTCCAAGACCGCCGCTGACAGTTTCCGATACCCAAGTCCCAGGGAGTTGAGGTCTAGGTAATGCGGGCTGCTGAAATGTCTCCACGGGGTCTTCCTTTTTCGGCTCCAGATCGTTGTCTAATGGAGGCATAAGGATTTTGGGGTTAGGTTCGAGTTTTGGACCTTCCAATGCGCTGGGAGGGTGTTTCTCTTCGGAAGGCCCTGTGGTGTCACGCCGCTTGTCATCCGGTCCTGGTAATGGGCCAGGCTTGGCATCCGCGACATCGGTCTGTTGGCCTTCCGATGTTGGGGGCAGAGAAGGACGCGCCAGGGTGCTAGAATCTCCAGAAGTTGAGAATAAATCATCACCAAACCCAGACATGCGCGTTAAATCAGGCAACTTCGGACTGGCTGACAGACGCGGTGGGTCTACACGCCCCTGATCTGACTTGGCCGCGTCACCAGAGGCTCCGGATGGAGCGTTTGCAATCAATCGGTCCATGCCATATTCACTCTTCCGTTCCTCAACGGGAGCTAATGTCTGCTTTAGGCCTCGAGAAGTATCGGAACCGTCATGGCTCTCGAGGCTAGTTCTCCGTCGCTGCTCTGTTGAAGAGCGAACAGGATTTGCCGGCGAAGAGGCGCCATCACGTCGAGCATAGGCGCTGTCGATGCTAGGTCTACTCGACTCCATAGACCTTCGTTCTTTCTCCCTCTCTTCCTCCATGCGACGATAGATGTCGGCTGGCCTAACAAAATGTGAGGGGTTTGTAGGATTACCCACTACACTAGGCGGCGACGCTGCTCTTTGGTTCGTCCACGGTTGCGCGCTCGAACTAGATCCAGGTCGAGACCCGGACCTAGGTGCGCCAACATTGCTGAAGTCTGGAGCGTCCTGTTGGCCCATGCTGCTCTTCCGAGGGGGGAAACGGGATGGTCCTTGGCCTGAGCTCTCGGTTGGGCGAGCTCTTGGATTAACACCGGTTTGTATGTGTAAAGACGGCGGGCTGCTAGGACTTCTGACTCCGGACAGGCCGGAAGCGTTGGAAGGACTGACGGTAGTCGGAGGCTGGGAGAAGGTCCTCGACTGCGGGAGAGGATTTGTTGACGGGTGCCGTAGCGCGGCGACTCTCGAAGGAGCAGGTTCAGGTTCAGGTTCAGGCTCGGCCTCTTCGTATTCGTCCTCGTACTCATTCCCCCAATCGTCACCATCGTAGTTCTGAGTCTTTGCCTCAACCCATTTCCTCGTCTTCGTCCGGTTCACATTTGCCTTGTATGCGTTCGGGGTAGAAGGTGTCCTTTTGTACATGATTTATGTTAGTGGCAAATGGTATCGCAAGTCGCAGGCTGGGTGCTCGGGGCAAGATATGCGACAGGAAAGAGAACTCACCCTGAGGAGAACGGACTGTTGCTCCGGATGACATTGTTGTATGAGCCGTCGTTCATGGTAATAAATTAGAATATTTCTTTTCTATTGCGACATCTAGAGAGCAAAACAGGCGGTTATCTCGGATTCGGAGACCAGACTCATTAGCGACAAAGGCGAAGCGAGTACGAAATGCGCTAGACGATGGCGTAAATAGGTATCGGAGGGGTCGCAGATATTGGAGGCTGAGGTTATCGCGAGAATTGGTGGGTGGTGGAGAGGCAAATCGCCGTCGTAAATTGAAAGACAAACGGAGCGGGAAAAGAGTATAAGAGGGGTCTTTTATAGGTACGGCGGGTTTGCTAGATGATCAATGCCTAGTAGTGGATCATGGATGCTATAATGTTCCAAATATGTACCTACTTAGGTACTAATTAAACTGAGAATGCGCTGTTAAGACCGCTAATTCGGGCGGTTTCTGCTGTAGTAGATTTGATTCTGGGGATTAAAAGTTGTTGTTGTATTTTCTTAAAGTTGATAGTCAGAGACTGTCAATTTATAATACAGTTTCATAATCGCACCTTCCAATCCCACACTGCCACTATTTTCACAGGCTCGAGTAGCAGCCCTAAGAGGTACCTTCCCGGGTATTATAGGTACATCCTAGACAAAGTTTGTATGTAGGTAGCCCCAGTGTTTTGAATCTTCACTACTTCTGCGGCCTTTTCTTGGGGAATAAGTCCCCCCCGCAAAAAAAACTATATATATAAAAAATTTAAAAAATAGCAATTCATAAGAACTGCTAAACCGTCGTCTCGAAATATAACTTACGATCAACCGCAATCGACCGAACCTCACTTTTCCAGATGGCGAACGCAATACCTGCGTCGGCCGGCACTTCGCCGTACGACTCTTACCAGACGTCTCTCACCACCCGCTACTGCAGCCCCGCCATGTCCCAGCTCTTCAGCCAGCGATCTCGTCACTCAACTTGGCGAAAACTATGGCTAAGTCTCGCTGAGAGTGAGAAAGAACTTGGGATTGATACGATTACCGACGAAGCTTTGGAGCAGATGAGGGCTCACCTTACGGTCACCGATGAGGACTTTGAGGTTGCGCGTATTGAGGAGAAGAGCCGTCGACATGTAAGATTTAAATCACCACCTTACCCCTTTATCAAGCCAGAGATATTTGCTAATCAGACTACTACTAGGATGTCATGGCGGTAAGAACGTAGCTTCTCACGAATCATGACACTGAAGAATGCTGAACGCCATGATAGCATGTCCACGCCTTTGGAGCCGTTGCCCCTGCTGCCGCGGGTATTATTCATCTGGCTGCGACCAGCTGTTTCGTAACCGATAACGCCGAACTTATCTTGGTCCGGGAAGCCATGGACTTGATTTGTAAAAAGGTTGCCAAGGTTATCGCCAACCTCTCTGCCTTCGCCCTCCGTTGGAAGAACGAGCCTACGCTTGCTTATACACACTTGCAAGCCGCCCAGCTTATTACAGTTGGAAAGAGAGCGGCACAGTGGGTTTTGGACCTCATGCTCGACCTCCATGCCATCGAGCAGGTTCGCCAGGAGCTTAAGTTCCGCGGCGCTCAAGGGACGACTGGGACGCAAGCCAGCTTCGTCTCCATCTTCGAGGGCGATACTTCAAAATGTGACCAGCTGAACGAACTTTTATGTCAGAAGTTTGGCTTCTCAAGCTGCTATGATATTTCCACGCAGACTTATACCCGCAAGGTCGACCTAATCATCGCCAATGCCGTGGCAGGACTTGGATCCACAGCTCAGAAGATCACCGGAGATATCCGCCATCTCATGCACTGGAAGGAGATTGAAGAGCCGTTTGAGTCTTCTCAGATTGGCAGCAGTGCCATGGCCTACAAGAGAAACCCAGTAATTAGCACTTCCTCCAAGTTGTGGCTTCTCTTGCTGATTTAGCCAAGATGCGCTCGGAGCGAGTATACAGCTTGGCTCGCGAATTGATGAGCAAGGTAAGCAAGCACAGATATCACTATCGATCTTCAAATGTACGGGAAACTGACTAGGGAAGCCGGCATCTTTCGCAGCGACTCACAGCGATCAGTGGGCAGAGCGAACCCTCGACGACTCAGCTATCCGCCGTGAGCACATCTTGAAGTACATCTCTAGTTGAGCCCAAGACTGATGTCATCATAGGCATTGACATTCCAGAAATGTTCCTTCTAGCAGATGCAATTTGCATTGGCCTTGTAAGCTCATTCTCATCCTCTAGAAGCAGACACGTCTAATGCATATGCAGGACAATATCAGCGATGGTCTCGTGGTTTATCCCGGTACGTAACCGCCCCGAAGCCAAAGATTTGTCCCCGAACTGGTCTGCCAGAGACATCTTTACTACGTGCATGACCAGACTACTTGAGGCCCAGGAAGTGATATGCTGACATCACGGGTACTTTCTAGCCGTCATTGCCAGTCGGGTAGCCGCCGAGGTGAGTCGTAACGCGTAGCTAATTCAGATTTTCAAGCCTACAATACTAACCCCTATTTGTAAGCTACCCTTCATGATTACGGAAGAGATCATCATGAGGTTGTGTGCCCAGGGCGTCTCAAGACAGCACGCCCACGAGGAAATCAGAGTCTTGAGCCACCAGGCCGGCGCCGTCGTGAAGCAGGAAGGAAAGCCGAACGACCTGGTGGAGAGAATCAAGGCCAACGAGTTCTTCAAGCCGATTTGGGGCGAGCTGGACGGGATGCTCAAGGCGGAGCTGTATACCGGACGCAGTAGCCAGATCGTGGATAAGTATTGCGGGTCTGGTGGACCCGTTAGCAAGGCTCTTGCGCCATATGCCGACTACATCAGGGGCGCCACCACGGCCAAACTTAGTGTCTAGGTACCTAGAGGAAGCCGTGATATACTAGTAAGTTGTTGCAGAATACGTACAAGGACTTTCCTAAGTAGGTGCCCATCAAACCAAGATTCTTACCGATATACATACCGTGACGTCCAGACCTTAGTCTGCAGTGTCTGGCGGTACTAGCGTTGTATCACACAATGGATCCTTATACGAAATCGACGCGCGGCGCGGCAGCATAGCCACACATCATTAACTTGCATGAGAAAATCGGGGGCCGAAAAGCCGATAATAGCAAACTACCCCTGAATTATATATTATATTGTGCAGTGACGTACCTATCCTTTATCTCAGTGCTTTCTGGTGAGCCGTGGATGGGGATGAAGATGACATTGGGCAGTGTAAGCCGCTTCTGCCACAATTTACATTTACATTGCCCACGAGACGTCCACATTCCTAGCCGGTACAGCTTCATTTCTCATGCAAATCAAGATCTGAAATTTTTCCCATCGTTGTTAATGCGACTGCTAAGTAAGCCAGGCTAGAACTGCTACGACTATGTCGTTCTGTACGCGTCGGTTGGCCCTATGCTGTATGAGCTAGCGACGAAAGGGCCTTTCCCACAGTGAGGAATCAGAGCTCATCTACACCATCACTAGACTTAAAGGGTGAGTGAGCTATGCTACCAGTGTTCACAGCGGCCGCCGATGATATGGTACCTATGCGGATTTGAGGTCGAACCCACGCACGACGCGCCCTTGACGTCGAGACCACCGTTCCAACCACCTATTTCTTCACTCTTATCAAAATCTCCACCACCGCCACCAGGCTCGTAGCTCTTGCCATCACCGATAACTGCTGTGGGGGCTGGAGTTCAGTGTTGACCGTACATATCATAATCTTCCCTGTCGGGCTCCGGATCCGCGTCTCCGCCACACAGCGGGCACTCGTCGGGTCCACCGAGGAGCCAGGTGTCGCCGACAACATCACGCAGCTTTTGCTGTACGTCGGCGGTAAACTCGGGTAGCTCCTGGTGAATGTACGTCCCGAGACCCCGCCGTGAGTCCCGGCGATACTGGAATCCGCTCCGCATGTAGAACGATACTAGCAATTGTCGGATCGGATGGCTCGCAGTGAAGACAACCGGCGGCACGATTGGAGCTTCTGTAGCTTTAGAGGCGGGGGAGAGGACGCCTTGGTATACGTACGCGAGAGCCGCGCGGTACCCGCCTAGGATTTCCGTTATCTGTGCTGATGCTTTGGCCGCCGAGCTGTCCATAGTAGCACCAGAGACCCCCGGATTGGCGTCATCCTCGAGGCTAAGCAGCTCATCCCCAGCTTCATCCAGCCTCTTCTTCAGGTTCTCTAGGGCATCCTCGCACAGCATTGGCATGAGGAAATACTCCCCTAGTCGCCAGAGCTCGATCATACCTGCGAAGTCATAACGGCCAGAGGCCTCGCAATCTACTATAGTTAGGATATATTGGATGTTCAGGGGGCGATCTGGCAAACGAATACGAACCGCCGTGGTAGATGTATGTCATCAGCCGGTTTATGTACTCGGCGCTCCACTCCTGAATGAAAATATTGGCTTTCTCTTTCTATGGTAACAGACCCAGGTTAGAAATGAGACAGAAAGATAATAAGTAATATGACACTTAGAATATGAATAATGTTGAAGGGGGCGTAAGAATTAGGTCACCCACAGTGCGCTGTCCATCGAGCGCTACCTTAAACCACTGGCTTCGGTTGTAGAGGACTATTCGGTGAGCCCTGTAGGTCCAGTTTCCGCATGACACGTCAACGTCCGCGTAGTAGTTATTTTCTTGGAGTCTTTTTCACGGAGAGGAACGGAAAGTTAGCAATCAAGGCACCAAATGCTAATCATTTAGAGCTGATAAGAGAGGAATATCCGAGAAGAGAAGCAATATCACATACTGTCCGAGTAATAGCCAGGGCTCACGTTTCACATCCGTCTTCTCTATATAAATCGGAACACTCGGATCCATGGTATTCACGTCTGCGTCTGTGCGTGTAGGTTTTAGACCCGTGGAAGGCGGCTTATCTTCAATGAAGTGTATCCTCGAGAAGGTATTGGGACATATGGAGGCACTTGAGTAGTTGCGAGGTAAGGTAAATGTAGAGATATGTTGTGTTATTTTGAGGATAGGCGGATAATTATACTAATCTAAGGACCTAGAGTCAAGCCGTATATGTTCTTTTATCTTATGGGCCTAAGATTAATGCTGCATTTGCCCAAGTCAGTTACCTTCCACCTAGAGCAGTTAACAGTTGTAATACTTTGTTCCATATCCGTCTCCTTCTCTTAGATTCCTATAGAGTTCTAGAACCTAGCGATGGTGTGTTAAGCTGTTTAGGACTTACAATGATTTACTAGTGTATCAAAGAAACATTCAATTTGTGATACATGTCTTTATGGGCGCGTTTCAAATGGCAGAAGGCAACTGGCTAAGGTCAACTAGCAGTCTTATGATTATTCTTGCTTCAACTGCTCTACCTTTCTGTCCCACGCGAACAAGGAATGCTGCTAGGTAGATTGTTTTAGGCTTGCATGAAATTGCGTATCAACGTCTAATGATGTCTGAGCCGTCATGTACTCAGGGCTAGGAGGTAGTTATGGAGAGCGAAGAATTGTGGTAGACCTATCTAAAGGGCAACTTACGGGGGCTGTTTTCTTTGTTAGACGAATAGGAGAATATACCCCTGAGAAGCTATTATAAGGTACTAGAAAGTATACTATGTACCTACCTACCTAGGTACCTAGGTAGGTGACGTTTTTACTTTGGAGTATTCAAATGAACGGAACTGTTTTGATTAGAGTGAAGTAACTGATTAGTACTAAGGTTACCGGCAACTCTGGCTCCACTGACCCCCTGAAGCGTATTCAGGGGTAAAACGGAATGTCTGTTATCTTTGTGCGCAACGATGTCTTGCTATGACTTTAGGATGATGCCAAGTATTCGCCATCTGTGAATGTCTCTTTGTTTCGATACGGACTACTCTAGACATGTATCCTGATATAATTACGGTCAAGACTTCTCATATCTGCGTAACACTTCTGTAATAGCCCCATCCACTTGGAGGCTAGACCATCTAGCCCGAGGATCAGGGTCGACCATCGCTTTTGCTAGAGAGACGACTGCTTCAACCACTTCTGTGGGGTAGCCCTCACTTTCTAAACCCTCTTCGAGGCTTAGTGGAACGCAGCCCATTTGTAAACCTCTGAGCATGTCTACTCGTTCCATAGCTGTACTACAAGAGCATAACATCTCGACGAACATGACGCCCAGAGCGAATATATCCACTTTCTCATCATCCGCGCCTCTAGAGGATGGTGGCCGATAGTATGTGGTACCTACGGGCTTATCCACGGCTGCGGTGTCATCATCGCTTGTGAATGCCGACAAGGGTACTTCTCCACGGGCAAGTTGAGCTACAAGACCGAAATCGCCAATGCGGGGATTTAACCACCGTGGCGGTACACCATCCACCGTCTCGCGACAGGAATCGCAAGAAAGCTTACAGTATCCACCATGGGATTCTGCTTCGGGTGATGAGAGGAAGATGTTACCTGGTTTTATATCCCGATGTATGTAGCCTTTGGAGTGGATATACTGTAACCCTGCGTGTATGGCATGAAGGAGCCGAATGCTAGGCATAAGATGGAAGCAATGCCGTGGAGCACCCTCCCGTGCGGGAGAAGGTGAGATGTACTGGGCCAATGTCATAGGGTACAGTGACATCTGTATATATAGCGTGTGACCGGTCGCATCGAAAATGTCCTGTCTTTGACTGGCATTCCCAGGATGGCCCTGACCGTCTGTGAAGATATCACTAGTATTCGACATCGAAAACGTCTCGATAGCACTATGGCTAGGGAGTGATTCTTCGAACCACTGCGCTCCACCAACTAGTTGCTTGTTCGCATCGCTTCCAGGAACAGATGGTGTATCTTCTCCAAAAACTATTCCGCCACTTATAGATGGTTCGGAGCTATCCTTTGCATCTTGGGGAAAGGGGTTGTGATCTAGCAATAGCTGTCGGCGCCGGCTTGGACTGGTCCTGCTACTACCGGTAGAATCTAATGTTTCAAGTCAGCGATTCTTGTCCACCTTGATCAAACTAGTGTAGCTACATGATACATGAGCATCTTCCTAATTTGAGGGTAACATCTGCATGCGCGGTAATACGTATTGCCTATGATAAGTGAATAACGGGAGCTAGGAAAATGGACTTGATAAGTCGAGTAACGAGTTCGTTTGTTCTTGATTGGCCTTTAACATCATAGGAAACCGCACTAGGAAAAACATACCTTGTGTATCTCTGATTGATGGTGCTTGATGAGGTTCCTCAAACCAGGTGGCATGGTAACGCACGATATTGGGGTGATCTAGCGTGGCTAGAGCCTGCACCTCGCCTAAGATATGCTGTAACTCCTCAAGTCTTCCATCGCAAAATCGTTTTCCAAGCTTCGGGGACAGTTGGATTTTCTTTACCGCATATGTCTTCTGATCTAAGGGGTTGAAGCACCGATAGACTTTTCCGAACCCGCCTTTCCCTAGTAGAGCGAGTTCTTGAAAGGAAGACTGGTAATGGCTTCGTGCTCGTGGTGATTGGAGTGTGAGTTGCAGATCATTGGCTGGATGGGGAGCAAGGGTGAGCTGAGATATTTGAGAGACCAAATCTCGCATCGGGTTGAGACGATTCGTAGCAGATCCTTGGGAGCCAGCTACCAAGCTATCCAATGCTAACAGATATTGGCGTCGAGTGCTCCTGACGGAATCCGAAGATGTAATACCTGATAGCATACCGTTTGATGCAAGCGCCTGGCTCGCACTGTCGAAAAGTTGACGGGAGAGGGGTTGGACTTCCTGCGATTGCCTGGTGTAATTCTGGCCGGGATTGGTGCTATTGAGGAAGTCGGCGGCACGGGTACGGAAATAGTCTTCAAGTAAGCTAGCAAGCATCATGTTACGATGCTCCTCTAGTTCATCCCTATTGTTCGAAGAATCCTGAGAATCAGAGATAGATAGCGACCTGGAGGCAGAGGAGATACTGATACTCTGCGTATCACCATCGTCCGTCCTAGCTTCGGAGCTATGTTGGACATCTTCTCTGGACACTTGCTCCTCCGAATCCATGCCTGAAAACTAAGCAACGAAACGTTTGCCAGTAGCTAGCTAGGTCCGCGTCGATACCAGAGGATATGCTCTGTAATGATGGTGGCATATCGATCTTGGATTAAGGAGCGATAGAATCTTGTCGAAGACGTGAGGAGCAACGAGTCTCCCAAGGACGATGAATATGAGACAGATTAAGAGAACATGGAACGAGGTGAACAGCTAAGTCGATCCCAGACGTTGGATGACTACCGGTAGCTGTCATCTGAGCAACAACAGACCCCTGTTGCCTGGTGGTTGTTGAGTTGTTGCACAGCAGATGAATGCCACGCTATTCCATCTCTTTCCTTGTGTAGGCCCGTGCTGATTCCAGCCTAGGGATTGCCTAGAGGCAGTTTGATGTCAGGTTGAGTAGGTACTGTCCAATCAATCGAAGATTGGTTTGCAGGAGGCTCTTGATCAAGTCGATGAATCGGATGTGGTTAGGGACAGCGAATGACGAATCGCTTGTCGAGTTTAATTAGATTGACGTATGAGTGGCCCGTGCATTTGAATGGCTTAGAGAGATATATCATCTTACGCAGTCTAGTACGTTACAGTATTTCACATTTGATATAAGAGGTATTTCCCTCTGGCCACTTTCCCATTCCCGTGAAATAAGAACACGTATGTCAATATAACATTCTAAACATCCATTGGTCTACTTGCTACTTGTGAGTTCTTTTAGATTTCTTAAAACTACTCCGTATCTAGGATGTTGCATATTGATCTTACATGAAAAGACCACAAAATCATCAGTCTTGGCGCTTATTAGGGGTCCGCTTCTAGAAACTTCCTTGCGGCAACTCGGAATGGACACTACACGTAGTATTTTTGGCTTGCACCATCATACTCCTAGCTTCATGAGGCATGTCTTAAACGAGATTTGTTCTGTGAACTCCTGTTAAGTTCGTTTCTGCAAGAGGTGTCAGGTCTTACTCGGTTCTCCTAAAAGCTCGTAGTGGTTTTAGTCTATGAAAGCCGAGGTCGAAGCACGACAATGTTATTCAGCCGTCAAATTTCTAATTAGCATAGAAATTAATCAGGTCTACCATTATATTGCCGTGGATGGCTCCGGTTTATCGAAAGACTCATCATATGCGTTAGGCATTACGTGGATTTGCCATACTACCATTTACTAGCGGATCACTTACACTTTAACCCTGAAAGCCTTATAGCCAATGGGCCTCTAAATGTCGAATTATTGTGGTGCCTGAATAGGTGCTCTCTAAGTTTCACGTCAGGGGGAATTCGTGTCCCAGGTAAGCAAGTATTCGTACACAGCCAATCAGAGATTAAAAAAGTCGATAGTTAAAAGCCTCTAAGCCACCAGCCCCCGGGCCCCAGGCACTTTGGTCCGAGGATCGAAGATCGAAGGCTGCTCGTACTTGGTGGACTGGTGGTGATAAAAGCTAATGGTTACCTACCAGGTAATTACGACTCGGGTCAAACTTGAACACTCGCCCCTAGTATACGCCCAGTACGGAGTCTTAAGTAACACTTATTCCATATAGCCTTTTCTATGCTAGTTGGAGTGGTTAACTACGATTAATTTCATACCTTTAGACTATGCGAGACATAATTCGGATCTTAATTACATTGGTTGTCGTGAGTGTCGTAATGAAGGTCTTACCATGGATCAGCAGCCGGGCAGCCACGGATATCGTCTCCTTATTGACGAAAAGACGAAAAGCTTGCCCAATTTGTTATAATCTTGATCTCGACTTGATGTCAAAGAAGTCGGATACACCTATGCTTTTTAGAAGAAGTCCCGGCATGATTGAGCTTCGCATCAAGCGTAAGAGCATTCTGGAGGCTAACGAAAGAGGGTGCCAGGGTTGCCGGCTTCTTTCTCAAATAGTAGACTTCATTATAGAAGACACCTACCGGGACGCCCTTTCCAGAAGCACCAAGGGTGACGTTACTAATGGTATGAAAGATCTTACGCTCCAGATCGACAGGAACCTATATGACGATAAGCGTCTGCAAATGAATCTACTGCCCCATATTACGATCGAGTACAATGAAACCGATTCAGGAACCTTCATTTCCTCACAACGTTATGAAGCCTTCTCGTTGAGTGGTTAGTTGACTGAAAGATCTTCTGGCCGCGTCCTCGAAAAGACACGTCGCTAATATTCTGCTATAGGTTCGCCTTCCCAATCTTCCCTTTGGTCAGCAATTGGAAATGGGAGGCTTATTTTAGACGAAGCCCTGTCTGACGAACGGATTGCCACGATGAAAATGTGGCTCGAAAGTTGCAAAAGGAACCACCCTGAATGTCAATTCACGTTCTCGACAAAATCAACTTTATTGCCCGATCGAGTACTATATGTTCACCCTGCCCACGATATCCGTCTACACATTAACTCAGGAAAAGACACTGGCCGGTATGCCGCGTTGAGTCACTGTTGGGGCGGAGAGGTCGCGTTGCAGACAACCAATTATACCATCGATTCGTTCCGCAATGGCATACCCCTTAACACTCTCCCCAAGAATTTCCAGGATGCTATTATGGTTTGCCGAGCGTTAGAGATCGATTATCTCTGGATCGATTCGCTCTGCATCATTCAAGACTCGAAAGATGACTGGGCCGAGCAAGCATTAAAAATGGACGCCGTGTATTTCAATTGCTTTGTCACTATTGCGGCGGATGCCGCCAAGAACAGCACCAGTGGTTTCTTAGCGACGCAAGCAGGGCAGAACTATGCTGTGAGGAAAGCTGAAAAATTGGAAGCATCTTGTGACAAAAAAAAAGGTCTATGTGCGTAGGGCTGGCCACCTTGGCACTGGCGGTTTCCGATTTCATTACTGGAGCGGCAGCGACAAGACGTATCTCAAATCCAGGGGCTGGGTGCTACAAGAGACCATTCTACCATGTCGTGTTCTTCATTTTACAGCTGAAGAGGTGGCATGGCAATGCGCAACTGGGTGTCGGTGCGAATGTCAACTTGGAGATCTTCTCTTCAAGCATGAAGTAAATCCAGACCAAGCGTTCCTCTTCAGTCCCAGGTCATCCGATCACAGGACGGACTGGAATTTCATTGTGAAAGAGTATAGTAATCGGAGCTTCTCTCATGACTCGGACCGGCTAGTGGCACTCGCAGGTATCGCTATTCGAGCCAAACAGTATTGCCCTGGCGTCAGGTACCTCGCTGGAATATGGGAGGATGACCTTATTAGATCGCTGCTTTGGTCAACCGATAGATCTCAACGCCAACCTAGCAGACGCATAGATCCTCCCATTGCACCCTCCTGGTCATGGGCATCCGTTACGGGCGCGGTGATCACTGTCGACTCAACACAGAAAGACGTCCGTTCGAAGCTTCACAACCTTTCCGCCGAACTCCCTCTCTCGTCGGGGGGAAAGGAGTATCAAACTGCGGCTGGAGCCAGCATTACACTTTCTGGGCAAGTATTTCGTGTGGCTCTGCCTCAAGCGAATGCTGGGATTTTCAAAGCTTTGCTCTTAGACCTGGAGGGCATCACAGGACATAGCTGCCAATGCGGCATCGATACAGACGACGACATGGTACGGTTACGCACTCAGCCGCAAGATCAATATTTGGCAATTTATACGGCAGTGGTTTGGGAAACTTTTCAGTTTAATCACTATATGTTGCTGCTCCGCCAGGTATCGCAGAAGGAACAAAAGTACGAACGGATTGGCCATCTCAAAATTCACATTAAGCAAGGCGAGCTCCAAACCTCGCTCGATGGTTTGGGCAGGCTGCAGTATATATGCATAGTCTGAGCGGAGGAAATATTCTATCTATTGTACTGATAAATAGCTTGACTTTAAACTGAGCCTCGGATGGAGGTATGGCTCTATCGATCGGTTCTTCCTTTGTGGCGGCTAGAGTATTAAGCTGTGGACACCAAAGAGGGCCAGTGTATTTATTGTCATCTTGATTCCACCAGGCCGTCGTAAAACAAATCTGTCAAGTGCGTGCTGTAGTAGTTGTTAGCAATCAAACCGACCATGTGCCCAGGACCCTCTTCAAGACTGAAAAGGCCATTAGGTCTCCGACTAATATCGCGGCAATATAAACTGATCTGCCCCCGTAAGTTTTCCATCAGATACGCATCTCGAGTCCTGAGACTGATTGACTGAGAAAAGATTACCTGGATAATACCTACTTGTAAAAGACTTGTATAATCAAGAATCCCTATAAATAAATGATGCACTGAACTTCCGTAATAGGGTCTATATTTCGAAAATAGCAGAGTTGAACATGTGAAACAGCAAACCTCCCGTTTTAACAAGAACACAAATTAATCTATTCCCCCTTGAATTACAACATAATCCTCCCCAAACCGTCAATCCGCCTACAGCGAACTATCGATCCGTCTTAACTTAAAGCATAACAGCAACAGCGGCTACGAGCGCGCCTCCAGCCAACGCAGCCGGCGCGGTCCACGCAGCAGCAGCGCCCGTCGACGGCGACGATCCAGACCCCGACGATCCGGACCCTGACCCATTAGAGCCCGACGAGCCAGAACCGGTCGGCGTGGAGCCGGAGCCAGATCCTGTGGGAGTCGCGCCAGCGCCTGAACCCGTTTCAGTTGCCGAGGAGTCGGAACCTTGGGCAGGGGTTGCCGTGGGGGTCACGAGGACACCGGAGCCCACGGGGCCAAGCGGCGTGACGAGATGCGTACCGCTCGCCTTCAGGCTCTCGCTGGCGCTGGAGATGCCCTGGGAGTAGTCGGGGCCGAGGGTGACGATGGTGGCACAGCTGATAGGCGTGGACGTCCACGTCGTTGTGGTCGGCCCGTTGCAGATCGGCCAGCCATTGCAGACGGAGAGGACCGGAGGGTCGACGGTGCCTCCGACGCAACAGCCTTGTTCGCTGTTCTTCACGAACTTGACACCAGGGCAGTCCTCGTCAAATACATCTCTCTGTTTCTGTTAGCAAGAAGGAATAACTCGAATTATTGGTCAGGGTCGGAACTCACCTTTTGAACAAGTGCGGAGGTTAGAGCACCCGCAGCAAAGAGAGAGACTAGGACGGCGCTGGCAAGAGAAGGCATGGTTGGATTGTGCAAGGACTAATGGATGAATTATGAGTATCTCTAGATAACTTGGATCTTCTTTAGATCTTCTTGGCGGTGATGTTGATTCTGAATATTGCTGTTGCTTAATGACTTGTTGAAACTCATTGAGGTCCTCTCTTCCTTATATATTCGTCTCCTTGTTGCAGAACGTTTGTATATCGACCCGAATTGGGGTCCATCCTGCGAACTGTTTAGGGGCTTCCATGTGTAATGCGCTAAAGTCCTTCAACCCGGTTCCATGACTTAGAGATCCTATAGGGCTGGATTCTCCACTTCTTCCCTAGTTGGGAATGAATGTGCGGCAATGAGACTTATTCGGTAACTTGAACATTCATCGCTGTGGGTCTAGCGGCTGAGCTTCTACTCTCTCATCTAACGACTTACAAGGCAGTCCTAGTTGGCGGAGAAGAATATTCCAATCTTAGGAGCCTGTCGCACAAGTTCTATTTGGGATCGACGCGAGCTGCGGGGGTTTTCATTATATCGATTTCTCTATGCAACTTTGCTTACCTGCTTTAGTAACAATATACCCGAACAACCCGTTCATAAGCTCATGAAAATTGAAACACGCCATCAGTGTCATGCTTGGTTGAGGACTGGCTAGTCATCTAACATCGCTACTGCGATAATAAGAATATGTAGTGGCGATAATTATTTAGGAGGTAGTTGACTGTTTCCACTTGTGGCGTGATATCTCTGCGAAATCTCCTCCCTCGTCCACATAATATCCGTAACCGGATTCCTCTCTCCCAATCGATTCAATAAGTCAACGATCCAGTTCTCCGTCTCCCTTGACCTTGCACTACCATAGGACAGGAGGAGAGCTGTCGGATAGTAATACATGCCGAAAGAGCCGACTCTGGTAGCCTGTTCATGAAACATCCATATTCTCCTACTTAGTAAGTGGTTATCCTTCTCATGTTCATGTGACGCATCCCCATCTAGCGCAGATAACATGTTGTGTGATACAATGCTGGCCATGGCGTGAAGACAGCAAACCCGAGGGAGTATGTCCTGTTCAGCTTCGTAAATCTCCTCAACGGGCGAGCCTGAGGAGCAGGCGGCTCTTTGACGAACTAACGATCGATCTTCCAGAATAGCCTCTAAAGGTTTGCTAATACTCTTGAAAGCATCAAGCATAGCCTTCACCCTAGAACGGACGTGTTGAAACTTCACCTGGCCAATGTGATACCTTCGCAAGTCTCTCATCACGTCTGGGAAGACCGCCATCTGCCCAAATACTTGGAATAGTAATCTGTAAGTCACGGGGAAATCTAGATGGTGGTCGAAGATTCCCTGCCACTGCGGTGAAGCGAAGAAGAATGATTCATCACGGGCATAAAAGTGAGAGGCCTGGTGGCTGTTAGTTTTCGACGAGATACATTTTATCGACATACATACTAATTCAGAGGCACTTTCGAGGACCACATAGAAGACAAGTTTATCTTTAGCTGCCTCCGGCCCGAGACGCTCGAGGAGATACCCAACTCCAGCCAGGTGTACGGACCATGTCACAATCAAGTGTGGAAGTTCGGCTGTTGTCGCAATTGTAGCCTAGAGGAAAATCAGCAAGGAAGTCAAGCCCTTGATATCATACTGACCTCGACTCTCCACATGATTAATGTTGCTAATAATGTTTCGATCCTGTCGAGTTTGTTGGAATCTTGAAGAGCGTACCTCAACTCACGTAAGGCAGAGCCATACAACTTTGGATCTAGTTTCCCGTCGGGCCGCGGTAGGGTTAATTGTCGTTTTCGTGCATTAGATAGACAAGCAACAGCTCCTGTAAGAGCGGATGAATCGTTGAGCATAGCCGGAACGTAGCCCATTAGCTGCGCGAAGCTAGAAATCCCGAAAGTCTTAGGCTGGGACGTTATGAATGATACAAGCTCGGCACCAACTTGTGCAGCGTGAGAGTTTGGTACCGAACAAGGTATCTGAGGCTGCGTATTCGACATGTGAATCCGTAGGAGCGATCCCGAGAAAGTAACTCGTGCTGCATGGGGAGACAGCTTTGATGGGTTCTCCCTAACGAACCTGTGTCTTTCAGGGGGACCTGGACAGTATAATTTCTTCTTCCGGCATTGCCCGCATGTCGGCCATTGTTGATCGCACTGTTGAAAGTTAGTGCTCGGCGTCTCTAGAGGAACTACGAGACCTACCTTGATCTTCCTCTGCCGACAAGCTCCGCAACGAGTACTCCAGGCCACCATAGGGTAGATTTAAGCTAGCGCAAGCTTGGCAAGAACGATTTTGTAAGCTATCCGGCAATGGTATGCTGTAGCTATCAATGGGGTTATTATGACGATTAGCGATCAATGAATGTGTGGAAAACAACAAGACCTGGCGTCATCACGCGGCTTTTCTCATGTACTCTGCCAAGAAAAAGATCTGTGCGTAAGCGATGTTACGTTATTAAATCCTCCTGCTCTCGCCTTGCCCGAACCTCAGCCCCATCTCACCGCCCAGACGGCCAGATCGATACGGTGAAGAGAGGCTGAGATATATGCACAGTCACCGCTAGGTAAAGTTAGGCCCTATACTGCGATTTCGTAACAATCTTGCATTAGAATTCTTAGAGCTTATGTAACTTGAAGAAGCCTGAGAACTCATGGTTCCAGGTGGCAACAGTTGGTGTATTACATGCCGTACCGGGACCCAGTGGCATAGGCGTTTGCACACACAACTTTCCAATTCCAACAATTGATCAATATTCGCCTAGATCTTTGAACTGATCTGAATAGGGCAGAGCAAACGTAGCACAAAGGATATATCAAACCCTCCCAGGTTCAATGATACTAGAGAGAACATCAACTAATTTAGACAAGTTTCTAATTTATTACCGCCTTCGCAATTTTTAAACATCTACCTTAGGTACCTAGGGTACCTAAGGCACACTCTGTGGGCGGTCTCAAACCGCGAATATATCTCTTCTTTACCTACAATGTAAGTGACTTTCAAGGTGAAGCAGCGTCATTTTCAAACATGGTGAGATAACCGTGTCGCTGCTCTTCCGTGGGGCGTCATTCCGGACCCCTTCGCCCACCACCTCAGTCACCAGTTAGTCTAACGTATAACGCTTAACTGGAAAGAAGTTTCTACCAAACCTGGTAGGATCCTTATTCTAGTTCTCCTTTACCCATCGAGCATCTTCAGCATTCATCGACATGTGGGGATCCTCCTTGGCTCGCCATAGTAGAGCCCATTTATGCAGTATGCCCCATGACGAGTACCTTTTATCCATACTCGAGTAAACTGTTTTCCGCAAAAATTCGGTCAAGGTCTAGGGGTCTGGCACCTCTTTGATGCCCATTTCTCTCATGAAGGCTGGGAAGTCGTTAATAGTGTGTATGCGGCGGACTGACATGGCTAATTCCTGCGCCGCATTGTTAGGAGGGGCGCCATACCGGTCGAATAGCTCGTCGCGAACTTGGCTCAGCGGCTTCTTGTGGGAGGGCCGTGCAGTGCGTCGGAATAGCTCGGAGAACATCAGAAGTCGATAGGAAGTCCGCGAACCCTCGAAAGTCTTTTCGAGCCGGTAAGTTGACACTGGATCTGACTCCATAAAGGAGAGTTGGGGCATATTTGCTCCTTTTGGATCAAAGAGCCAAACAACATTTCTGGTGATTGTCTCGATGATGATGGCTTTCATGAGCGTTTCGGTAACCTCGATGTTGGATATCAATAAAGCAATGAGGAGATGGCCAATATTAGGACAGCTAGTTTTGGATTGCTCCCCATCGATGAAGTTTTGCAAGCAGGTATTGTCTTTCCAAACTATGTAGGCATTCTCGGTTGCAAGGCAGACGAGAAGGTGAAAGAGGTGGAAATACGATTTTATAGCCTTTTCCGAGGCATGGCGAAGATTACTCTTCTGAGGACACACGCGTGAACCAATATCGTCAGCTACTTTATTGAGCTGAACGACCACATCATTCATAAAAATCACCTGGGCTTCACCAAATTGCCTATCTTTCTTGAGGTGATATTGCATTGCACCTAAGGCAGTTCTGACATGGTTCTTGACCCGCGACCAGTGCGGGCGCGAAATCGGTAAAGGGAGCCAGTGGTTGAAATAGTTCAAGTTGACCGCCTGGAAAATTCCCCAACCATTGAAGGCTTCTTGAGAGAGAAAATCAAATTCCGAAGCGATTTGGCCACGTTTGATTGATACACCAACGCCGATATTGACGGACCTGTAGTCTTGCTTGAGGCAGAAACATTGCAGCTCACGTTGCCTTACGAGATTGAAGTCTCTGATAACGTCACTGATCCGAGGGCAGGCAGCAGCGAAATGTGTCATTTCCTCGGAATCTAGTTCCTCGAGGATCATGAGTAATATCTCATTTGGGAGACGACTGATATGGCATGGAATGGAATTGTTGTGTCGAAGTATGGGTAGGGTGTCTTGCATCCTGTCGGTTGATGATAGTTCGGTTGACCCTCGGAGTGTGGGCAAACCATACCCTTGGAGTTTGGGCCAACTCCACCCTTGGAGTGTGAGCCAACGTGCATCGTCAATCTCTTCGGCATGGCCGAAGCGACAGCGTGAACATTTAAACGTGTCGTATACCACTTTGTCCCCGAAGAGGACCTTTTTCACCTTCTCTTGGTCAAGGCTGTCGCTTGAGAAGAAACTGAGCAACTGGATAGCTATGCCCTTGAGCGTAATGGCAGGCGTATGCTCGTTACTGAGGATACCTAGACAATCACAAATGTAGCGGCCTGTGACGTTGGGGTAGATGACATACGAGTTCATCTCGACAACTGGTGGTTCTGTTGGGTAAAAAGGTGTAAATTTTATTGTGAGATGCAAGGGTGTGTAGTGTGTTGGTGTAAGTATAAGACATGCGCTTGAGAGGTCACTGTCGTGGGCGCATAAAGTGATATTTGGATATGGCTTCTCCACGAGTTCCCTGATGTCAGAAAGAAGTCGGTGGAGTCGAGAGTGCTCGGGACGATAATAAGCAAAACGGGGCATCTCGACAACGTGAAGATCGCTTCCGGAGAGAGATCGGCAAAGTTAGCTGAAATAAAGAATCAAGAGTAGGAGGCCTGCTCTTGATATGGTCCTAACTACCTGCTGCGAAGAGTCGTGTTGACTTGGACCGGGATATCTCTGGAATCGCACAATACAGATGTGGAACATCGAGAAGATAGGAATGTTGATGGGTTTAAGTACCTCTTACATTCCCTCAACTAAAAGCTAAAATATTCTGGTGATGGCCAATCCTTGCTAAGAATAAAGGAGACTAAGGTAATCACAGCCTTTGACTGGTAACTAAGGAGTACAATACTTCGCCTTTTAACTCATCACGTTCACTAGGTATTTGTTGGTTACACCGCCCTTGGGGCTGGCAAGGGATCCGACGTATTAGACATCTAGGAATCGTATCTGGCCATGCGATTCCGTAGGCTCATCCAACTCTTAACTGTCTCTGTTCATTGTATGGCAAGTTCTCTTTACGCTGTAACCTACCATCCCGAGATGCAAATAGACGGTCGGTAACATATGCGACAATCACCAATGGGGAATGGAACATTCCATATGATTTCTGCGAAACCAATAGCAGCACCCTGAGCTGGCCATATCTCGTACCTCAGTTCCTAGGCCCTTTGTCTCGTTATGGTGACTTCGTGAGTAGGTACTTAGTATCTATAAATCGCGTTCTAAAATAGTCTTACGATCCGTTGGCCAAAAGGAGGATGCACAAAATCCTCACGTGCCAGGTAGGTGCATAATTAAAGGTGCCTGAAATACCTATACTGATAGGAGGACTAGCTACCATAAGCCTCAGAGGTAGTATTTTAATAGCGGAATATTGTATATGTATCTTAATAACTATGTCTCCTTTTGTTACGCTACGATCGCCAAGTATATCACAATTTACTATGGCTTAAATGTTAAACTTAGGAGGTATTAATATAACTAGGTATAACCATCAACGTTAATACGTACCTAATGGCGCAAAAAGTAATGCCACGATCTAGGCTCGAACTCTCTCCACTAGCGACGACGTACGTTCCATAAGCCTAAGTCAATGGCGAGTCGATTCTAATTACCCTAGGTACCTAGGCAGGTACCTAGCTCATCTCTATTTCATAGAAGGCGATCTTCCCCTTAACTAGAGTCTACGGAAACTTAAATCAAGCCCGCCAAGTCACACCAAGAAATCTAATATCAATTATCGGAGATAGGTGCCTTGAAGCAGATATAAGAGAGCCTACGAAGGTTTTGCTAATCTTAGCGATCTCGCAGGAACCACACATCGCAAAACTCTAGAGATTGTCTACTCGCATTTACCTACCAGAACTACTACAGGTCTTAGCTATCTCAGCTACCTCAACTGCTTCAACTACCGCAACCCCTACCCTACCCTATCTTATTACTAAACAGTTGACTTGACAGTCCAGTTAACAAGTTAGTCTCGTCAACTAGGCTCTCAAATTAATTGTCCAGTGATCAATTTGTTGGCTATCCTGTCGTTAACTGTGTGCCATTGACTGTTTTCGTTATTCCTTACTGTCTTTTGGCAAAGCTAAGGCCCCGATATACTGGGGTGGCCCAAGGAAGCCTTAGCTATAACTATGTCAAACGACCCGAATCCGATGGATACGGGCTCGCCCAAGGGTTCACCGCCTACGATGGCCATCCTGCCACCAGCCCTGGCTATCACAGGAGCTGAGAATAATACAGCACGATGTATCTGTCACGAGGCGGACCATAAGGGGGGGAAATAAACTACGTTATTCCGCGAGGGACTACAACCTATCTAGGGGAGATCCCGGGTATACATACAAGAACCTCTTTGTCTTCCTGTCCAAGTCCTGTCCTGGCAGGCCAGGTATCAAGGTCAGGTATCCTGACAGTATCTTGACAAGATTGCGGGAGACATTTGAAGCCCTATCGCTTAAAGTCCAGCCAGGCGTAGAGCCAGATGAGGAGCAGCTGGAGCCAGACCCTAAGGCGAGCCTTCAATTGGCATCGTTAGGGATTGAGCTAGCTTTGAAGGAAAAGGAGGCGATTCGATTGGAGCGGGATGTTATTACCGAGCAGCGAGACGCTGGTATACTGCACCCCAAGGCGGCCGGGAAACTTCTCTGCGATCTGAACCAGCGCTACCTATCTGCCGGAGACGACCTTTGGAGACACCAAAAGAAGAAGATACGTTCCGATCCTGGAATCGTACGCTTGTTAGAGCCACGTGGCAACGACCTTTCTGAATGTCTTTTGGCTCTTTACAAGAAGTGCGATGGGCTCTCGAAGACAGGAAACCCGCCTTCGCATTGGCGCCAAGATGCTATGACCTATTACACAGGAAGTGGCAATAACCATGGAACCCAGGGGCAAAATGCCGCTTGGTGCCATATAAGCGGTATGTGGCATCACCCCGATAGTATCAAAGCCGCACACATCGTACCCTTCTTTCCCGATACCGCGGAAATTGGCGAGATACTATTCGGCAATCGAGCGGAATCACTTCTACCAGCAGGGAATGCACTTCTCTTGTCTAAGAATGTCAAGGGCTGGTGGGACAGCTATCACTTCGTGGTCGTCCCGGTCAATGCGAAGAAAACCCCCATCTCACGATGGCGGACAGAGTTCATTTCCACCGACATAAAAAACTTAACATTAGGCTTCGGGCATACTGCTAAAGAGCTCGATGGAAAGGAACTAATCTTCCTCAACGAGAAGCGTCCAGTCTCGCGTTTTCTCTGCTTCCATTTCATCATGACGCTCGTTCACGTCAAGGATATTAAACGTCCCGGATGGCAGGATGTCTGGGCTCGATACTACGACCAATGCCCTTTCCCAACACCAGGAAACTACATGCGGCAGAGCATGTTACTTGCACTTGCCACCCATTTCGGGGCGGTCGACATGCATGTGGTGGAGTCCTGGATCATGGGCCATGGCTTTGACTCACCATTGAAGCTGACCGACGATGAGACCATGGAAGCGGCCCGCAGAGTGCATTTGGCAGTGGAAGCCACTATTTCTCGCGCGGAGAAATCTAAAAGCTTAGAGGAAGAGAGCTCGGAGGACAGCTCGGAGGAGGAAGATTAGGCCGTATATGGAATGAAGTTGTGTGTATTATTATCGATCTTGTTTTTCGAGTTCCGATACGCGGTGTGTTATTGATGTTGCAGGGATTGGCTTACTCAGCTGATTACCTCTAGGTACCTGGTAGCTCACCACCATAGAGGGAGTAACGCTCCCGTCTGCCCGTCTTTCTACTTAGGTAGATCAACCAATTATATATACAATAGATCTGGCACCCGATAACATGATAATTTATATACCGGGTTTTTATAGTAAAGCTTCTAGCTGTTAGATCCTCCTTTTCTCTTCAGGTCTTATAGAGATTTCAATGGTACCTCATTGCAATAATGCCCCTTTCTCCGTAGTAGTAAGAGCGGAGGTTAACTGCGAGGGAGCTTGTGACGTTCCATTAGACAGGATTCTATCATTAGTCGAACCCTTGTTCTTATTACCCCGCAAATTAATGAACATTGACGTCCAATGTCGGTATTTGTTTGACACAGGCTGATGGTTTAGGTGTCTTTCCAGCCTGGGAAATGAGTTCTGAAAGGGGTAAACTGGTTACGCGTATTTACTGGTATCTGGTTCGAGAAGGCCCCGGACAAAAGTGGGTAAATGGGGGAGGGTTACAACGATCTGGCATGGCAGCCGCTAGCATCGATGCTCTTCTCTCTTCCCCACGATTTCGTATAGGAATACGAAAATTACGACAGATCTCCAAACCAGCTACTAAGTTACTTGATTCTATGTCCGGGCTCTCGGGGCATTGTCATTCCTGCAGTTCACTGAGGGCAATGTTGATCCGTTTAATTATCAAAGGATATTCTGGTGTAGGTGGGATCGATATGTTTTTATTCGTAAACGGTTGGATCAATGGAGCAGTTATATCGAAGTGAGGTGGTGACGGTGAGTTCTTTCACAAGACCGTAGAGACCTGACATTCAACTACCTACCTAGATTCCCGACTCCTAGTGGAAATATCAATAATCAAAATCTGACTCAGCCAAGACCCTTTTGCTATGATCAATTCAATCCAATAAGTTTCTTGTTGCCTTTGAATTTCGTGTGCGGTCGACATTCAACGTACCTCTTAATGTAAGTGTTAGAGGCAAATCCCAATGCATTTTTCTTATCACCTATCGTTACTCTAAAGGAGCTGTGCTGACTAGGCACATACAAATAATTAATTACAGGTGGCGCTCGTTCAAGCTCTTGTGCAAGCCTTATGCTTTTGTGTTGGCGTCCTGGCTGTATCACGATCGAAACATAATACAAGACCCGGTGTTTGACATTACTCAGTTCCTTGTTGACGGCACGAACACTGTTTTGTTGAAAACATCGTCTACGCTCTGGAACTCACTTCTCCCCGTCTGGGACAGTCTTCTAACAGGTGGTCTTGGGCCCCAATACCCTACTAAACTTACCGGGTATGGGCATTCGCAGAACGGAATTATTGGCGAGGTCAAACTCGTACCGTATCATTCAGGTTGATTAGGTACCTAGAAGGTACCTAGGCACGGTATTTTTCGAATGTTGGCTAGGTACCGGATTGAATGATAACGTTGGCATTGTAATGTGCGAGGCACACAATAAGGTCCATAATCCAACTTCTGACACTCCTTAGATGGTAGGATTGATATATCAACGTTATCTTAACCCACGCATTCTTGACTAACCCTCCTATCACTAAATCATTCAAGAAAACATACTCTTATTCTCTTCTGCCCATTCCTCGAGACTAGACGGGTTCCCAGTGAATTTATTCAGGTTAACCACCGCCTCCTTGTACGTCTTGTCGTCATACATGTCGTTGATCTCGCCACGGAACCGCTGGCCCGTCTTCTGGACAAGCTTCCGCGCCACCGGCTCTGGGACTCCATTCTTGGCCATGAGAGCCGCGCCTTCGTCCTCATCTATTTCGGTAACCTTGACATCCTTACCCGCAGCCCTACCGATTATCTTCGCCGCGTCCCGCTGCGTGATGAACTTAGGCCCCATCAGGAAGATGCTGTTACGCGACTCGAGACCCTCGGTGGCCGCGATGCCTTTCACGAGCACCTGGCCTGCCACCTTGCCGATGTCCTTGGGGGAGATCCAGTCGAGCTTGTGCTCCGGGTACACCATCCTGACCTCGCCCTCCCGGATCATGCTAGCCCACCACCGCGAGTTGGTGTTGAAGTATGCCGGGCGGACAGCAACGTACCCCTCAACGCCGAATATGTCGCGTAGAGCTAGCTCGACCTGCGCGTGCATGAACGGGATGAACTCGGCAGGCGGGATCTTGGTAAGGTCGCCACGCACGCTGGCGCTGCTCAAGAAAACAACGAACTCGATGCCGGCAGCCTTGAGTGCTTCAAGCGAGGGCCGCATGGCGTCCTTGCTGCCGTGGATGAAGTAGACGAAGGCGTGCTTGGCAACGGACGTGCGTACGGCGTCCTCGATGCTGTCGGGGTTGGTAAAGTCAGCCTGCACACGCTCGAAGCCGCCGGTCTTCTCTTCGTCAGCGCCAAGCCCCGGGATGGGCTTCTGCAGGTCGCGCACGGCGAGCACGACTTTGGCGCCAAGAGACTGGGCGGCCCGGGCCGTAGCCGAGCCCACGCCGCCGGTGGCGCCGAAGATGAGGACTGTGGGGGGTGCAGCAGCAGACATGATTTATCGCTTGATGAACAAAATGAAGAAAATAACAAACAACTCTATGTGTGTGTGTATTACAGAGAAATAGTGCAGCTGCATGTCTTGTGTCCCCTTCTTTAATACCCCAAGAATTTCCTATTTGGGATGACGTCGAAAGATGGGTCGGCTTTCGGAGCTGCTGGAGGTCCGAAGCTACCCCTACCTGCAGCGCGGGCCACGCCCGGCTAGGTATCCACCTTTGTCCGACTTACACCCTACCTCTGTATTCAAGGACGCGATTATATCCTTGATAACTCGTACGTGATAGGTGCTCTAAAGTTTATAAGCTCACGGATGGCGCAATTATAGAGTGACCTGTCTGCATATATTCGTCGTATATCTGTATGCAAGGGCTTGCTGCAACGGCTGGTATCGAACCACCATTCGGCTTTTAAGAGCACACTCGGCTTTTGACAATGTTCTAGCGCCTTTTAACGTCCGGTTTTAGGAGCAGATCAATAATATGTCGGGGACAGTTTGATTTTATTAAACGTTCGTGGCAAGTGTGTGACCAAGCTCTCAGTACTATCCACGGTACACCTTCGTACGATGGCTGTACTGTGACTCTTGTGTGCTAGGGTTGATTTTCGTATGTGGACGTTTTTACGGTGTAATGCTTTTTTTTCCCGTTTCCAGATATTCTTAAACGCTTTGCATAACCGATTAATCAATCTACCTAGGTACGTATAGTAGGTACAATTTAACACGAGGTATATATGACATGTATTTACAGTGAGCACCTTTGTTCTTTGTGTATTTGACGTCATTGAAACGAATATACAGATAATTGGCTAACTATGGTGCGTATTCTGTAAGTAACCCAGGGTAATCATTTACAAATATATAATTAAACTCTTCAATTCGGAGTCTTTGGTATGTTGAGAATAACTGGTACGGTGAACACGATTCTTGCTTAGTCATCGCCATGTAACGCCGCCCCTTAATCTATGTCACCAGAATCAGAGTTATACGATCGTGACAACGACTGTGACATGAAGCAGCCTGACTGAACTTCTCATCCCTCCCCAGATGTGGCCATTTTCAAGGATTATGAGATTAATTAGAAAACCACCCTAACAATAGAAATATGACTGCTTAATGAGATACTGCAATTACGTGGCGGATATTTATGTGTACCTGGGTGGGTAGAGTTGAGTGTCTGGGCTGCGGGCTCATGAGCGCCGAATAGGTTCGCATTTGGTATGGAAACCGCGCTGTTTCATCAATCTGACTAACCTAGTGAATAGTTATCCCCGACTATAGTTACATTACGACGCCTGTCCAGGGTGGTTATGGTGTCTTCCGCTCGTGCAGATTGAGCCTAAAATGAGCCTCGCGAACCTGCATGCTGGCAAAGGTTCCCAAGAGCAGCCTGCCTAATGACTTATAATAATCTAGTTACCCTTAGATCTTATAATCCACCGATCACTTCCTCTATACCTGAGCCATTTGCATTCACAATTGGTTTCAAGTCCGGTATACTCACTTGTTCGTGACCTACCTACGTTAAGCCCTTTAAGATGCTCAAGTTAACTCTCATCGCCTCGCTCGTTGCTGTTGTCTCAGCTCACCAGAACCTGCATCAATTCTGGGTTAATGGTGTTTCTCCGGGCTATGAGATCGGTATTCGTCGGGCACCTAGCAACAATCCAGTGGTATAAACTACCCCCTTCCCTATATCCAATAGAATAACATGAGGTCAAGACACATCGCTTATTACGTATTAGACCGACTTGAAAAGTAACGACATCGTGTGCAACGTTGGGGGAGATAAGGTCCCATCAGGAGTCAAAACAGTTTCCGCCCGCGAAGGTGACAAGATTACGGTGGCTTGGGACCCGTCTACTCATCCCGGCCCCATCACTCATTTCTTGTACGGTCCTGTGGATGACGCTGCCCAAGCGTCAGGTGTCGGAGCGGGTTGGTTCAAGATTGATGAACGCGACTATGTGGATGGTCATTGGGGAAATGAAGTTGTAGAAAGCAGCGGTGGAAACTACACCTTCAAGTTGCCTACAAGCCTGAAGAGCGGCGACTATTTAGTATGTTCTTTCTCAAGTCTGGTTGCAATCTTCGATATTAACATGACGCCAGCTGCGATCGGAAATGCTTGCGCTTCACGGCGCTCAAAGTGTCGGCGGAGCTCAGTTCTATATCGGCTGCATGCAACTACAGATTACCGGAACAGGATCGAAGTGCTCGCCTGCTATTTCCTTGCCAGGGGCTTATAATGAACAAGATAAAAATATCTACATCCCGAACTTCTACAATGGCTTCGATGCTACAACATACACTGCACCTGGGGGCCCTGTTGCTTCTTGTGGATAATAAACTCATAAAAAGCCCTGTATTTCACATTTCTACTAACTGTCTCTCACTACCTACCTAACACCTCATGTTTCTTGTAAATAGATATTCATTGAACTTTTCTTGAAACAAATGAAAGTGTTCATGCTAATGTACCTAAGGGGTAGTCTATACCACGTTATGTATGCTGGTGTTAAATCGCTGTGGGGGGATAATATGCCTGGGAAATCCGATATGCTCCGTCTCATTCGCCATCTTCGACTCTCGGCTTCTCGTAAGGCAAACCACCATGGTGTCCATCATCGATTCTCGCCTTCTTGTAAGGTGAACCATCCTCGTCCGTATTGCTAAAACTTCGCTTTCTCGACTCCGCGTCTATTTTGCTCTGTTCCTCAGAGGACTCAATGCCCTGGGCTTCTGCAATAATGTCGTTCTCGCTCGGCGAGCTCGGGGGTATATTCGCGGCGTTCGTTGGGGTCCCTCCTGCAACTGAACTGCTCTCGTTGAACAAGCTACCATCGGTATCAATTTGCTCCCTGTCGTCTAAGTCCATATGATCATCGGCTTCTTGAAATGATACATCCTGAGGGCTCTGTTGAGGCTGGTTGAAAGTGCTAAGGCCAGGTATAAAGGGTTGTGCAGGTGCTATGTCTTGTTCGTCTTGCTCATCTTCTTCTATGGATTCTCTAATTGGCTCGGCATTGTGTGAGATATCGCCTGTATCATCTAGCATGGGCTCATCTTCATCAGACTCGTCCTCAACAGAATCCTCCTCCAACTCTTGGTCGGACTCTGGCTCCGACTCGTCTGACCCATAATCCCGCTGCTGCTGGGGTACGGTGACTTCGCCCTTTCGCATCTCTTCTGGTATCTGAACCACCACGGTGAAGTCTGCCGAGCTTTTATATAGCTCATCCGGCACCACTTCCGGAGCCGAGATAACTGATTTGGCAAGCAGGTGGCTCAACTCCTCGGCTTTGTGGTTGGACTTGGGGCTTGGAACCTCAATCGCCATTCGGACGAGATAGCCAGATTTCTCAATAGTCTGATGCGCGCATGCAGCCATGATTGACTCTCTGTAAGAGTCTATATTGTAGTGCTCCTCGAAGCTGTCCCATAGAAAGTCGGTCGCGGCATCGATTCGTCCTAGTTGTCTTCGGTAAAGGAGGACCTTCAACCGACGTATGAACTCCCGAGAAATAGCGAAAGCAACATGTCCGGTGGCCCATTCCTCTTCAATGTCCCTCGTGACGAAGTTTCGATCTACCGCGCTACTTGGGAAATCGATACAGCCTTCTGCAAGTATTTTCTGCAGTCTACGGAAAACGAAAGTTCGTCGAGAGTCCCGTTTCTTTGGCAGAGGGTCAATTATGGCGTATTCGATCACTTCGCGATCAAAATACTGCTGGGGATCTTGGCCTGCTGCTGATTTTGGCCCAGTGCGTAAGATGATAGTTACGAAGACTTCGTCTATGCAAATAGGCCAGAGAACGAACTCGCGCTCCCGCATAGGTCCAAATACTGGGTGCATGCTGACCTCCTCTAAGTCGCTAGAGAATTTCCTGTTAAGCTTCTTGAGGGCCTCCTTGTAGTATTTCTTTTCTCTACAGAAGAGTTCAAGGTCATCGTTGGCCATCGTTTTACAGATAACACGTGGTGTGGACACAATCCGCTGCTGAATCAAATGTCGATGCTCCCAAAATAATGCCGAACTGAGACTGATGGAGTCTACAGGCCGTTTTCTAGAAGTTTGCATGCGGTACATTGCGCTCGCATCTTCACTAACACGCTTAACCATCTGATTAGTCTCGTTCGTCAGCGTTGCTCCCCAGCCATATTCTAAGAAATTGTTGCGAATAACCCTAGCGGCACATGTTGGTACTCCGGAAGGCATCTCGGGCTAGTCGGTCTATTCAAGCTGGCTTGGGTTTTTATTGTGGTGTTGGTGGTGTGGGGGGCTCCGTGTTGTTGGTCTCAAATCGTATGTTCTGGCTTCTCAGTTTCGCTCATCCAATATCAACTCGTTCTCTCGATCTAATCTTATACAAGTATGTAGAGAACAGGTTCTTAGTTGATTCGGCATGCTTGACCACGATATCAAGACATGAAACAGAAGCCTTGCATAGAGCTTGAATGAACCGCCATCTCTAGTCAAGGCGGGATCTTTAGACCTATGCCCCTTGATTGAATGTTAGAGTTTCACGATTAGGCATGGATTAGATTCGGGATGTAGTCGTCAATGAAAGCGGCCAAAGGGCACTCTTTGAATGCTTTATGGAGTCGGTGGACAAACAGACGGATGCGGCAACAAAGACAACTATCAGGGGGGGTTAGGGCTGACATACTACCGCCCGAGTTGACAATGAACAATCAAATACTTAACTCAGAAGAGTATTGTTATCCGTCACCTAACTTCAGTTTGACTTCTTACTGGATTTATGCCACTCATCTATTCCCTAGCGGGTATATTCCCAAATGATGCTTAATCCTCCTTTCCAGGCTTGATAACAGTTGGTACAGACACCTTTGCATCGTCGTCCAGGCCGACTCCGATCACTGTGGCTATTGTCGGCGCATCGATGTGGGACACTCCTTCAATCAACTGATCAATCTCTTCAAGAGTCCTGCCGCGGGTTTCGACCCAGTACAGAACAACGAACAGAAGCTCAAGGACATCCCAGCTTCCGAAAACCATGTACGTCTTCCATCCAATGCCCTCCAAAGCAAAGGGGAAAACGTATGTAGTAAAGACACTAAAAGATGATCAATAGCTTATCGATAGTATATTCAGACACGGGCACGTACCCCATTAAAGCGATCGATAGAGTGTATATGGCCATCCCACTCGCGCGAATAGAGTAATGCAGAACTTCGGGAGGGTACATTACCGACAGAGGAGTCCATCCGAACGAATACGCCCCTTGAAAAAGGAAGATGGAAGCCACTGTACCATATGAGCCAGATAGACTTGCGCCGGACCCATACACGCAGGTCAAGGCGCCAACCATAAACATGAATACAACCATGGAGGATGTAGACGCGATAGCGAGAAATCTGCGACCCATGTTCTCAGACAAGCTGGTTCCTGCAAGAGCTACGAGGAAGCAGAAGACAGACAGGACGATATTGACCTGAAGTTGCTGGTCCGCGTCGGTTATACCAGCTTGGGAGAGCATGGTTCCCAGATAATATCTAGCGACGTTAGTAACGGCATCTTAGCTACGTGGACCGCGTACTTACGATATGACAGTGTTACCTGACAGACTGCCAATGACACCAACGGACAAGGCCAGACTCATTCGTTTGCGATTGGTCGGCCCCTTGAATGGCTCCAGCCAGTTCTTCTTCTGGCCTGACTCCTTTTCGGAGGTTAAGGTGTCGACTATCTCTTTGTACTCGGTGAGTACAACAGGGTCACGTTCATTACCGTTGCCATCAATGATAGCGAGGACCTCGAGCCCTTCATCATGCCGATCTTGATAGATGAGCCAGCGCGGCGACTCGGGCACAAAGGGCAGAATAATCAGGCACAGAGCGCTCGGCAATCCTTGAATGACACTCGGTATCCTCCAGGCCCAGGTGCTCTCCAACTGGAAAGTCCCGTACGTGATTCCGGCGGCCAATAGACTTCCCACGTACCACAAGTCATAAAAGATTCCGAGCGCAAATGCTCTCCACTTAAACGGCGCCGTCTCCGCGACGAAGGTCGGCGTAGCTACTTTGCTCATGGTCGTGCCGACACCAATAATAAGCCTGCCAGCAATAAACATGCCAGTGTTCTGAGCGGCAGTCTGCAGAACGACTCCAATCAGAGCCAGTATGGCGGCCCAGAACATACCCTGCTTTCTGCCCCAGCGATTCGATATGTATCCACCGAAAGGTGTTGAGATCGCACCACCGATCCATACCGCGGATGTGAGCAGAGCACGAGTTGCGGTGGTAAGCTCGAAATCCTCATTGTACTGCGGCAGTATATTGAGCCCGGTCGTCACCGATCCGTCATATCCTAAGGTCTGCGTTTTCGGTCAGTCGAGTCTCCTAAAAGAAGGGATAATTTACTGTCGAAGTGATGGCTGAGCAGCCGATGATCAAAGCCGTCAAAGCCGTCTGGGATGTCGGAACCCACTTCGACACATATTGGCGCCCAGATGAATCCATTAGAAATTTATGAGTATAATTGACAATACAGACATTGAGTTCTTGGCTGCTGCGTTTATCACGATGCTGACTGCTACCTTAACCTCCGTTGGTATTAAGTATTAGATGACCACACCAGCAATCCTGAATGGCTACTCTCATCTAGCCGAGATAGCTTATCAGAATGTAGACTGTGTGATGATTATCGCAGCGTGTAGAAATGGTTCATAATGTCTCCACCACCGGCCGAGATGGTATCTCGCCCGAGTTTAGGGGGCTGCTAATCTGGCGGCGCGCCTTAGCGTTGTGAATTGAAGCAAGTACGGTGGCCCGTTGTTGACTCTGTGCCAAAATCGAAAAATCATAATTGACCTGCCCCAAAACGTGAAAGCGCAGAATAGCCACCCACTAGCCACACTTAGATCGATATATATATAGTTATTCTTTATACGAATAATCAAATAAACGAATAAAATATCTTTATATAAAATATATAATAAAAAATTATATATTAAAATTAATTATATTAATATATATATATATATATATTTATTTATAAATAATTTATTATTATTTTAATTTATTTTAATTATTATATAATTAAATTAATTATAATAATTTAAAAAAAATATTTACGTAATAAAAAAACTTTTATTTTTAAAAAAAATATTAATAAATAAAGTTTAATTTAATATTATAATTAAGTAATTTATATTAA